>CM053788.1:315929553-316244553 GCA_028749045.1 Cupressus sempervirens
GAAAGCTTTGAAAGGGCCTGAGATTGTTGAATTGTGAAAAGCCCCGAAAGGGCATGAATTTTTGTTGTTGTTGTAGATATGTGATGATATGGAAAGTCTCCTTGTTGATAGCACACCTTCACCCTAGGTACAATGGTTCCAATGGTGAATCATAGTGTAAACCTTGGAAGGGAGTTATTATGTGTTATCTTGTAAGTTTCTCATGCATGATCATATGTTGGATGTGTGTATCCCATTTGGATCTTGTTTCCCCTGCTCAGTGGGTGGCTTCATAGAAGCCTAGAATGGGAGGTGAGCCTCCATGGTTCCAAGTTTTGTGTTTTTTTTCAAGTTTTGTGAAGATGGATTCCTTGGAGATATTAGGGTTTATAATTGGAAATGTTGGAAACCAAGCGTGTGTGGAGATACAAATCCTCCATGTCATTGTAAATGTGTCAGGATGTTAAGTCTCCATGTTCACTTCATTATGATGTAAAGAGAGATATTTTTATTATTGTATCTTGTTGAATATATGTAAGGAAAGATTGAAGATATATATAGTTTACTTGCAAGGAAATAACCATTGTAGATTTCACATCATGTGACTTGATAAACTATGAAGAGATTA
This sequence comes from Cupressus sempervirens, assembly GCA_028749045.1. Taxonomy (NCBI): domain Eukaryota; kingdom Viridiplantae; phylum Streptophyta; class Pinopsida; order Cupressales; family Cupressaceae; genus Cupressus; species Cupressus sempervirens. Next base: position 315,930,161 of record CM053788.1, read on the forward strand.
AGTGATGAGATATTCTTTCTTACATTGGCCTATAAATCATTTGTTAGAAACATTTCATGGGTGGTTTAAGATCCTTATTGATAGGGTTGGCTTAATTTTGAAAAAACATAGAAGATTGAATTACCATGCATTAGATACAATGAAAGGAAAGTATTCTATTCTACTAAGTTTATTGTGCTTGTATGGAAATTAACTCATTTATTTTCAAGTTCTAATAGGCCTAAACATTAGAGTGATAAATTTTGAAAATGTCTAAGGTTATTTGGAAGAGGGAACAACTTCAACTTCATCATCTACCAATCACCTTAGCTTCACAATTAAAATGAAGGAAAGTAATACCTTGTATGATTTGGTTTAAAAATCCATAAGGGAAAAGTTGTTGTAGGAGCACATTTTCCTCTCTAGAAAATGTATGGGAATGGAAAATAAATCCATCCCCATTACAGACCAATATAATAATAGAAGAATATGCTTTGATAATCCTAGTAGGGGCCTATAAGACCTAGGGGTTATAATACAAGTTGATTAACTCTAGACCTCCTAAGTCTTTTCCAAAGTCACAAGAATTTAAAAGAAAAAAGAAAAAGACATATACATTTACTAATCTAAAGAAAGGTACAAGAAATAAAATAAATAATAAAATTAAATTTTAAAATAATGGTAAATATATAAAGAAACTTGAATAACATGGGTGCCCACCTTGAAAAAAAGAGGAGTCAAGTCAAAAAGTTTGTATATTTAATAGTTACTAGGTATCCCCATCCTGTATACCACCTGATGTCATGTGAAAATGATGTCCTTGGGCTGCCCAATGTTCTGACATAAGTCAAAAATCTCCCTATTGGCACCCATCCCTAGTAGGGGAGAGAGTAGAGTTTTAAAGAATAAAATAATAAGACACTTAAATGTAGTTCCTTTTCACCCATCACCATCTTTATCTTGAGAACAATGAGTGAATATTAGTTAAATATTTAATTTGAAAAACCAAGAAAGATTGCCCAGTTTGGTATAGACACCTTGGAGTTGGAAGATGTGTAAGAGTTAAGAAATGGGGAATAATTAAAAATTAAATCTAAGCAAGTAAAAAATAATAATAATGATAAAACTTGCAACTATGGAGGTGGCCCCACCCTAGATGTTTCTCACCTTGTTTTACACATGAAAGGGATGTGGATTAGTTGGTTGGGTCTGACTTTGGTCAGAATACTCCCTCCTAGGGTCTGACTTTAGTTAGAATACTCTCTCCTAGGCATCCCCATCAAAGGGGACAAATATGCACACCCTCCTAGGGTGTTAAGCACTTTTGTTGGGGGGGGGGGGGGGGGGGGGTTGGGGAAGGAAAGTAGATTTAAGTTGTTAAGGGAAAATTAATTAGGTGGAAAAGTGGTGGAGGGCCATTGGGGTTATGTTGGGTAGAAACATTTCGGTTGGGTAATGAAATTATTAAAGAGGTAGGTAGTTAGGAGATAGAATTGGGAAGGTAGAAATAAAGTTGAAGTTTTGTGTTAGTAAACATGCATATGCTTAGGGTATAGTAGTTAGTAATGTATTTCATAGAATTTAGAATTAATTTAATTAGGGGTAAGTTTAATGATAATAATAAAATTAGTTGTCTTTTGCCCTAGATTTTGGGTATGACAATTCTTTTTTCCAACACTGGGGTATTGGGTTGTTTAGCCAAATTTATTATTGACAGTTCTATTTTGCCTCTAGGACATGCTTTCTTTTCTTGATTAAAATCCTACTATTATGGCCACTCATAATTTCTTTTGTTTCATAATTTTGCATTGGACATTTCATCTTTGATTTTGAATTTAAACTTTGAGGCACCTTCTCATGAATTGTGTTGGCAAAGTTACATATGATAGGCCTACTAAAGGGATTCCTAACAATCAAGTGAAGGTATAACATTATGATATGTGATTCGTAGGGAAGGTATTCATGCCCCACCCTCTCTTAGAACTACTATAGCATGACTAGTAAATATCTATTGACTTTTATGAGAAATGGATTGCATCCCAATATAAACTAGTTAAAGTTAGGAGTTAACCTAATGAACTTTTAGATGAAAAGGGTGCATGTGTAGGAATTAACTTGTTTAGTGTCCTATCAAGGAATCAGTATGTACTAGAAACTCTAAATTAAAAGTGTTTAATCTCTAATAAAGATTCAAGTTTTATTATAAGGAAATCTTATTTGAGGGAGTCTCATACAACTATTACCTCGATGAGTGAGTATTTGGAAATTCATAACACCTTATGGTATTATTATTATGAGAGACTCTATAAATATATTCATACTAGATTAGAATGTTATTTATATGTGACCTATATGTTTTAAGAAGTATTTGACCCTATAAAATGTACCCATGTCAGAGTTATGGGTTGAACTTTACTTTTAGTAATGGTAATTAGGTAATTATGTTATCATCTTTGAGTGTATATGTGAATGATAAATCATTATTTTGTATTGGAATAGATTTTGGAATAGGTCTAGACAAGATCTAGTAGGGGATGAACGTCTTAGTTTGTGTGACTTCTAGGAGGAAGTGAAAGGCTCATGGGGGAGGATGTAAGATCCCTCCCCATATGTACTTATTTAAATATGAATTTCTTGGTAAACCCTTTATAGGAGAGTTGAATGGATATATGAGCACGATAATGTGGTGTTATGAGAAATTTTCATGATTGTTGATTGAAACTATGTAGAGGACATTATGATAACAATGGTTATCTTACGTATAATGATTTGATGATTCTTGCAATAACACAACTTAATACTTACTCTCTTTTGAATCATTCAAAATTCAAAGACAAAGTTCATCAACTCACTAGAAGTGTTCTTAAGTATCTTGATATTAAATATGATAATTAAATTATGATGTGTTAAGGTTTTTAGGGTATCATATACAAGAGGTTATATGTTCATGTTTTGATACCGTATGATTCAAGACTTACTACATTGTTTGATAGTCTAAACATTGGTTTGTACTAATGATCCTATGAGGTATTTCACCTTATGATGATGATGTGAATTATGGTACCTTGATTATTAGGTTATATACATTAAGATAGTTCAGTATGCTCTATTGATGATGTTTATGATGTTTTTGGTATGCGTATGCACTATGATGATTATTTCAGTATTTTAATTTGAACTGATGAATATTTTATGAGGATTCAATTATGATATTAGTGATGTTATTCTATGTGCATAAATAGGAAAATTTTATTTAAATGAAAGTTATAATGTTATGATCAATTTGATTAGGTAAATCTAGTTTATATATACATTGGTTAACCATTTGTCTTCCTTAATTATTTGGTTTATATCTTGACTCTTAGTGTGTCCAATGGCTAAAAACAAAGAAGTTAAAAATAGAATGGGTTAGTGTAGTAATATATCAAAGACCACTAAATTGAAATGTACAACTCCCTTTTAAACGCAAGATTTGAATGATTTTTTTTAAAAAGTTTTTGGGGTATGCTCTTAACCAGATAAAAGAAGAGGTGAACAAACATATTGTTTTTCACTTCAAACAATCTAGGTAATTTTCAAAATGGAGACTAACACCTAATATGCAATTAATTTCAACTCAAATGCAAGAATGGAATCATGCAAGACTAGCTATAAAATGCAATACATGCAATGAATGTATATATACATCTTTAAGAATTGCACACTCTTTTGGAAGCATGGCTATGTTTATTCCTAGGTGTAGATAGAGCATTTTCAAGAATGTGTCATCAATTATGATATTATCATATTCATTATTTTTACTTATATCACCATGCGTGCATTTAGTATACCTTATGGTTGGGTGTAATGTGGCAATCTGGGACGGATAGAAATGTATATAGTATGTTTTGTTTCTTTCTTACTACTAGTTTTGATTAGAATGGATACAATATGTTTTCTTTATTTCTATCTGTCAGTTCTGATTAGGATGGATAGGGTATTTTTTTCCTTCTATTAGTTAAATCTGGTTCTTAAAGTGCTTTGGCCAAAGCCATTTTCTTTTAAATAATGTAAATGTGTAAATATGGTGTTATGCTATTTCCCTACCACATTCTGTGAATAAACTACTTAGGATATGTAGAAAGTAGTATATTTCATGGCTACATCAAATCATTTTACCATATTTTATTTCTTTGTTATGTTTATGAGAAATAAGATCAAGGGTCAAATAAGTGTATTGCCTTGGAGAAATCTTTGTTAAATTCTAGTGCAATTTTTCCTTTAATTGTGGATAAACTTTGTGTTTGCACAATTTAGTGAATTCATTATTAATTGTACACTAAGAAAGTACCACACTCTAAACCATTCTATCCAAGGGATTCCATGAATTTAGAATGCTTGGATGTCAACTTAGAGCTCCCTATCCATGGAGTGCTTATGTTTCAAGAATAAGAAGGCTCTTAATTGAGCCTTAGAGATGCTCTTATTGCTAGCAAACCATGCAATAGGAGGTTCTTTGAGACAAGAGCAAGAATGTAAGTGTCTACAATGAGAACTCTCAAAATGCAATGCAAATATGAAGTAAGCTAGTTTCAAATGCAAAGTGCAGCTATGTTAAGAAGAATGAGAGTATTACAAACCAAACTAATTACTATGTGATTTAAGCTATTGCAAAGAAACTAAACTACTATGCAATATGATTCTAATCTAGCATGTAATGGATGAGAGAATGAGATGAGAAGTAGAAGTTATCCACAATAGTTCTTCAAGCATTCAAATGATAAACCTACAGCATAACAATGCTCAAGAGTGTGGATGGTCCTTTGGGGGGGAAAGCTCTCTCTCTTTTAAAGTCGTACGGATGGTAGAGATCAAAGTCAAGATGATGGAAGATCAACTGTGGAGTTTGAAAATAGGAGTGATCCATGTGCACAAGCAACTCAACCAATAAAATAGAAGTTGACTTTCCATATAAGACAAACGTCACAAAGCCTTTTCTTTTAATTTGTAAATTAGAAAAGGGACTTTATGTGTGCACTTTAAGTGGGTTATAAGAAAGGGGGCTTTTATTTAATTAAAAGGGGACATATTTTGTTAATGAAATAATGAACTTAGGATAGCATAATCAAACTATAGGTTATAATCAAATTAATTGATTATTAGTAATTTGGTCTAGGTAAATGAGTAGCCAAAATGTTGAGAAGGGGGCTAATAGTCTAGATGACCATTTTTAGGTGATTAAATTTGCCCCTCTTTGACTAATGTGTGATCAATTTGGGAACACATTATGTCAAATAAAACCAAAGCCAAGTAGGCTGCAATAGATAGAGATATCTAATTTTGAAGAATGAAATGCAAAAGGAGATAACAAATCCTAAATGTACAACCTGATAGCAATAGTACTAAACACTAGGAAAGAGATGATGTTAGAATTCAAGAAGAGTGCTAACACCTAACAAAGCAGATAGATCAAGAGCAAATAAAAAGATCAATCATATACTCCTAAGAAATAGATAGTTGTAGAAAACAATGATAGAGTATTTCTACCCCCTCGAGATCAAAATCAGAATGAGGTAAGGGAAATGAAAAAATGAGCGAGATATGAGAAAATTGAGATATAGTAGTGTCCAAGATGAGAAATATATGATTAGAACCAAAGAATGACTATTAGGGAATGAAAGAATTGACCAGAGTTGACCATGAAGGATAAAGCATAAAAATTGGGTCAAATTGAGTAGAAAAGTGATTTTAGACATGAAAGGGTGAATTGAAGTAGATATGAAGCATAGAAGTGATGAAGACATGAATAAATAAAGATGCTCCAACAATGATTCAGAGATTAGACCTCAAGAGGTTAGCTAACTACATAAAAGAAGGTAGAATTTTATAATGCAATTTTTACTATCAAGATGAACTTAGATTTCAATTTTGATCCCAAAAATGGATCTAGGATGTCAAAATTACCTAGGGGTGAAATTTTTGTGGAATTCTGAGTTTGAAAATTAGGTCAAAATGAGGTCAAAAGGCTATAAAAGGGTTCCAAGTGTCATTTTCAAATTCATTTTATCTTTTGTGAATTTGGAGAGCTTAGAGTGATTTGGAGAGATAAAATGGCATTAGCACATATTTCGACCCACCGACACTATTTCGAGCGTAGTCAGTTGCACAACTAGCCAGCCCACTATGAGGCACCAATAAGTTTTCACCTTTTTACCACTTTTTGAGGTTTTTTTCCTTTTTTTCACACATTTTAGAAGTAAAATGTGGAATACCATATGCTATTTTAAAAAGTGTCAAACAGGTACTTTAGAAATTATCACAGAATACTTTGCATTAAAAAATGTATCGCTCCTGTACTAAAAAATATGTCGTATGGAGCATACCCATTTGTCGTATGAACCAGTGCAAAATGTTGCATGACAAAAATGTATCACACAAGTATATTAAAAAGTATTGTACAATATGTAATCAACATTTTATATTACCTACATATAGTAGGAAATGTCGCATAGCTTATTTTGAAGCAATTTTGTGTTGAATTGTGCTTGTTGATCATGTTTTTGATATGTTACTGATGTTTGCATGTCTTGTGTTGCAAATGGTATTTCTTTTGCTACTTATTAGTGCCCCCAAAGTCATGGGATTGTGGGTTGTACAGTATCTGATGGATGATGAGGCTACCCCCATAGCTAGCATGTTGTTGAGATGGGTTATATAGATGCCCCATATATGGGAAAATCATGGGTTGCTGACTGTGCTTACTAAGTGATGGCACAGTGAGCATAACACATTTCATTTTCTAACTAGAGAGGCCTTGATCACCTTAGAGGATGTGTATTGCATCCTTTGAGTACATTGCCATGGTGATCCAATGACCTTTACATTTGATTTCTTTGTTACACTTTTAAGGTTTGATATTGATTTGAGGTATACTAATGCCAAGTTTGGTTATATGTCATAGGTGTACTATGATCAGACCCTGAGAGAGGAGCGGGTAGTGATGCAGTAGATGTTTCATGATGTTGCCATATTAGATCATCATTTGAGTTGGGAGCAACTCATTGATGAGTATGGGAATGATTACCCCCTACCATTTTTATTATGTTCCCTAGTTGCTCAGGCGTTGGTGATGGATAGGGGCCAGAAGGGCTTCCCACTAGGATGGGGTCAACTAGTAGCAGATTTGATTATGCGGCCTTACAAGATGGCATGGGGGCTAGCTATTCTTGCAGACATGTATCATGAGCTACATGAGATAGTGTACCATGAGGGTCATTCCTAGGCATGCAGAGCAGTATTAGCATAGATCTAGGCATGGGAGCACATTGTTGTAATCCAACCATGGGTACAACCACAAGACCAGAGCTAGCCCTATATTTTTGGATATATAGGAATTGTCGCACAAACCCATAGTGGTGATATTACATATTATTGATGCATTTTTTATGAGTTGATAGATTTCACATGACATCCCTATTGAGAGTGACATAGATGGTCTAATGTCTGCAAGTTAGAGTATATGTGATATAGAAGACCATTAGTAGGTAGGCACACAAAGATCATGGATAGATTTGTGATTAGCTAGGTATGGAATCAGTTTGCAGAGCCATAGGTGATCTCAGTGGAGACTATGACTTATTCTTGCTTCCACTCAAATGCAGCACGAGGATAGCTACCTATGCTAGACTATCAGATGGCTATCTGAGAGACAATAACCTTAATATGGAATCCTTGGGATTATTGCCCAAATGTAGCTGATGTAGGAGCAGATCTAGTCTATCTATACAAGATGTAGAGACATCATTTTCCATAATTTATAGAACTAGATGGCCTACCCATAATAGGGGGACATGGAGAAGGCAGAGGTAGAGGTAGAGGCAGAAGCAAAGGTGAGAAATCGATGGAGGTTGGGAATAGTTCCCAATCTAGGAGGAGACAGACATGACCATAAGCTGCTAAGGATGTGAAGGAGGACGAGGTGCCACTAAGGCTGCAAAGAGTAGTGCGAGTAGAGGCATAGGTAGAGTAGTCTACTAGGGGAGATGATGATTGCAATGTGATGATTTAGACCTTAGAGATAGAGCTACAAGTAGCCCAGGTCACTATTGTAATATGAGATTAGTAGCTCATGGATGAGTAGGCACAACAAGAGTAGCTCTATAGGGAGTGAGATGTTGCTAGGTGAGAGGCAGTGCATTATGGTGCATGCATCACATACTATTATGCCACCTATATGGGTGTGGTGACACCAAGGCAAGGACTTCCAAACTATTCAGAGTAGGCCAATAGATCAGAGGGTGTGGCACAACTACTAGATAAGAGATAGGCTCTGCCACTAGGGCCACCACTAGCTATAGAGGGTATGAGTCAGCCTTAGGTCTAGGCTGGTAGTTTTGACAATTTTGAGTGTACTCCATGTATTTTGAGATAGATATCCAGATTTTGGATCTCACATTTGTATATCTATTGTGACACATTGATCTATATGAGATATTGGATTTGATGAATAGATTTTTGTACTTGTCTCATCTTGATGGATGTTTCAGCATTTTAAGTTTTCATGTGATGTTTCAATTTCAATTTCTTGCTCACATATGTGTTGATTTTATACTTATGTGGATATGCTCATGTATCTCTCTCGTGTATGATGTTTAGCTCTCATGTGTATGATATAGACTAATGTTTTTGAAACATGTAACACTTGGATAGATTGATTGTGATTTTTAGATTAACCCCTTATGATGATAGGATAGCAAAAAGGTGAAGCAAAAGAATATAGAAAATGAAAAGACATGATCAAGAAGAAAGTGAACAAATATATGAAAGTAGTTAGTAGATATGTTCATGAAAGGATGAAGAGAGAGATCTCCCATATGTAGAAATGCAAAACTATGCTAAAGAGTGAACCTATAATACAAGGTAATATGAAAAGTGGTTCACCAACAAGAAGTGAATAACATTTAAACTCTAATTTCATCATTGACCATTTATCGAGGACATCATGAGATCATACAACCATTACTAGTATAACTATGAGGATATGAATATGATCAATATCATATAGGTATGTGGAAATCTAATCTAAGCATCAAAGACATGTAAGTCAAGATGAATACATGATTAGATTCCCTAGGTTTGATATAGCAAGATTACACCTGTATCAAGGCATAAGTGCCAGGATAACCCCCAAGTGAAGTCTTGCAAAAATAGTGAAGGATAATACATTGTAAATCAAAGTGCCAAGTAGGACAAGCATGAATTCTTGAAAACACCATAGACAAATAAAGTATACCCACAAGCAAAAATCAAGAAAACATACCCTGTGCCCCCAGTCTTCTAGTCAATGGCATCCTTGAAAGACTATTTGGGAGGGAACATATAGAAAAGAAATTGTCATAAACAACACAAAAAGTAGATAAAGTTCATCATAGCCTAGTCATTCAAATGTTTAAGTGTGTTATTAAGTCACTTGGCCACTTCTTCTAGACTTGATTCTAATAATGAGAAATATCTCGAGACATCCTAGACTGTAGGTAAACTATCTAAGAAGTTTTGAGAAACACTTGATGTCAAGTTGGGGGTGGGTAGTGCTAAGAAACATTGTTTTGTGAGTTGTCAAAGAAACCCTAATGCACAAGGACACCTCAAAAGGTGAAGTATTTGTGCCCCTGAGATGAGGAAAAGAAACAATTCCAAGATAGGAAAATGTGTTGTGAAGTGAGTGATTGAGACTAATAGACATAGATGCAAGGGTTTCAAGTAGCACCTGTTTCTAGGTTTTCACCACTTGGCAGATTTTTTTTTTTAGGACTTTTTTCAATTTTTTTGTAGTCTTGTATTTTTTTTCTTTTTTTGGTGATGCATCAAAGTGCCTATTGTTAGGGTTTCACTAAGATGGTCATTTTTTTAGGACATTTTTCACTTATTAGGAATTTTTAAGGATCATATATATGTACAAGATAGTGGAGCTACAAGCCTCTAAGCATAGAATCTCTTCCAATGTAGGATATTGATAGGCTTTGCAAGTTCTTCCCCTTTAGGAGTAGATAGTTGATAAGCACTAGACCCAAATATTGATGTGATAATGTATGGGCCTAACCAATTAGGTTCAAACTTTCTTTTTTGCTCTCTATGCTACTAATTTTTTGGATTCTCTCTAAGTACAAGTTCACCTACTTAAAACTCACATGGGTGAACTTTCTTGTTATACTAAGTAGACATGTACTTTTGATAAGCCCTCATGTGATCAAAAGAAGCCTTGTGGCATTCATAAATAGTCTCTAGTTCCTATACTCACATAGCTCTATGGTCTTCATCAGTTATCAATCCATGTAAGGAGACTCGCAAGGGGGTGATCTCAACTTCTAATGGGAGGATGGCCTTAGAGCCATGCACTAGAGAAAAGGGTGCGGCCCCTATAGGATTATGAATGGTAGTTTTGTAGGCCCAAAGTATCAGATTTCTCTGTAGGTGCCAATCTTTCCTAGACTTGTGAACCGTGTAGTGTAAGATCTTTAGCAATGTTTTGTTGGAGGTCTCAACTTGGTCATTTCCTTGAGGGTAGTAGATAGAGGACCAATGTTCTTTGATTCAAAATTTCTTGCATAGTTGTTTGAGGTCATTGTTTTTGAATTTTCTGCCATTATCAATAATAATGGAGGAAGGAATACCATAATGACAAATGATGTGGTTTGGTATAAATAGGGCAACATGTTTGCCTATAGTAGCAGATAGTGACATAACCTTAACCCATTTGGTAAAATACTCAGTTGCTGTGATGATGAACTTGTGACTACGAGATGAACTTGGATGAATTTTTTCTACCAAGTCAAAGGCCCATTGTTGAAATAGCCAATATGTCATAGAGGAAATCAACTCATGTCCATGAGCATGAATTAAGTTGTCATGAAGTTGACATTTTTTACAAGACTTTTTCTAACAAATGACATCATCTTGCATGGTTGGCCAGTAATAACCTACCCTAAGTAGTTTCTAAGCAAGTGCAAGGCCATTAGAATGTGCCACACAAATGTCATCATGGACTTCAACGAGTGCCTTTTTAGACTCTTCTAGCTCTAAACACCTAAGAAACATTCCAACTAGACTCTTCCTATACAAGTCACTAGAGACCAAAGTGTAATGTGAAGCATTGCGGAGGAGTTGGCATTTTTGGTTGCATGTGAGCATTTTAGGAATAACCTAATCATGTAGGTAAGAGAAGATAGCCATGTAGCAGGAGGAATCATGACCTACAATAGTCTATATTACCTAGTTATCTAAGGAATCATAGGGGGATGACATAGTTCTTCACCAGGAACTCAAATTGTGATTCATGTTCTTGTAGTTGGAGGATAGATGCTAAAGTGGCCACATCATCAACTTCCTTGTTTTCTGCTCTAGGAATTTGTGGGACTGTCACAAAAATAAAATAGTTCCTTAAAGCATCTATCAACTTCTTGTAAGGGATCAAATTGTCATCTTTTGTTTGATATTCATTGTTCACTTGGTTTATAACAAGTCAAGAATCTCCATAAATGTGCAACTAAGTGATTCTCCATTCAAGAGCCATTTTGATCCCATTTTTTAATACCTCATATTTTGCAATGCTGTTTGTGTAAGGGAATAAGATTTTGTAGGATTTTTTGATTGTATATCCATGAGGGTAAATAAAAAAGACACTTGCTCCAGCTCCATTCTGTGTATGAGAACCATCAAAGTACATTTTCCAAGTTCTCTTAGTGATGTACATAATTGAGGCATTTGGAAACTCAATTTGCATGGGTGTTGTATCCTCTAGTAGAAAATCAGCCAGTTGGTCAGCTATGGCCTACCCTTTTATGGCTTTACATTTGACATACTGAATGTCAGGTTCTGAAGGAATCATCATCCATTTAGCTAGATGACCGGTAAGTGCAGCTTTGCTCAACAAATATTTCAAAGGATAAATTTTAGCAATCAGTTGAACTGTATGTGCCAACATGTAATATCAAAGTTTTTGAGAAGAAAATACCACTTCAAGATAAGATTTCTCAATACTGGTGTAGTTCATTTCATAAGAAACCAAAGTTTGACTAATGTAATATATAGCCCATTTTTCACCAGTCTCATCACTTTGTGCTAATAATGCTCCTAGAGAAGAAGTCATAGCTGAGATGTACAAAATTAAAGGTCTTCTTGGACTAGGTGGCATCAAAAATGGAGGTTTAGTCATGTACTCTTTGATTTGGTCTAGACTTTATTAACATTTTTCATTCCAGATATGAGTAGAGCCTTTATGCAAATTATTGTTAAAAGATTGAGCTTTATCGGCTAACTGAGAAATGAATCTTCTTATGGATTGTAGACGTCCTTGCAGACTTCTAAGTTGACTGATATTTCTTTAAGGAGGCATTTCCATGATAGCTTGGACTTTTTTAGGATCAACCTCAATGTCTTTTGTTGATATGATGTCACCTAGCAATTTTCTAGAAGTCACACCAAAGGCACACTTTTGTGGGTTTAGCCTAAGTTGAAATTGTTCCATACAGTCCAATACCAAACTAAGATCTTCAAGATGTGTGTCTCATTTTCTAGATTTAGCCAGTGTGTCATCCATATAGTCTTCCATATGTTTATGCATCATATCATGGAAGATGGTGGTCATTGCTCTTTGATACGTAGCACAAGCATTTTTGAGCCTAATGGCCATGACATTCTAGTAGAAAGTACCCTAGGCACATGTAAAAGTTGTCTTCTCTTGATCGGCTAGAGCAATCTTAATTTGGTTATACCTGGAAAAGTCATCCATGAGGGACTACATTTGATAACCCACCAGCATGTCCATTATAATTTCTATGTTTGGAAGTGGAAAGTCATCCTTGGGGCATGATTTTTTTAGATCTCTAAAATTAGTACAAAATTGAATGGATTTATCATGTTTAGGCACAGGTACAATGTTGGAATTCTACTCTACATAGTCAATAGCTCTAATAAAGTTTGCACTCAGGATTTTTTCCAACTCTGCCTTGACCAATAGGGCTATATGTGGATGCATCTTAGTTTTTTTAAAACATGTTTTACACTAGGAGAGATAGATAAATGATGCATGACAAGATCTATGTCAAACCCTGGTGTATCTGAGGACATCCATGCAAAATTGATCTTCTTGTCTTGAAAGAATTTGGCAAAATTCTCCTTCTCCTCAATTGACAGTGATTGAACCACATGGATAATTTTAGGAGATTCCTCTATCCCTAAGTTGATAGGTTGTGTAGGTTCGATGAGAACCAAAGATCTATCCTTAAAATAGATTGGTAGACTACCAATTACCTCATCCATAGGTGCCTCAAGGAGGTTTTTAGCATTAGATATGTCTCTATTTTTAGTGTTTTTAGGTTTAGATACTACCATAATGTGGTTTTCACCATCTAACCACTTGTTTTTTCTTTTAATTTTATGACTAAGGTACTTGATATTTTATTCCATCATGTTAACCATGGGTTCACTAGTGGAAGAAGTGATAGGTGCCTCAAGGAGGTTTTTAGCATTAGATACATCTCTATTTTTAGTGTTTTTAGGTTTAGATACTACCATAATGTGGTTTTCACCATCTAACCGCTTGTTTTTTCTTTTAATTTTATGACTAAGGTACTTGATATTTTATTCCATCATGTTAACCATGGGTTCACTGGTGGAAGAAGTTATAGGTTCAATGGCATTTAGGTAATAAGTGATCTCATAGTCATTTTTAAAAGATGGTATTTCAGGTCTTTGATTTTGAATTGACCAATCTATGAGATCAGGGTGAATCAATGAGACTAATTTGGAAGCTTCAATGTTGTTAATATGAAGAGTCATCTCTAGTGACATGTGAAGTTGAGCCTATATAGTGAACATTGCAAAGGAGCCCAAATCAAGAATAGACCTAGAGGGACTAGCATGATCCACTAAAACATTTTTTGAGCCAAACTCATTTGACCCTATACTAGACTCTTCAACTACATTCGGTTGGGTTGCATAGGCATGAATGACATCCACTCCTAGCTCACAAGATGCATCCAAAAGGCTTTCCCATTCATACTTGTGAGAGTCTTTACTCTAGCAATTAGATGAGCAATACTTTGCTTAATCCATCCTCTATTCATGTCTTCATGGGTAGATTCCTCTTGTTTCGACTGTTGAGAAGTGGAAGCTTCATTATCATAATTGGTAGTTAGTGTTTCTTCTCCCCAAAGGAGAGAAGTTTGAGGCATAAAGTCCTCATCTTCTGAAGTGGAACCAACAAGGGGAGGATCATCATCCTCTAATTCACTAGACATGGGTCCTTTTCGATCAAATGTTGGTATATCATTTTCTAGCCCAAGAACTAGGCTAGTGGTATCTCAAGTATCATGACCTTGAGTATGACTTAAAGGTTCAACTAGAGCTTTTTTATTACCAATTAAGGACTCATGGTCTTGATAGCCCATGTTTGCAAGAAATTTATATCCTTTGCCATAGTGTTTAGGAGAAATGGGAGTAGTGACTCTGACTGTTTCCTCATCTTCCTCTTCCCTATAGTTCCAGTCTTTGATTTCTTGTTCTTCTTTTTTCACTTCTAGGGGAAATGAGGATTGCACAAAAGTGCCAAAATGAGTCATGGCGGAAGAATAAGGCTTCTTTGGTAGAAGGTTTCCAAAAAGACCAATGGGAAACATGTAAAGCAACAATAGAATCTAGAGTGTATTCACCCATGCCGAGGATCATCATTTTCAATTTATGTTCACACTCTATAAAGGATGGTGTCAGCTCATGAGAAGAGTGATTATGTGGAACCAGTGTTTCTATAGTAGATAATGTACTAATAGACATTGAGTTGTCATTGGGAACAACTATCTTAATACCATTGAAAGTGATGCAAGGGGGAAAAAAAAAGTGGAGGAGAGAGTAAGTGACAAAAATAGAAAGAAAAATAATAAAAAATAGAAAAATAGAAAAAAGGAGAAAAGAGGAATTCATATTTTCAAGGTACATAGGTGGTGTAAATAGAAAATAAGAATATAGTTGTCATTCCATTTATCAAAGTGTGTAGGTGGCATCTTAGAAGTTTGTGGAAACATCCTTAAATCATGTGTTTAATATTTTTTGTGATCTACAAAAGAAATGCAATTTTCTAATTGGGCCACATGGTGGTGCTTAGTTGTATTTGGGTGGGAAATTAATATTTATTTTAAGGTAGTTGTATTTACCTTTTATCCCACATGGGTTGTGTTTGTAATGTCTTGGGTGGTAAGTGCCTATTTAAGCAAGACTTATTACCATTTGTAATCAAGTTCTTGAAGTAGAAGCTCTTGGTGTGCAAGCTAGTTGGAAGCTCTTAGTGAGGAATCTCTCTTATATTGTAAGAATTTGGAGTTCTTTCATTTGGAGAATGTTGTAATGAATTTCAAGTATTAATGGATGCTTTATGAAGAATTTTATCATCCATTTGTCTCCATATTGTTGTGATCTTGGTTATGAGTTGGTAGGGTGGTGTGCCCCTCCAACAATGGTATTAGAGCAGAAGTTCTTAAGCATGTGAATAGATCACCGAACGTGAGGCAGTTTGCACCAAGGCCTTGAGTTGGGTCAAGTTTTTCAAGAAGTTCTTGATTGTGTAGAAAGATCCCTGACTGTGAGAATGTTTGCACAAGGTTCTTGTGTTGCACCAAATTTGTCTTCTAAAGACTTGATTATGGAGAAAAGAAAGAAGAAGATGGCTTTTGTAATTGGATGGATTTTGAGGATTCCTTGACTTGAGAAAATTAGAGCAAGGAATCAAGAGGAATTGTGGGTTCATTTGTAGAAGCAAGTGAATGAATTAGAAGCTGAGTTACGGAAAGAAAAGATGATCTAATGGAAGATCAAGAGGATATTTTTGAACCTAAAGAAAATGAAGATGATTTGAAGACTAAAACAATGGAGGAAGAGTATAGTGCCTTAATTGTAGATCAAGCAAGTGATGTTATTACATGCATTGTTGACAACATGAAAGAGGCAAGAAAAGATGAATATGTCAAAGAGGTAAATTCTTATGAATCATGGGATGTTGTCTTTGATGTAGTTGCAGATCAAGCAAGTGAGGTTATTACATGAATTGTTGACAACATGAAAGAGGCAAGTGAACATGAATATGTCAAAGAGATAAATTCTTATGAATCATGGGATGTTGTCTTTGAGATGAGTTTGAAAGATATTGATGATGGTTTGCATGAGGATTTTGTTAGTGATGTGTGGTATGCAAAGGAAGATTGGTATGGTGTTGTTGGGTTTATTATAGGTGTGATTAATTCAACAAGATTGGATGAGGATGAGATTTATACTTGGACAGAGTTCATTGCAAAGGAGAAATTCCAGCAACAGACACTTGTTTCAGCTAGGTGTTGGAAAAGAAGAAAGAAGGAAATATATCAGCACCAGATACTTGTTCCAGCTAGGTGTTGGAAGAGTAGAAAAAAAAATTGTTAGCAATGGTTACTTCATTTTGTGAATCCATATTCACAATTTTTTTCCTACCATGAGAGTCAGATGCAAGAGCATCATGCATTAGGAAAAAAAAAAGTGGGCATCTTCAAAGTTTTAAATTTTTAAAAAAAAATTTGGAGGAGAGAGAAAGTGACAAAAATAGAAAGAAAAATAATAAAAAATAGAAAAATAGAAAAAAAAAAAAGGAGAAAAGAGGAATTCATATTTTCAAGGTACATAGGTGGTGTAAATAGAAAATAAGAAAATAGTTGTCATTCCATTTATTGAAGTCTGTAGGTGGCATCTTAGAATTTTTTGGAAAGTTCCTTAAATCATGCATTTAATATTTGTTGTGATCTAAAAAAGAAATGTAATTTTCTAATTAGGTCACATGGTGGCACTTGGTTGTATTTGGGTGGGAAATTAATATTTATTTTAAGGTAGTTGTATTTACCTTTTATCTCACATTGGTTGTGCTTGCAATGTCTTGGGTAGTAAGTGCATATTTAAGCAAGGCTTATTATAATTTGTAATCAAGTTCTTGAAGTAGAAGCTCTTCAAATAGAAGCTCTTTGTGTGCAAGCTAGTTGGAAGCTCTTAGTGAGGAATCTCTCTTATATTGTAAGAATTTGGAGTTCTTTCATTTGGAGAATATTGTAATGAATTTTGAGTATTAATGGATGCTCTATGATGCATTTTGTCATCTCTTTGTCTCTATATTGTGTGATCTTGGTTGTAAGTTCGTAGGGTGGTGTGGCCCTCCATTAGAAAGGGAATTTGATGCATCGATAGTACGTAAAAGGTATTGCTTGCATGTCATGAATCCAAGGTCATCCCAACAACAAACTGTATGCAAGTGGTATGTCTAGGACTTGGAAAATGACATCTTTCTCAACTAGACCAACTTTGATTGGAAGTACAATTAGACCTTTGGAAGGTTTTTCAACCTCATCATAGGCTTTTATAGTGATTTTGTGCCTAGGGTCAATGGGAAATTTGGACAAACCTAACTGTTGGATCACATTGAATGAAATGATGTTCAACCCTACACCATTGTCTATCAAGACTTGGCAAACATGAGTATGAAAGATTTGGACTTTGACATGGAGAATAAGGTTGTGTGAATGACTAAGACCTTAGATATCTTCTTTAGAAAAGGTAAGGTAATGAGGTGAAGAGATATGATTCACCATAGCTTGGAATCATTCTACATCAATTTCCATGGGAATGTTGGCAGAACCTAGAGCTTTTTCAATGATATCCTTGTGCAAAGGGGATAACTCTAATAACTCAAAAATGAAAATTTGAGTTGGTGTACATTGCAGTTGGCTGACAAGGTCATAGTTGGAGATCTTGGAAGTAGTTGGTTGTTTAGAAGATGAAGCATTCTTAGGATCATGAGTAACTTTTAGGACAACCTTAGATTGCCCCCTAGTGATGACATTAAGTGGTTCACTTTGTAAAGAGGAAGAATCAACCACTCAAAGTACCACCTTAGGTCTAGGGGCATTATGGTGTTGAGGAATAGTTCACATTTTTAAGATAAGTTTGGGTCATTCATCTTCAATATTGTAATTGGGTCAATTTTCATCATTAGGACTTGTCATGCATAGATACTCAGCAGGCTCAAGCATGCCCATAATGTTGTTTGTGTCTGCATAAGCATATTTGATCTTGGCGTCATGATTCTTTTAGCAACTTTGAAGGTTTCACCTTTCTCGTATTATAGCAAGGGTTTTTTAAAGCTTTTTGGTCAGTATTTTTAATGAGGCCATCTATGAAAACTTTACCCACCTTAATGAGATCTTGAATTATGTCTTTGAGCTTGAAATAGTTTTCAGCATTGTGACCCTTGCTTCGGTGATAACTGCAAATGTGATCCTCTCTCCACCATGGGCTCTAGTGGGTGGGTCATAGGGATAGGAATGACCTAGTAAAGTAACCAACTTGTTTGTAATTAAAGCTTTTAAGACCACTTCATAAGGCTCAACCATTGGTGTATAAACATGTCATTTATTGGTAAACTTAGAGCTCTTGTCAGATGTTTGTGGTTTCAAACCTTCTTTTTGTTTTGTAGCATAGATAGTATCAGAAAGGTTAAACATAGGTTCCTTGATCTTAGGAGTGTCCACTACTCCATCATTAACAACATTTTTTTTTTTATTCCAAGGTTTTCCTTTGTCTTTGTCATTTCCAAATTTATTTTTGTCTTTTTTTACAACAATGTCACCCTTTTTTATAGCAACATCCTCAATGCGATATGCACTCTCAACCTTTGCATTGAAAGTTGTGAAAAACTATTTTCTTAAGTCAAAGTATAGCTCTAGTATGAGTGTGTTGACAAAAATATCAATTTTCTTACTTGAGGAACTTGTCGAGTGTACCTAGAGTATAGGGATCTCCATCATTGAAGGCATGTTGCAAAGAGTTCTCCCTATTTTTGTTTGATATTGCATAAGTCTAGCACAATTACGTGATGTTGAATGTTGTAAGAGTATTGTTTAATAAAGCATTGTGCAAGCTCATCAAATTTTTTGAGAGGGGGAGTCAATTTTGTGAACCACTCCATAGCTTTCCCTCTTAGACTTCTAGGAAACAAACACAAGCTAGGAGTCTTCATGCATAAAATCCATACTAATAGCATAGAAATGTCTCACATGATCATGGAGGTCACCATTTCCATTGTGTTTGTCATACTTAGGAACCTTTATATCCTTAGGAAATGGAGGCATGTATAAACTCCTATCAAATGGAAGAGCACATATTGATTCAATAAATGACATTTTAGGTGGTTCTTTGGTAGTTTGCATTTGTGCAAGTTGTTTCCTTAGTTCTTGCATTTCTTCTCTCAAGATTTTAGCTTTAGTAGGCTCTCATTTTTTGATTATTTGTTGCACATAAAAATATTGGGAGATTTTCCATCCCTTCATTTTCATGTACTAGAAGTATTGATCCTCATTTTGCTTTAAAGCTTTTAGCATTAACTTTTGAGCAAGCTCATCTTGTTAAAATCTTAGAACATATTCACTAGTGATCTCATCCTCACTTTCATGATGTGATTGTTCTTTTTTGGGTGGTTAAGGGCATGCCCTTGCATTGAATCTAGGAGTCCTTGGAGGTGAGTGATTGCCATGGTTTCCACCAATGGGAATGTGAGAAAAAGGATTATGATACTATTCTCTTCCAGTTTCTTCATTATGTGTATGGTTGTTCTAGCTTCAACTTTTTGATCTACTCTTTCCCTAGCACGGATAACTTCCAAAAGTCTTTCATTTTCATGTGCCTGCTCTTCTAAGTGATGTTTGATTTCATCAGGATGCATGTTGTTCAAAGCATTTTTACCCATGGGTGTGTCGAAGGGTGGTCAAAATGGGTTCTCAAAACTATAAAGTAGATTGTGCCAAATGTTGGTTGTCCACTTTTGACTAGAATCAAGGTCTTCCACACAAGGTTGCCCACAAGGACGCCTAGGTGGAGTTTCTAACTATGCAAAAATGAAAGGGAAATGACTGCCATTACCAACTTGGAACCTAGTTGTGACCAACATGTAAGCGTGTGTCTTTGCTTAATAGTATGAGAGTGTTTTAGATTTGAAGCTCTTACAACCAAGAATAATAACTTGTCAAGGTAGAAACAATGGCTTGTCAAAGGTGCTCAATAATTTACAACACTAGTGACTCGAGGTGAGCAAGCAAGCAAGAAGCTCAATAGCGAATAGCTAGCATAGAATGGTAACCAAATTTTTACAAGTGATCATCAATGACATTTCAAAACTTACATCTAATGAACTAAACCCATCTTTTCAACTTTGGACAACACCTAACATATAGATGTGTGACCAAGTTTAGGATGGACTTAAGTGACAAGACCCTAGATTAGATAAAGCAAAGCACATGTATCCTATTTTGGCAGAAAAAAGTCTCAAGCAATATTCTTTCAGAACCCACGTGATAGTAGGACAATAATATATGTCGTATGACACAATTTACAATACTCAGGTGGTAGTTTGCACAAGGAAAGATGACATATTTTAGTATGTTAGGGTGACAAAATATATAACAGTAGGGTGATGCAATGTTTAAAAAAACCTATCGTGTGATATTTCTCTAGAGAATGGTTGATAAAGTGTCATTTTTGTGCAAAAGGACAAGTCTTGACTCCAATTTTGCTATATTTTAGTTGAAGAATCAAATAGCTTTAGGACCAAACATTTTTAGGTTTCAATTCATGTCGAGTAATAGCAAGGTTTGCAAATAGTAGGGGTTTTTAACATGTCTCAAACAATTGAACAAGGGTAAAAACAACCTTGTAAATACATATTTGTGATATTAGAATAGCCTTTCCACTAATTTTATCGAGATGTTTGATTTGTAAGAATGTTAACACAGATCAACACATTCAAAAATATAAGCCAAGCAATCCACCTAAGAGTCACAGTTCATTACTTAACAACTTGGCCCATGCTAAGTGCTCCTTCACCTCACACCAAGTGGTTTCCCATAAGAGATATTAGCTTTGTCATGGAAGTTCCATAAGCACAATCAAGGGAACACAAATGGTGATGCAAAATCTTGGGGTGATTTGGGTAATCCACTATGACCGATCCTTGCACTAAGAAATTGAGCAAAAAAATAGGGTAGCTACTAACTTAGAGTGTTTAGAATGTGCTTTTTTTCATAATGTTTCTCTTGCACCCAATTACAGGACACCCCACCTTGTGGTGGGTAATAGACCTCACAGTCACAAGAGCATTGTTCTTGCCTAGTGATCTTCTCATGGCCACAATCCCACAAGCAATCACACTAAGCAAAGACAAACAATATGTCTACCAAGGTTTTGTATTCTTGATAGCCTTAAGTTTATAGTGGGTTGGAATATCTAGGTTCACTTGTCCTTACTTGGGTCATTCCTCTTGATTGCTCAAGAGCAAGCCCTCTAAAGGATTCTAGACTAAACAAGAAGTGGATCAACTTTTGAAAGTCAAGATTTTTGATTCACCGCAAGGGTGAAGAGCATACTCTCCTATTCCAATCATTTCCCCCAAACACACCAAGAAGCTTTGGTTATCCCCTTACTTTCAAAATCCAAAGGCAAGTCATGCTTTCTGATTCACCACAAGGGTGAAGAGAATACTCTTCTATCACCAAAGAACCCCAATCACAATTTTTAATGTGCCTATGGAAAAAAAACTAGTAGATGTCACACATGGAATAAAGGAAAAAAGCAAGCAAGTTTGGTTTTTTATGCATTGGGCAGCCCTGCAAACAATCATTAGTATCCCTTGTGCGTTTGAAGCTTTGACATGCATTTTTTTTTATAAGGCGATTAGGCAAACATTTCAAGGTAACAACCTAAAAAGACAACTGTTAGCCCCACAAGTTAGCTTCAAAATAGCATGTAATCTGCAATAAACCTTTGTAAAACCACTATAGACCTATAAAAATCTAGCAAACATCAAGTACAACCAAAAAACTGATCTAATCACTCAATCAACAAGCAAGTAATCAGGTGACAACTTTTGTTGGAAGTATGTCATGCGATATTTCTCAATATACGCGTGTGACAGTTTCCTTCCATGTGATATTGCAGCCTAAGTTGAGTGAAAAAATATACTATAGATAGGCAATAGAGTTCAGTACTTTCATGTGACACTTTTACCATAAAAGTATCACACTATAGTTATAAGAAATATCATATGAAACCAAGAAAATATTGCCCAAAAGATGCATCTGTAAAAAATAAATTGCAGACAACATACGAAAACTGTAACAAAATCAAGTGTTCTACCCCATAGTGGGTGCCACACCCTAAACCATTCTATCCAAGGGATCCCATGAATTCAGAATGCTCTAATGCTGACTTAGATCTTCCTATCCACAGAGTGCAAGAGAGTATGTTTCAAGAATAAGGCTCTCAGCTAAGCCTTAGAGATACTCTTCTTGCTAGTAAACCATGCAATGGGATGTTCTTTGAGACAAGAGCAAGAATGCAAGTGTCTACAATGAGAACTCTCAAAATGGAATGCAAATATGAAGTAAGCTAGTATTAAATGCAAAGTGCAGCTATGTTAAGAAGAATGAGAGTATTACAAACCAAACTAATTACTATGTGATTTAAGCTATTGCAAAGAAGCTAAACTACTATGCAATATGATTCTAAGCTATCATGTGATGGATGAGAGAATGAGATGAGAAGTAGAAGTTCTCCACAATAGCTCTTCAAGCATTCAAATGATAAACCTGTAGCATAATAGTACTCAAGAGTGGATGGTCCTTTGAGGGGGAAGGCACTCTCTCTTTTAAAGTTGTACAGATGGTAGAGATCAAAGTCAAGATGATGGAAGATCAACGATAGAGTTCAAAAATAGGAGTGATCCATGTGCACAAGCAAGTCAACCAATAAAATAGAAGTTGACTTTCCATATAAGACAAAAGTCACAAAGCCTTTTCTTTTAATTTGTAAGTTAGAAAAAGGGCTTTATGTGTGCACTTTAAGTGGATTAGAAGAAAGAGGGCTTTTATTTAATTAAAAGGGGACATGTTCTTTTAATCAAATAATGAACTTAGGTTAGCATAGTCAAACTATAGGTTATAATCAAATTAATTGATTATTAGCAATTTGGTCTTGGTAAATGATTACCCAAAATGCTAAGAAGGGGGCTAATAATCTAAATGACCATTTTTAGGTGATTACATTAACCACTAAAGATCTATCCAAAATAATCTTTGAATATGGGAATTAAAGTTCATATTGATGAACAGACGGTAATAAAAGACCAAATTTAGAGAAAGTAAAAAAACTAGGGTTTAAGAGTACCTAGTGAGATAGAAAAAAATGGAAGGGATACTAAAGGAAAAAATATTCCTATTGCTAAAAACCCAGTTTAGAGGCCCTGCTCAAATGAATAGATCAATAGATTTTTATTTTTTAAAGATCATGGGGGCTCTAGTATTTTTCTTGTAATGCATTTAATGTATCTATGAATGTTTTTGTCTATTTATGTAAATATAGCATAAGAGCTCCAACTATTAATTTTCTCAAGTAAACATCAGATTTGATACCTCATTCTGTTTCATTGAGAATATGTAAATCTATATGTACAGAATTTGACAACTGATGAATAGATTTATTGTTGCAATAAATTCAACAATTATTTATGCAAGTTCTTCAATTGAAAAACTCTCTTAAAATTTTCTTGTTTGTATACACTGAATTAAATCTGATGAAATGTTTTAGAATTGTTTACAGATTATAGTTTATATACATTTTTTTGAATTAAATCTAATGAGATGTTTTAGAATAATTTTATGGATCTCACTTATTTTTTGGAGATATTGTATTCATATTAGGGATCTAGTTTGTGTTGACATCGGATGGCTTTTGTTAGTGTCATAGTTATAATTTGAATTCTAGATCAAAATCAATGAGAGCAACTTTTATGCCCATAGTATATTCTTTGGTTTCTTGTCACCATCTTCCTCCATATTTAACCTCCCTCTCTTTTTACCATCCTATTAGATAACCTTCACTAAAAGAAAAAAACACATTAGAGAGGATCCTACATACATTCCAAAGTTTGATATTTCTATAGAAATAATCATACCTTTAAAGCACCATATGTATTTATTGGTCTGACCACAAGTTTTGGACCAATGATTCTATAAATAGGTGAAATAAATTTTGCATAATTTGGCTTTTCATCAAATTTCAAATTTACCACAAACCCAAGTTGTGGACAAAAGAAACATGAAATATATGGTAATGTGGCCATGTGGTCTTAATCAAGCTAATTGAGTCTTTTTGTTAGAGAATATGTGTAGACTAGACTTTTAACCTAACATGCCCTTATTTGTGGTCAAGCTAAATTTGGTGTTTTTCCTAAGATTTACAAGATGGCTAATTGTGATAACTAATGTCTTATACTAAATTGGTGCAATTTTGATTTGATTAGATGGTGTGAGAGAGCTCAAGAAAATAGTTCACTTGTAATTATTAGAAATCAAGCTCTTTAACTTCTTCAAGTTGAGAATCAAGAAGTTTTAGCATCCTGCCAGATTTCCTTATCTAAGACCATGATACTCACAATTTATATAGATCAATGATTTTGAATGAGAACTACACATCGTACTATGATATAAATGGTATAATATTTAGAATGAGGCAATAGTATAATCTTTAGAAATGAGGTTTCAAGAAAAACTAATCTTTATGAATATTATTGTGATCATGAGAGATGAGATTTTACATTTCACAATTTATTAAATATAGGTCAACAAGTTTTTTTGAATCATAATTTAGAAAACATGAATCAATATGTCTAATATGTTCTACCTATAAGATTGGACAAGAATTCTTTATTATCATAAGTTTATCTTAAAAACTAAGTTCCAAGTCACCTCTGTGAACATTGCCTAGGTGTAATAAGTGAAATGTGCCATTAATTCTCATAAGACATGGGTTTATGAAACATGAATCAATGAATTTTTTTTTAAAAATTACAAGTTAAATTCTAATAGCAATACCAGAATCTTTAGAATGAATTTTTGAATTTTTCCCCCTTTGCCTCAACATCACAATTACTGAAATCATAGGTTGACAAATATTATTTCTGAATCTCTACTCAAAAAACACAAGTTAATGAGTTTAAATCATTTTAATAATATTATAATCAATGACAAAAAAATGGTAATCTTGATAATAATATGGTAATCTCTAAAAATGTTTTAGCCACTACTGGTAGGTAGGACACAACTTATTTGTCATTAGATTCTTTTCTAGAAACCAATTTTAACAAATGGTTCTTAGCTTGTTCTAATAATCTATAATATGAGTCAATAAATTGATAAATATTAATATGGATAACTATAAGAGTAGAAATCCTTGCATCCCCTTGCAACCATTTTGGTGGACAAGAACTAGGTGATAACGAGGAGATTATAGAGGTGGCATGTACTCGCTTTATAGTAGAGTTTTCCATTTGTGGTAAGGTTAGCATATTAGCTATATTTTGATTTCTTATTAGATATCTCTGCTAGATATTTTAGGGGAAATATTATTGTAAAATAAATGATTTTTTTTTCAAGTTTCATTTAACTAGTAAACAAAGTTATTACATTTTATCTTTTGTGTTTGCATTGTACTTTGATGATGTAGGTTGAGGTCAATGGTAGTAATGTAGCGCCTATTTACATGTTCTTGAAATCAATAAAAGTTGGATTTTTTGGTGATAGCATAAAATGGAACTTCACTAAGTTTTTGTTTGACAATGATGGAAATACAGTTGATAGATATGCACCCACAATATCACTATTGAAGATTGAGGTACTTAAAAATCATATTTTGTTATTTTGTCAATTTGTTCTATGAAAATTGCACTTACAATCTTTTCAAACTTGTTTTATTTTTTTGATGACACATCTTATAGGAATAATGGCTAATATATGCAACCTTGTGTTTGCGGGAAGATATCAAGAAACTGTTGGGTGTTGCCTAATGCACTGAGAAACTATGTTATAGCTATTCTTCATATTTACATTGAATGCAAGAAACAATAATTTAATTGAGACATGGTTCTATTATGCCCATATGCAACATAATGGGTTAGTAGTTACCATTAATAGTACATAATAATATTTTGAAATAATTGGAGAGTTCTCATGGCTCACTTTTTGATTGTCATTGTTTGATACAAGTGTCTAGTTTGGGTTTGTCATGGTTTAGGCTTAGGATTTACATAATACAAATTAAGCTATACGTGGATATAGATAAGCTAGTCATGGCTATAGATTCTCATGGTGTTTTTTAATTAATGAATCTATTCTCATTATAGAATTAGAAGAAAGCAAACCTAAGTTATTTTTCTTACTTAAATGCCCAATGAATCATGTTTATAATAATTTTGAATCCACTATAGTCTACCATTGTATTTTCTTTTGTATATTCTACATAAAAAGTCTTATACCATTAGTTCTTTTGTCCAACTTACCAAGAATGATCACTTCATAATTATTTTAATTTCCTCGATGATATGCTTAACTTTCTTTTTATAGCTATGTTAAATAGTGCCATGATTATTCAATCTATTTGTAGGTATGGCTTCTCATTGTATGTATAATGTTTAGAGGAAGTTGGACAAGGTAGGGATGTACTAACTCTAGACTTATTTATTGATCACTTCATCATTAGCCTATAGTCATTGTATTCTAGGTTCTCGATTCTTTTCCTTGTTCTAAAAAATGGAATATTTTATTTAAGATTCTTTATAAGTTTAAGATAGAGAAACATATTCTAGAAGTCAACTTCCCCGTATTTCACTTGCCTTTGAGAACTAGTCTTCAACTCCTTGTATCATTTTTGGTTGGGTAGTAAGTAGTAGTGAGTAGATATTTGACGTGTATATGAACAAGAGTAAAATAATAGTAAATAAGTTATTTTTTCCTACAATTTATGTCTTTGTGTTAACAAATCAAATAGGGGATGACACAACTAGATTAGGGAAAAGGCACTTTATGATGGATTCTGAATTGGATATGAAAGTTATAACCATAGGCTACATTATCATCAGTTGGTCAACTATTATCAACAACACATACAATTTGCAAACTCAAGTACAAAAATTATTGAGGAATAGGTTGTGTTATATCATCACTCTCCACAAAAAACTAATGCAGAAATTAAAACTTTTCAAGTCAACGTGATTCGAGGAAATTGACCACCTAGTGCAGGAGCACCCACAATAAATGATAACTCATCAAGTTCTAAGAACATCTAGAATATGCTAGAACTATCATTTAGGCATCTAGACCAAATTGTAAGACCTAGTTCCAAGATTGGCACATTATAAGCCCTTGGTCAACTATGGTCAAAGGTGGTCAAAGGCCTTAAAAACATAGGATTTTTCATATTTTCATTTTTTGACATGTTTTGATCCTATTTGGGTCATTTGGATTATTTTTCATTATATTTTTCTTATAGTTTGCAAAAAATGCAAAATTGCTCAAAAGTTGTCAAGCAACTTTTTGCAAACTAATGTAAAACCAATCCCAATAGCCACAAAAATGTTTGAAATATTTTTATGACCATTGGAATGACTATAATAATCCCCTTCAAGTGGTTGATAGGAAATAATGTGTATTTACACATTTTGAATCAATAAAATTACGTTGTTTTCCTGCAGTCTGATTGTTGTAACATGGTGTATGGACCTTTGCGGATGCTCCAGAGGTTAAGACCCACATTTTTAGATAGTTTAATTACTTATCTTTCCAATTCATTTTTTTGAACTCCCTACCTATCACCAATCTCAAGTTATTCACATTTTTGTACTAGTTGGTCTGAATTAGTTGCTAGCCTAGGATTTTGAAGGATTTTGAGGCATAACCAGGGGTTTCACAATGGGAATCTAATGACCTTTGGTGAAATATTAGTATTTTAAATGTACTATAAGATTCCTTTGGTTTTAGGCTTGTACTTGGAGGTAATAATTAATGATTTGATGCCATAAGCATTCAAGACTCATTTGCATGCTAGGAAATGAATGTAGCAACTCTCATAACTCATGCCAATTTTGTTAACGGATTGGAAATTTCTTTGTGTTTTAGTTTTTCTTTTCCTCACATGTTCCAACCATTTATTTTAAGGGTGGAACTCTAAAATGAATACTTTCTTTCGAAATGGAGACCTATTAGGCCTAATTGCCTAAGTGAGACACTTAACAAACCCTACCTTGTTTATGCTTTCAAACTCTAGAATTTTAGTATGTATTGTAAGACCCAAAAGGGTACCCAGATGTATGATTTATTCCCTAGGTTGTGTGGAGTTATTTTCAATTAAGTCTAATTTTCGTCAAAAAGGGCTACTAGCCCTATTGAGTGGTTTTGCAAAGCAACTATGTGCTAAAAGTTGCATAGTTTGATTTTAGCCATTGAACCATTTATTTATGACCTAAATAGACCATTCCCTTTTGTATGAGTCTCCCCTAGTAATTACATGAATTTTAGGGGTGTTATGCCAAAAATTGGTCAAATAGTGCAATTTGAGCACCTTGTGATAAGTTGGCTTGTTTGTAGGGTTCTCTTATTATTGGAGTTTTCCATGTTTGGGTGGAGTGGTTGTGATAACCTAACATCATCCATGAAGATCTTATGGTTTATGCTTTCACTTTGATCACCATAAAGTCATTTGGTTGATAGAACTAGTTCAGTGAAGAGGGTCTTAGGACCAATTGATCATCATTTGATCTAACCCAATAGGCTCCATTGTATCACTACCTCTACTCAAAGTTGCTCCACATGAAACAATATTTTTAATCTTTACACAAGGTTTACCTTACCTTGGTGACATAAATTCCATACTTTGATTGTTCAATATACCAATTTTAAAAAATGATGGCTTCATCCAATTCAGCAACTTTAACCTTATTGTTTTCACTTTATTTTTCTACACTTCAATTGCGTTTATTGTCCATGGATAATTCATTGCCTCTACATTAAGAGACTCTAATTCTATATTTTATGTGGCCTTGCATTGACTCAACACCATTTTCTTTTCATCACAAACCTCTTTTGTAGCTTCATTCCTCTAATTGCTTGTGAAAATAGTACCTATTGTCTGTACTTATTTTCTCACCAAAAATTGCTTTATTGATTCAAATTTCATACATCACAACACCAACAACCTTCCTAGGTTGAATAACATTCAATTTATAGTTCAACCCTCTTGGCCTTACATATTTATCTCTACTTGTTTGATCAAAACACAACTGTGATTGTTGACCTTCCAAAATTGCAAGAAAAGTTACATGACAACTTTTTGACAATTTTTGCAACTTTTCAATATTTCCAAACAAATGACTTCAAATGCCTACCAAAACTTGATAAATCATGTAAGAACTCTAAAAAACATAAAATTTAATATTTTTGGTCAACTCATAGTGTTGACCAATGTTGACTAACTTACAACTTTCCCATAGGCCTTATTACAACATGTAAGAAATTTGGCTAAAATGTATTCTATGATGCTTGAGATTGACTTATTGCGATGTTTCAACTTGGACACTTATTAATAACCTAATCTATCCAAAATTTGATGTTTGAGCATCTTTTTTAGGACCTTGGGCCCCTACACTGCTGCCCCACTTTGGTTTTTTGTACATCGAACATATAAGAATTCCAATTTTTCAGAAGATTTAACAATTTTGAGTTTATTGGAACCTTGTCCAACTCTTTTTCTTCTCCATCTTGCATTTCTACAAATTTATTCTTTTTGTTTTTGTGATTAGATTTTGGGAGGTGATACTTGTCATGAAATCTTTGGCTTCTTCTAACTTTCGTCCTTGCTTCCTTGCCAATTTCCTTAACAATAAATATTAAATCACAAATAATGAAATTTTATGTAAGTGAACAACTTTTCATTGATTATAATATGGCTGAATTTGAGTAAGGTGACCAACATTTTCTTTCAAAACCATATGTCTAGATATAAAAATTAGGTACAACATGCCCAATATTTTTGTAGATATACAAATTAATTAGACCAAATCTTTCTTTCAAAACCATATATATGCAGATATAAACATTAATTAAAACATGTCTAATATTTTTATAGATATACACAGTAATTATACCAAATTTTTCTTTCAAAACCATATGTGTAGATATAAACATTAAGTACAACATGTCCAATAATTTTATAGATATATTTTCTTATGAAGAAAGACCACACTTGGCAATATGAATAGAAAAAAATAATCAGACAATTTCTAGATTTTGGTGTCAGTTCTATTGGTAAATAGATTTGTTCTTTCAGATTATTACTTTTTAATGACCAATTCGAAACAATATCTAATCACAAAAAATTGCAACTCTCTTTATGGATATTGTAGCTTTCCTCTAAATTGGTAGGTACAGCTCCCTAAAATAGATTTACAATGAATTCTATTTTCTTCATAAACTATTTTAGGGTATGTTCTTAATCCAAGAACAATAGAGGGATAACCGAGCTAGACCCAAATAAAATCCAACTTAAGCAGTTAAAAACTTCCCAATTCTGAAACAAATTTATGCATACACACATCTTATGAATCCATAAATTCCATCCACATAATTAGTTGATGCTTAACTAAGCTAATTCGAATCTAAACTATGACTAATAAATTGGAAATACTAGCAGAATCTCTTCGTCGAATGAACTATAACAATACTTATCACATTCATACGTTGCCTCAAAACAGGGGAGTTAAAACTCTATTTTTCCCTTATTCCAATTCCAACGAAAGAGAAAATGTAAACTAAATAGAATACTAAATGGAACAGAAAATGATTGACATAAAATATAATTCAATTGTCTCTACAACAAAAAGTATTTCACACCAAAAAAATTTTGACCTTTCATTAATCTTTTCAATTCATACATATAGATTTTTGAGATGACCATTACAAAGGAAGTTTAATCAGTTCATCTTCTAAGGGTGACAAATGGCAAGGTTCTAGTTTGTCATATTACAAAATTACAAAAGAAAAGAAATAGAGGGTATAACATGAATCATTTAAATTTCTTCTCCTTTTCTGTTTTTGCTCTATGTGACTTGGCAACAACCATTATTGGAATCAGCTCTTCGTGATTGGGCACATGTATATTGGTGAATCTCAAAAGCCATTTTGCATGTTCCCTTGCCAACTCTTTTATGGAATTCAACTGATTTGGCAACACTTCCGCGGCCACATGTATCCATCCACTTAGCACCTAGAGTTTTGTAGTTCTATTCTAGCTACTAGAAGCTACTATGAACAAATTATCTAAAAAAGTAGAGAAGTTAGTTTTCATCACTTCTATTCCATCGAAACTAGCGAATCGTGTTGCCATCTTAACTAAGATAAAGATGAACTATAAATCTTAAAATTGAAAATAGTACAGAGAGTAGAGTTTTGCAGCTATGAGGATTTTGAAATCACTATTCAATTCAACAACATAACAATTCAAATAAGAAAGTAGTAGTTTGAAAATGCGTTATGTTTATCTCTATATAGAAATCCCAATCCACTCGTTAATCTTCAAGATCTACACCACATGAGTAAATTAAAGGATAAATCCATTAGATTAGTAAATGCAAGGGTTTCTAATAGATTTTTACATGTCATTTCACTATTCTCGTTGGCCTAATAGTTACTTTCCTTTATTACAGACTTACTTTCCCATTTTTCACCAAGTTGTGGAGAATTAAGAATGGAGTACTCCATGGGGAAAAATCTGCCTAGCCAAATTTTTCTCAAGATACCTTCCCAAATGTGATCAACTAGCTTCCATTATCCTTTTTAAGCATCCTTTGATTGATCTATGAGCCCAACACGTTTGCAGAAGTTATTTTTCAATGGAAACTGAAGCTAATCTTCCCCTACCTCTGAAATTAGCCATAAATAAACTAAGAACATTGATTGAAGATGGCATTTTTAAAGATGGTAGCCAAGGAGAAGCTACTTCAAAGTTTTCTGCCTTTGTCTTATTTTCACTTAGCCCTTTAAGTCAATGTGTCTCTAACCTTCGAAAAACCTTAAAAGGGCTATGAAAATGAAAAAATAACCCACCTACTTGCTTTTCTCCCTTACTAATGCCTTTGTCAAAAAACTAATTTCCTTGGTTGAAAACCTGCCATGGAGAAGCTACTTTAGAGTTTTCTGCCAAATGTTATTCTGATCATTATAATGATTTCTAAGTAACTCTTGATGTAGAATATTACAACTTAGGAATAATCTATCCATAAAATAACTTGTTTCTTCTTTTTTTTAGCCTGTAAAACTCATTTGTTGGCCTCTGTAGAAAATCACCTTCATAGTGTGAAAATCCACCAAGGAGAAGTTGATGCTAGGTTTTCTATAGACTTCATTTTCTTTATGTGTAAACTATAATGAGTCATGAGAAAGTTCATTCTTGGAAATGACTTTGTGAAGATCATCATATGACCCAAGAATCTCCATCAAAAAGGATCCTAGACTATCCACAAAGCTCATGACAATAAGGGAAACCCACCTGGTTATGTAATGTGGGAGAAGGAGGAAGATGAAGACCTGATGGAGAGACTTTTCATTTGGGGAGAAGAAAAAAACTTAGACATACCTAAACCTAATTGAGACACAAGACCATTTTCCACTTTGCATAATGGGTATAGGATGAAAAGTGGGGCAACAACTGGCTCTAACTAGGGACTTGGGTTCAGCATACCTAAGCAAAGAACTCAAAATCTCTAGTTTCACAAAGAAGGTAAAAAGGTGGCAACATAACAAAACACAACAAGACAAAGAATAGGAAAATGAAAGAAATACAAAAGGACTAACTAGGAAACCCAAGAAGACACTAAGCCTAACCATGATACAAATACAAGGGTTACCTATTTTCAGTTAGTAATTGATAAAGCTTCAGATCTTGACTATTATAGGTTAGGGGTAGTACTTTTCCATCTTCATATGCCTATTTGAAAGAATTGTTTTCAAATGCCTGATGAATTTTGAATGGACCTTTCCATAAAGTATCAAACTTCTTATGCATTCCTTTCAGAGTGCTTTGCTTATCCCAAAGTAGCACATTGTCTCCCACCATGAATTTCCATGGTCTTGTTCTCTTATCAAATAGATCCTTCACTCACATATAGTGTTGTGTGATGTGGTATGCAATCTCCTCCCTTTCTTCTTCAAGTTTACTCAAGTATAGGATCCTCTTTTCTAAACCATCTTTAAAAATGCTAATTCCAGAGGTAGGGGAAGATTAGCTTCAATTCCATAAACCAATTCAAAAGGAGATATGTTGATTGCCCTTTAGGTGTCACTCTATCTGCCCACAATGCCTCATGAATCTTTTTGTGCCAATTTTTTTTTATTATCTGAAACTAATTTCTTAACAATATTCATCAAATTCTTATTACTTGACTCAGCTTGACCATTTCCTTGAGGAAAATAGTTAGATGAATGACCCACGGTGATCCCATACTCAAAGCATAAATCAATAATTTCAATCAAAGAAAAATAAGATGCATTATCCATCACCAATTTAATAGGAACACTGAACCTGACCAATATGCTCTCCTTTATGAATTCACACACCACTTCGGAAGTAGCTTTCTTAGTAGCTTTAGCTTCTACCCACTTGGTGAAGTAGTCCATCACAGTTATCACATATTGGTGACTGGCACTGGATATAGGACTAACCAAACCAATGAAGTCAAGACCTCATTGTTGAAAAGGTCCTTCGATGATAATAGGTCTCAATGGCAAAGTAGCTAATTGAGGACATCCAGAGAACATCTTGCACTTCTCGCATTTCACTACCTAGGCATATGCATCTTTAAACATCCCAGGACAATAATAAAACTACCTTAGTATCTTAAAAGCTATGATTGAAGATTAGAAATGACCTCTGCAAGCCTCATCATGAAATGTTTTCAATAGCTTTTCTTGTTTTTGTTTGTCTACACACCTAAGGAAATTGCCATCAATGGCTTTTTTGAATAGCTTACCATCCCAAATCACATACTTGGCTCCTTTCAATTTGAGATCTCATCTTTGTTTTGCATTTAAGCCTTCTAGACATTCACCATATGTCAACAGATAAGAGATATTTTCAAACCATGAATCATAGAGGCCTACAACCAACACCAACTACTTCTCTCTTAGTTCTTCTAATTCTTCAGTTATCTTGTTTTCTGAAATCACCTTGCACAAAGAATTCCCCCTTATCAGCTTGGTAGGTTTTATTTCTATATCATACTCATGTATATTTGCCACCCATGCTCCTCTGACATTACAGCCCACATCCTACTATGTCAATACACTCTTCACTGCTACATCCAGGACAAAGACCACAAAATGTGAATGCAAGATATAAAATCAAAAAAATTTAAGGGCTTTGACTACTACAAAGGTGTGCTTTTAAATTTTTGAATATTTCAATTCATGATTCTTCAAAGCTATGCTCATGAAAGCTATTGGGACTTGCACCCCCTCATCATTTTCTTGCATAAGTATGGTTGATAGGGTGTGTTCGAAAGCATAACAATAAATGATGAAATATAATTTATAATTTGGATGACATAACGCTAGGGCATTAGCAATAGCAGTCTTTATATCTTGAAAGGCTCACTTTCCCACCTCATTCCATTTGAAACTTGAATTTCCTTTCATCATATCCGCTATATGTTTAGTTGTTTCCACAAAATCAAGTACAAACCTTCTAAGGAAATTCACTTGCCCAAAGAAAGATTTAACTCCTATTTTATTTGAAGGCAAACTCAATCTTTGAATGGCCTCTACCCATTCAGGGTCAATCCTAATGCCTTCCTGGGACACTATATGACCCAGGAGTTTCCCCTTTGTTACATAGAAAACCAACTTCTTGGGATTCAGAGAAATCCCATGCTCTTTGCATCTTTGCAAAACTTTCCTCAAATCTTCCATATGATCTTTCCTTTTTCTCGAAAATGAGGTCATCCAGGTATATGACTATGATCCAGTCTTTCAAATTGGTGAATGTCTTACTCATGCACCTTTGGAATCTAGCACCAACATTGATAAGTCCAAAAGGCATTCTATGATACGCAAATGTACCCCAAGGAGTAGTGAACATCATCTTATGTTGGTCTTTCTCTTCTACTTCGACCTAATTATAACCTAAGAAGTCATTGAGCATAGACATCATTTTAGATCTCGCCACTATTTGCAATTAATAATCCATATTAGGAAGAGAAAAGTTATCTTTTAGGGATGTTTGGTTCAGATTGTGAAAATCAACACAAATTCTTATTTCTATGTTCTTCTTTCTAATGGGTACTGTATTGGCTATCCAGGTGGAATGATGAATGGGATAAATGATTCTCACTTTTAACATCTTATCTACTTCTTGGAAGATGGCATCAACGACTTTAGGATTGTAGTTCCTTTGTTTCTGCTGGAAAGGGACTACATCAAGCTTTAGTGGGATTTGGTGTTTTACCTTCCCATCTCTATAACTTTTCAAATCTTCATAGCTCCATGAAAAAACATCTCTATATTCCATGAATAGATTTCTTGTAGTTTCTTTCTTTTCAGGCAAACAACACTTCCCGATGTTAATCATTCTAGGATTATGGATATCTCCAATATTAACTCCTTCATATTCACCCATTGTTGGCCCCTTTTTTTCTCTCTTCTACTTTATGTAAGCATCATGTCTATTATATAGTTTTTCTAAAGCCACAAAATATGGAGGAATAATATTACCTTTCAGCTGAATTTCTCCATTTTGATTCTATTCCCCACTCACATCAGAGCTTTCATGATTACTTCCACTAGATTCATGCTCAAAACTAGACTTGTCAATTTCAAGGAACATCTAAAAACTTTTATCATCATTGAAAACTTGTCATGATTCTATGTTATCTAGAATGGTAGATCGATACACAATTTCAATCTGATACTTCTTGTTTTTGAAATCTAGGTGAGGAAGTAACAGGGATGTAGAGACTGCTAAGGAATTAGCTTTGGTATTCATCTCTCTCAAAACTGCTTCAATAGAAAAGGCATCTAGACCTTCAATTTCATCCCAAACTCTATTTTTGTAATTCTTCAACGGGTTATTTTTAATAGAATATTGTCCTTTTACTTGCTTTACAATAAGCTCTGCATCACCTTGAGCTTTTAAAATCTTTATCCCTCTTTCTTTTGATGTTATTATCCCTAGTAATAAGGCCTCATATTCTGCAGTGTTATTTGTATTCACAAATTCTAATTTGAAAGCCATAGGTTCATGTTCTCCTTCTGGGGATATCAATAATACACCTGCTCTAGATCCTAAGATGGCACAACTTCTATCAAATTCAAGTGTTCATATACTTAATGCATTTTTATTTCCTTTAAAAATTTCCTTGCTTTGACTCTCATCTATTTGTTCATCTGAACTTTCTTCAGTAAACCACATATAGTTGCCGAGTTCCAGCTCTTGGTAGAAAATTTGAGCTTTAGGGTCATCTGATTTCAAGACTATGAACTTTCCCTTCTCCTTAGGTTATAATTTAACTTTCTTATTCCCAATAGGTATCACCACTTGTGACTAGTCCAGATTTATTTCTCCTCCTAAGTCTCAACAAAAACTTCTACTTAAAAGGAGTCCATAACTAGATGGAATATCAACTACCAAAATAGTCAATAGGAGCTTCTTTTCTGTGTGAGAAGCTAAGGCTACCTAAGTGTCTTTAATCTACCCAAATAAGGGAACTTTTTTAGCATCCATCATGTAGCACCTTCCATGTACTTTTGTGAGATTGAGACCCAAGGCTTTGGTTATGGAATAAGGCATAACATTATCTGATGCACTTGAGTCTATTATACAATTACTGAGTTTACATCTATTAATATACAATGAAATATAAAAAGGATCAGGTTTTTGCCCTAGGGATGTTTCCAAGACTATAGAGTCTTCTTGATTAAACAAACCAAATGTCAAGGTTTCATCTTCTTTCTCAACCATTACATTACAATTTGTATCTAATGTACTTCCTTTACACCGATCTACCAGTCTTTTTAACTCGAAATGATGTGACTTTAAATAATCAATAGTGGAAATTTGAATTTTTGACTCTTCACAAAATTTAATGAAATCAAAGGATGTCTTGTCCTTACCCCTTTGTGAAGTATTTGTTCCTTGATCAGTATGTGTATTATTTATCGAAGGACTGGAGTCATTTTTGTGAGTGTGACTAGAGGATTGATTCTTCGACCTTTGCCCATGGTTAAGCACTGTGTATGAAGTTCCATTTATTGTTGCATAGCACTCACCTCTTGATTCAAAATCTAATTTGTATTCCAAAAATAAATTTCTAGAGTCACCATTTGAATAGCAATCAGGCTTTGAACAAGGAATCACAGTGTTTAATTCGTTAGTAGATAACAACTGAATCATGTGGGCAGTCTCTGGACAACTCTCACTGTCATGATCTATGGTCAAATGAAAGACACGCATATTTCTTTTTTTCAGTGCTACCTCAATTTGCAACCTAGGTTGTGAAATTGTAAGCTGCAGAAATCTACTTTTGTTGCTTCGTCTCAGTGAATTTTAATAATTTTGCTGATAGTCCCTATTGAATCCAGGTAACTATTTCTTCATTACTACCAGCTCATTTGGCAACTTCTAAATCATCTCCTCTGATGATGTGGTATTACTGGAACTTCCATTAGTTTGAAGTTCTCATTTCCATTTTCCCATGGAAATCAAATCGTTCTCACACTCAGATGCCTTCTTTTGTGCATCAGCTAGATCCATGGGATGTGCTCTCCTTAAATCATAATTGACATCTAGAGGCATTGCACTAATAAAGAAGGTTTTCAAATTACCAATTTTGGATCTATCAACAACTAGAATTCTGCTGATAATCTTATTGAATTTGGCAATGAAATCCCTCATGCTCATAGTTGGTTGCTTCTTAATTGAAGTCAACTATGTTAGCAAGGCATGTTAATCTTTCATGGTCTTAAATCTTGTCTCAAAGGATGTCCTTAATGTATCCCAACCAGTTATTGAGTCATTAGCTAGATGGTAAAACCAGTTTGCTACATTGTTTGTGAGGGTCTCTACAAACAACCTTATAGCCACATCTTCATGTCCCACCCCTAAGATATGAGTGGCTGCGAAGAAAGCTTTAATGTGTTCGTTTATAGTGACTTTCCCATCACCTAAGAATTTAGGAAAATTCTTCCTCAAACTGGCCAAAAGTTGATGACAAGTGTTTAATGTTAAGGGTCCTATTGCCATAGCCCATGGGGCAACCATGATTGTCCTAGTAGTATATGGCAGGAAATTAACAACTAGAGGAGCAGTAACTCTGTGAAGTGTTAACAATTGAGAAGTGGAATGCAAAGTGTTGGCATCTTGAATTCTAACAGGGGAAGGGTGTCTACTTTGGCTTTTACCCTCGCTTTTCTACTTTGGAATGTCTAAAATAGGAAAGTTGAGCTCTACAAGCTTATCAAAGATAGGGTCTTACCCACCCTATTCCTTAGTACTTCTGAGGAACCTAAATTGTTCCAAGATGTTGGGTCTAGTTTATCTCTAAGCTTCTTGTCTCAATTGTCTTTCTTCTCTGCAGATATCTCTACTTTCATTAGCTCTCTCCTTTCTCTAGAATGTTCCAATTTGATCTATGAGAGAAACTCCTTTTGATTTGAGTCACTCAATCCACTCTCTACTAATCTGGCCATAGTGCCTATCTTCTTGGAGCTGGGAAATGAGAGCTTGCACTTTAGTTGCACTAGGAGTCTGAGTCACAGACATACTAGAAATAGTTGCTAGTGGAGTGACTAGTTTTCCAATAAAATTATTCAATTCTTCTATTTCTACCTTCATCTTGATCTTTGACAATTTGAGTCTCTCTAATTGTCCTTCTATCACTTCATTACTTGATCTCCACAAGCCAACCTTTGTATCATGTCTAGCTTCCCCAAGGTCGATTGAATGCAAAGTAAAATCATTAGGAGTCATATCCTCAATTCTCCCTCCTTTGTTTGGCTTTGCTATCTTCATTGTCAAGTGCCCTATTTCTAGATCTTGCTCAAGTATGGATAGAGTCTTCTATTTCTTGACCCTTGTCAATGTAGTCTTAGAATGAATTGCAAGGCATACAGTGTCTTTTGTAGAAACACCTTCATCCTTTCTCTTTCTTTTCCTTTCCACAATATTTTCTATCCAAGAATCAGTTCCTATCACCTTGGAAGTTGTTCTGAGTGATTTGATGTTGAACATCTTCTTCTTCACTGGAGTCATGGCCACAGCAATTGAAGAGAAAGGAATCTTTGAACCCTTGGAGATGAGGCTAGAAGAAGCCTGGCCCTTCTTCATCTCTTCATCTAATTTAGTTGACTCTCCGGTGCTACTTTTTCCATCCCCTAAGTCTACTATCTATATGGGAGAGCCACCTGGTCTCAAAAGGGAAGCACTTGTTGATGGCACAACTCTATGATGAGGAGATGGGATTGGAGTGGTATGCGGAGAAGAAATAAGGGTGGTGTGAGGAGATGGAACAAGATTAGTATGATGGGAAGGTACTAGAGTGGGAGCACCATCCTTTGGTTCTTCTACTTTCTTCTCTTTAGTGCCAGTCTGGGTTCCTATAACTAGCAAGGATCCATCATGACATGTTGGGGATATAGGAACATTCTTATCTGGGGGTTGATCACCTTTGCCCATAGGTTGAGTTGGTTCTTGGGTGGAAGCTATGGTCACACCCACTATAGCACTCTGAGATGAAGTAGGCATTGTAGCTTCTAGAGAGGCTTGAGTGGCTGCACCCTTACTCTAACTCTTTCTGGTTGTCCACTCAACCCATTTCCTAGTTCTCTTGATTATCCTTACAATCATAATATCGATACTCTCCTCCACATCCACATATGGCTTAGAACTGATAGGAATTCCTCTTAATTTAGTTAGATATGTATTACTATACATATTCTGACCATCATCCTCTAATCCCTCTACATTGAGATCAACACCATATGTCTTTATTTGTTCCATGGTGAATCTAGCAAATGCATGATCACGGCTTTCCAAATCATCTCTGCAATCTGCCCAATAATCCTCCAAAGTGGTAACATGTTTGATCACACTCCCAATTTGAAGCACCTCCCTTGCATATCCATTTGGGTCGAACATGGGCCTCACAACTTCATATTCCTCCAATTTGTACTTATTCTTGAATTCCTTGAGCATGTTTTTAGCATTAGACTAAGAACCACAATTGTAAGCCCCAACCTTCATGGGAAACGCATATCCCTTCTTTCTTAGACTAGCGCTCATCACATTTACTTGGATAGCTTGCCTTATGATCTCTACGAGCATGATCATGTCGCTTGGGTATTTGGGTAGCTTTAAAGGAAATTCATCAAAAGCTACAAGATGCAAATGTGAGAAAGATGAGAATTGAATGAAGTAGCTACCAAATTGATTGATGGCTGCCATCACTTTTGGGCTAAACCTCCTCTTTGGGCATCCTTGTAGCTCCCTGGATATCCTCATTGTAAAAGAGTCATTAACCCTGACATACTCTGCATAACTATTTTGTAACTACAAGCATGGATAAAATTCATAACTTTTTACATCATTAAGAAAATCCTCTATTCTAGGAAGGCCTGGTCACAATTGTAAAGAAGCCAACATATAAATTAGGAAAGAAGACATGTAGAAGGTATTGTAGAACTCTGTAGCACTAAGAGCTCTAGACAGATGTTCAGTCACCTCATATGCCCAATCAACATAATGTGTATCTGAATAGATGATTTGCATTAAAAGGAAATGTTGGTCTACGAAATTGAGTCCTTCTAACTAGGATGTCCACAATTTCAGGCTTGAGATCGGTACCAAAAAGGGTCTTAGGAACCTTACTCTTAGGTTCTTGTGGCTTTTTCAACCAAGACCTCATGATTTCCTTCCACCACACCATCTTCTTCAAGGAGAATTTGGACATGGCTCCTCCCATGGTTAATTTGGAAAATTCTTCCCACTCTAGAATCTAGAGGCAAATGACTAAAGTTTTTTGGACAATTGAGATCAAAACTATATGATTCGGCAACACAATTTGTTTAGTATTAATATTGCACTGGTTAATGCATTCAATGATTAGCTCAGGGGCTTGAATTTCTATTGGAAACCTGAATGCTTCCACCAACTCGCTTCCTTAGAGTTTCTCTGTTATGGGGTGGATTGGCTCCATCTTCAACCTTCTTTGGAAATCTTGCATGTTGAAGAAGTAGACTGAAGTATCTGTAACATTCTACAATGTCGACTTAATCTCATTCAGTCCATCAAAACCAATGAATCTTGTTACCATCTTAACTGAGATAGAGATGAACTGTAAATCTTAAAATTGAAAATAGTACTTCTAGCTGTGAGGATTCTAAAATCACTATTCAATCCAATAGCATAAGATTTCAAATAAGAAAGTGGTAGTTTGAAAATGTGTTATGTTTATCTCTATATAGAAATCCCAATCCACTTATTAATCTTCAAGATTCGTGCCACACGAGTGAATTAAAAGATAAATCTATTAGATTAGTAAATGCAAGGGTTTCTAATGGATTTTTACATGTCATTTCACTATTCTCATTGGCCTAATGGTTACTTTCCTTTATTACATACTTACTTTCCCATTTTTCACCAAGTTGAAGAGAATTAAGAACAGAGTACTCCGTGGGGAAAAATCTTCCCTGCCAAATTTTGCTCAAGATACCTTCCCAAATGTGATCAACTAGCTTTTATTATTCTTTTTAAGAATCCTTTGATTGATCTATGAGCCCAACACATTTATAGAAGTTATTTTTCAATGGATGCAGAAAATCGCTTCAAAGGGTTGAAAACCCACTTAGGAGAAGCTACATCAAAGTTTTTTTCCTTTGTCTTATTTTCACTTAGCCCTTTAAGTCAATGTGTCTCTAAGCTTTAGAAAACCTTAAAAGGGCTACAAAAATGAAAAAATAACCCACCTACTTGCTTTTCTCCATTACCAATGCCTTTGTCACAAAATTGACTTCCTTGGTCGAAAACCTGCCGTGGAGAAGCTACTTTAGAGTTTTTCGCCAAATGTTATTTTGATCATTATAATGATTTCTGAGTAACTCTCAAGGTATAATACTACAACATAGGAACAATCTATCCATAAAATGACTCATTTATTCTTTTTTTTAGACTATAAAACTCATTTGTTGGCCTCTGCAAAAAATTGCCTTCACTGTGCAAAAATCTGCCAAGGAGAAGCTGATGCTAGGTTTTCCACATACTTCATTTTCTTTATTTGTAAACTCTAATGAGTCATGATAAATTTAATTCTTTGAAATGACTTTGTGAAGATCATCATATGATGCAAGAATCTCCATCAAAAATAATCCTAGACTACCCACAAAACTCATGACAATAAGGGAAACCCACCTGATTATGTAATGCGGGAGAAGGAGGAAGATGAAAACCTAATGGAGAGACTTTTCACTTGGGGATAAGAAATAGACTCAAACATACCTAAACCTAATTGAGACACAAGACTATTTTCCACTTTTCATAATGGGTATAGGATGTAAAGTCGGGCAACAAGTTCTGAAGAAAAGTTGATAAATTTAATTTTCCTTGCAAAAAGTGTAAGGTCTTAAAGAATCGAAGAATTCTAATCACAAAAACCCAGTGTCATTGTAGGAAAAATGGTCACATTGAAGGGGGCCATGATTTTTGTTGATTGCTAAATGTGGATTTCCAATTGGAGAAACATGGAGGTGTGAACATCCAAGCTGAGGATAACACTTCAATGGAAGATGACAATAATGTGTTAGAGGACATGGTTGAAGAAGATGGTTTTGGTGCAGCTAATGAAGATGCTTAGGATGATGTTACTAGCACATCTGATAATGATGATGAAGATGGTCCTTATATACCTATACTTGAGAAGGCACACGAGCTCCTATATGAAGGCTCCTAAACAACTCCTCTCTTCTATAGTGTTGTTGGTGAACTTGAAGGTTATGAATAGTTTATCCAATGTAGAAATGTCACCTATGCTAAGGTATGTCATTTTTTTCATCTTCAATGTTAGCATACCATAAGTATTCATTATATTAACAATTCATATTTGTTGTTGCAGGTTGATAAGTGAGTTTTTATTACCACCATCAAACTTTCTACATCATTCATACTAAGAATTATCTACCATTATGAATCAAATTAGAAAGAAGTATCATATACATGTATGTCCCAATGATCACATTCTATATCATTAATAACATGAATTTGAAATAGAATTCTTAGATTATCATATTAGTAGGTATTGATCAGATCAAATAACAAAAAAAGTTCCTCACAAGGTTCTTTGGTACATTCCCATTATTCCATTTCTTGAACAATTATTCAAGTGCACTAGCTTGGCACAATTTATGGATTACCATGCATGCAATAGAAGTCAAGATGACATTATTTGAATGCATATGGATGGTTTTGCATTTAAAGAGATAGAAAAAACATGGCCACACTTTAAATAAGAACCTCATAATCTCAAGCTTTCATTGGTACTGGACGGTGTCAATCAATTTGGAGATATGAGATATGTTTACTTAGTGTGGCCTATTTTTTTATTAACAATAGCATTCCTCCTTAGATATCCATAAAGAGGGAGCACATAATGTTGTCAATGATTATACCAAGTATTTTTTTATTTAATAGTTATCTAAATTAATTTAT
Organism: Cupressus sempervirens; assembly: GCA_028749045.1. NCBI lineage: Eukaryota > Viridiplantae > Streptophyta > Pinopsida > Cupressales > Cupressaceae > Cupressus > Cupressus sempervirens. The sequence continues at coordinate 315,973,802 of CM053788.1, forward strand.
AAATGCTTCAAAATGGTCATAATAATTATGTAATATTTTTGTTCATTTAATTACTAGGTAAGTACCAAGTTAAAGATATGAACATGTATATTGAGCCCCTTATTGATGAGTTTTTGAATTTATAGAAAGTGGTCACTACGTATGACATATCTAGACCAATAGGACAAAGATAATTTAAATCTAATGTAATGCTTTTATGGATAATACATGATGCCCTTGGGCTAACTCATTTTTGCGGTATTTTATATTGTTAAGGTCACATATTTTTGGTCTATTATAGTATTTACACATTATTGTTATATGCTTAAGTTATGCATGATAATTTTACATGATCCAATTATACATGATCTTTTAGGTCTTTAGACAAAGAGAAAATTTGCATGTCCAGTTTTTGGTCCAAAGATTAAATCTCATCATTCAAAAAGTTTAAGAAAGCAGGTGTTTGATGAGTTAAGGCACTTTCTCCACAATAATTATAAGTATCCAATTACTGAAAAATATATTTTTAATGGGAAAGAAGAGACAACATCAAGGCCACAAAGAATCACACCTCATCTATGGAAGTTGGAATACACTCAACTAAATTGTTGAGGTAATGTCCAATTTGTGGTCCAAAGTTTTAAATTTATATTTTGATATTGTCTTTTATTTAGTAATAATGTAATTAATGCTCTTAAAATTCACTAAGGCATCAATGAACAACTATCTTGAAGAATAAAAAGTTATCCTACTCAATTTAGTAAGTTACATTGCTACAAGGATCTCCTAATCATGCATTTTTTTGATGCTATGCATATTGGAAAGAATACAATAGAGACACTATGGAAAATGTTGGATGGAAGGCATGATAGAAAAAAAAATTTCAAAATTTGTATTGGTATTCATGAATCCAATCATGCACTGAAAGATTTCATTGAATCAAATAGCAATTGAGAATGAATAAATATGAGTGATCTTCCTTGGTTATTAACCAAGCAACAAAGTGATGCATTAAAATAAGTCATAAATTTTTATTTTTATTTTTTTTAAAAAACTATAGGATTTGCTGCAAATATAAGTAGTCTTGTATCAAAGAAACATGATTTTGGGCCAGGGTTGAAAATACATTATTGGCATACCTTCATCAAGGTAAGTCATGTTCTCTATTTACAATATATTTGTAAAATTACATGTACTACCTATTGTATTATTTCATAATATATTGAATCAATTTTTTTTTAATGATTGTAGTACATCCTACCTCTATCCCTCCTACACCAATTTGAGAACAATATTAACAAGTTATATATGATCTTGGAAAATACATGAGGTTAAAAGTGTTACTTCTTAGATTTTTTGTACATATATCATAGTTATGACTTGCTTTACTTTTTATGTAATTTATTGTATATTTTTATTTGAAATCTCATTTATATGTTCTTGCATGTTGAATATCTTTTAGGTGTTTATCATCTAAAGAAATTGATAAAAAAAGATATAAAATATTGGAAGAGAAAAATTCCACAGCTTATGTGTCAAATGCAAAAGTGTCTACCTTCAACTTTTTTCAATGCTCAAGAACACTACTTCATACATCAAGTTGAGGAGATTGAATTGTGTAGACCTATACAAACTAGGTCAATGTGAATGGTTGAGAGGCACTTGAAATTTACAAAGGGCTTGGTTTGACAAAGAGCACATCATGAGGGTTCTATTGTAAAGGGATATCTAGTATACCAAACCATAGTGTATATTAGTGAATATCTTCCCAAGTTTGTATCAAAGCTCCATGTAGATCGCATTTGAGATTCCAACTCCATTAACATATTTGAAGGGGAGTACTTGAAGGGGAAAGGTAGATTGAGGAAAGTGAGAGATAATTATAAGATGTTATTTTAGTTGATTAATTCTTATTCATCATCAATATAAGTTGTGTATAACTGGTCTAGTTGTTTTCTTTTAGTTGGTTGTGAGTGGGAGGCACTACATTTGTATGTTACAAATAATCTTGATTGGATGATAGTATGGATTCAACAGTCTCAAGAAAATGGTCGCCCATTAACATGGGATGATATTGCATCATTGATTAAAGAATTTCATCATAATAAAGATCTCAATGTTACACCAATGGTACTTGATCTAGCATATGTCTTAAGAGATAGAAAGGTACATAGAAGATTACTAATCATGACCCATAAATTTAATATCAACTCATAGATTGATGAAAATAATCTTGACGTGTTTGAATAATTGTAGATCAAACACCACAAAGCTATGTACTACCATGACCATAAATTTTGCATTAAAAAGTTAGATGAAATGAAGAAAATTTGTGATTCTAGGATAAGTGCAGTCTTTGAGGTCACCAATATTTTGTCTAGAAATGACATACATCCTCAACAATTTAAAAATTGATACTATGATATTTTGGATGATATACTTGAGTGAAACTTTAATTCATTTAAATTAGTTCTATTTGTCGTTAAATGGTATAGGCTATGGTTGAATCAAAATGATCCTGATAGGATTGTTATTGAATATGATAGTGGATTTACAATGATTACAAGGTCATTCGAGCTAGTTGGAGATGAGCCTTGTATTCTTCCAAGCCAATGTGAGCAAGTGTTTTACTTTGGTGTTCTACATAAATTGGGTTGGTCAATTGTTATTTGACATGATCCAATAGCAAGGTTGATAAATTATAATGTGATGGAAGAAGAAGATACTAAAGAATCATAAGATAAAGTAAATGATGATCACAAACAACTATTACACAATGATGAAGAAGAAGACGATGATGATGATTCTGGTGATGCTGATGATGATGGTGATGATCATCATCATCATCATCATCATCATCATCATAATGATGTTGATGAAGAAGGTGATGATCAAGGCGATGATGGTCATGATAATGGTGATGAAGATGATGATGAAGATGGTGGTGGTGATGACGATGATCAAAGTGACAAGTATGATGATGGTGATGATGATGATGACATGGATGAAGATGATGATCAATGAAATGTATGTCAACGTATGATCAATGTCAAGTATGATGGGGTCATGATTTATTTATAGAAATTTGTTTGACTTGTATGTTTTTTAAATTAAGTTATTATTTGTTGAACTCTATTATCATGGAGTATATACAATGATATTGCATAGGTAACACACATAAAATAGAGGCAAAGAATTAAAAAAATATACAATGATTTTGATGAACGGATCATTAATTTTTGTCTTGTAAGTAATTTTTAGTATATAGAGCATTGTAAGAGGACAATGTTTGATTGATTATAATATGGGTGAATTTGATGAGCGAGGTGACCAAATATTTCTTTCAAAACCATATGTGCAGATATAAACATTAAGTACAACATCTCCAATATTTTTGTAGATATACACATTAATTAGACCAAATTTTTGACTAACTTAAGATAAATAATTTACATATGCAGGCTATTCAATGCCTTTGACCAAGATCATGCACAGTCACATGGATCGATGAGTATAAGTCAATAGAGCCTATAGATTAAAAAAATTTGTTTTCATATCTTCTCTTTACTGTCAACATCAACTTTAGTCCTAGTATATCTCTCATTTTATGGATTGCAGGTATTGCCAAATAGGTTTTTTTCTAATCTATCTTCCTCGAGTGAAAAAAATGTGGGAATTAAAGACAAAAGTGAGACATCTAGTAGGTCTAAAATAGGGAGATCAACTAGAGGTCAAAAGATTAGAAGAAAATTCAATAAATGAATACAAATTTTTCTTGTTGGGGGGTGGGGGGGGTGATGTTCTTATGATAATGAGATCTGAGATCGAAGGTGATAGGAAGGTTCCCTTAAGGTACACACATCTTTAGAAAGAATGGGTACTGATTTTTCTGTTAACGAAAGGATATATCACATATCTCCATCTTCATTACATGGTTTGGGCCTATTTTCCATGGATGACAAAAAGATCAGTTACAATAAAGTTGTTGAATTGATGGAGTATGTAGGACCTTGTTACAATTACAACAATTGGATGTGGATTGTGCAATACAAAAAAATTATGCATAGGTATGCATTTTCACCAAATTATATACAATGCAAAGAAAATGATCAAAGTAAAAGGCCCACTATGTATATTGATGGAAGACCAAAAGCAATAGGAAATATTACAGGATTTATAAATAGTTCTTGACCTATGTCAACTAATAAGTGGTTGAATTGTATATTCAAGGCATGTGAGGGATAGTGTGTTTTTGTATGTGTGATAAAATCAATAAGTGCAAGGGAAGAGCTTTTGATAGATAACAATTTGAATCATCTAGATACAAAAAAAATTCCCTATCATGGGACTAGTAAGTATAACATTTAAACCAATTGCCCCCAATTAACATTGACTCCAATATACAATCTACTATTTTATTAACATTTTTTCGGTAAGTCTATTACTTTCATTTCACTGCTGATTGCTAAGAGTTACTAATCTTTTTCATAGGACAACATGGATACACCACAATGCATGGGTGTGGATGTACCAACTCACACACCTTCTTAAGTGAAGGTAAACCATAATTATTATAATTGTAAAAATTATATAGAAATAAATTTTGTATTATTATGTTCTTTTCTTTATGGCTTTGGAGTTATTTTGATGGAATTTTACTGATATTGATGTCACAACTTTATACTTATTGATAGGGAAAAGCAAAAATGACAATAGATCAAATGCGATCTAAAACATGGGTGTCATTTTTAGATGACATCACCCATAGTGTTGACCCTATATTCATGGCCCACCAACTCATACAAAGATATAGTGATGAAATTCTTAACATTATTCTCAAGAGAAACATAACCAAGGAGACAGAGGCATTGAAAGGAGAAATGATACTCAGAGTCAATTCTTTGAAGGTAAGAAGTAATTAATCTTAAGCAATAATAGAAGTTCAATAGATGTTTATATTTTATGGTATCTTAGGGATCATGATCTAAAATATTAAGTGTTCTTCTACATGATTTTGTGACACCTACGAGTCCACGTGGTCGACATGGTGAGAGTTGTAGCACATGATTGTCATGTAAGTAACACTCTCTCTTTACAACATTATTGAAGATTATAGTATTATTACATCATTGAGTTTATTTAAGGCATATTTAGTTATGACTAAGTGCTATTCCATTCTTGGGTCTCTATTTGAACTAGTTTAGGTTGTACTTGATGGTGAAAGGTGAGAGTGTTATGACCACCAAGTTCAACTAAGAACTTATCTACTATTAACAAATCCATTTCTAAGTTGCAGATCATATTAGGTATAAGATTTATAGTTTGAAATGCATCTTCACATTCTATGATCAAAATTTATAACTAAATGTGGCTTTTATGTGATATATGATTCCATATAATATAATATACTGGTTGGAAGATAAATAGGATGTTTTAGAACCATAAGAATTTTCTAGAATTGAAATGGTATATACTTTAGTAGTTAGGGCTCTATCAAGAAATATTTCCTAAAAGCATGTTAATATGGGATTCTATGAATGCATAATATAGGAACATTTATGCTTAGTATGATGTTTCCTATATATGTCAATGTGCATGGAGCATTGTATCATGTATGAAAGTATTCAAGGAACAAGGATATGAATGATTTGGTAATGTATGTGATGGATTATCAAGCATGTATGCATCTATGTGAATATACAAAATATGATGGTGATCTACTAGTTTATTTGAAATGAATCTAACTATTATGCAATTGCAGGGGCAGGGAATGTGTGTATCAGACAAGGTATATTTACTTTTCCTAGCCACTATTTACATGTTTGTTATTTTGATTAAAATAATGGGATATCACATCATACTAGTTGTAAGATATAATACAAATCAAATATAAAGTATCATAATGTACAATGGAGAAATAATGGCATACAAAGGAGCTAAACAAAAATAAAGCTTGTAAATAAATAATTTTGGTGCATTGATAAATAGAAGTAAAAATGAAATATTAAAATAGCTATAGAAATTGATCATTTTTAATGTCAACTATCACTAACAAGCACAGACATAACCTACATAAAAAGGAGTTAATATTGAAAAATAGAAATGTAACTATATATGTCTTGGTATGTCTGAACATATTCCATATTTTGATGCAAAGAAATATCTAATAATAAAAAATACTAAGAAAAACTCACTTGTACCCTTATCAAATAGCACAAGCACAAGATTTGGCAAGCTGAACTCAGGTTTTTCAATCTAAACTTTTGATAGCAAAATAGTTGTTTGGGGTTGAGCAACCTATCATTCAAGTTACGAAACTGTTATTCTCACAAACATAAATGCTTATTAAAATATTTAAAAATCCAATTTCTATGCATAACTATGAATAATGATACATATTATAATTAAAAGGATATTCCAAGCAAATGACAATAATGCTGATAAAAATATTTTAGCTTGATTGTCAGTATTTAAGATGACCAATTCTAGTTTGAAAAAATTAAAACTCAATGTAGTAAAGTGATTTTGAAAATATTTAAAGAAGGCTAACACAATCACATTTACAGTAAATGTTTCATGGTAATATCTTATAATGCAAGTGATTGCATATCCCAAATTACACTACCTTTGATGATGGATAAATAACCAAATCAAACCTTGGAGGACTCCTTGCATTAGATGATGCAGAAGGAAAGACCACTGTGCAACTACAAGATCAAAATATGGTTCAAAGTTATACTAAAGAAACCTATAATGTAGTAGCCAAGTAAAAAATAACATTGCTTACTAAAAAGTACATCATAATCCAATTTATGTAGTAAAAAAACTAAAGAAAAATTTATGGTCACAAAAACATCTTTATCTTTATGCATGCATGTTCTTTCCAAATCCGTGTTTGAAATAGAGAGCATTGCACATTAAAAACTATATATATTTTGAATTGTAGAAGAGTTGTAAAAAAAACTATTAAGAAAGACAAGGTGTCTAAGGTTAATTTTATTGTCAATAAGAACCTTTTGTTTTACTTACACTTTCTTTGAAACCCATTAACGAGCTATTGTTTCCAAGAAGCCTTGGTCCAGATAATTCTCAAATCATACTAAAAAAAGAGAGAAATCCCTCCCTCATATGGCCAACATAGGCATTTTACAAATTTTATTGCACTCTTAGAACTTTTAACACCACTTAGAGGCTTTAATAACCTTATTACATCATTTCAAATCATTATTGATCATTTCCCAATCCCCTAACCTAGGAGAAAACCATAATCCCTTCCTAGTGAACCCTAGGTACCTTAGCAATGCCATTAGGCTTACATTTAGGATTGTGATTAAAATAAGATAAATTTATGATCAAAATAGTAGGAATGACCATGAATATTCTCATTGCAAGTTTCAATGGCCTTAGAAGGTCATTTGTCTTCAATTCCACCTAAGGATCCATCAGCGTTCATGGTGCTCTTCATAACTCCTGCTTGTGACCTTGGCACTCCTGCACCAATTCTGCATATTCTTAGGATTTAATACTTTTTTATACAACAACTAAAAATTTCTAAAATTGCTAGCAGAAAGTTTTCTTACAATTCATGATATTTCTGTTATATCTAATACTCATCTGATTTAAGCATTATACACTAATGATTGACTGACTTCTAGGAAAAAGTGTTAAATATTTATAGTCAATTCCTTCACTTATAATATTTTAAATACTACTAGTAATATAATAGTATCATGATGCACACTGAAATCCAACAAAAATTATTTTGGGTAAGTAAAATAAATTTATACCATGTGTTCATATATCCATTAATTTCATCACTATATAGGTAATTGATCATTCTCATTTATTTTTTCTAATTTTCCTTTTTCCTTCTCATTTCTGACTTTGGATTTTCACCCATGTTATGTATTTCATAATATTTTGTTCAACAAGAGAAGGGAAACATGATGCAAGCCATTGATCCAAACAATAATATTCTTGGTAAAAACAAATTTCTTTGCAAAAGGTGTATAGAGTTCAATGTTTTCAGTTGTATGATTTTGTACTTATTACATCACTAGTGATTATCTTTATAGATTTCTAAAGAAAATGTGGCATACATTTAAATTGATAATAGTATGGAACCAATATGAAATAGTTTGAGTAGAATAGTAAATTAGTAATGACATGGAATGGATAAATATGAAATGGTTTGATTAGAATAGAAACTCTTGTACTTTCAGAGTGTAGTTTTTTTCAAAGAAATTTACAATGGCCATTTAATTTAACTTCTTTTTTGTGATCATTTTAAGTATTGTTTTATTACTACAAGCTAGTGATTTATGACTATATCCTCTCATCACTCACTCAATATCCAACTCAATAGAGGTCTCAAGGTTAAAGATCTCATTAATATAAAACAATACCATACTCAGCTTCTAATAGATCAAGGGAATCCATAAACCCATTATCTTGTAGGGGCCTTCACTGATTCTAAACTTACATGGAGATTTAGAATTTCCACTTATAATATGATAATGCTATATTTAATTTCTAATAGTCCTAGGGATACCACTGACACTAGATTCTTTTGTGTAGAAAAGGCTTTACACAAATGTATTGTATGCTATTTAGTAGTATTCCTATTTATAATTATTTTTCTTAAGTCATTTACTTCAGTTTAATGCTTGCAATATAAAGTCATGATGTTCCTTGGTAGCTTTTATGTTAATGATCCTAATTCTAGTGTTTTGGGATGCTTTAGTTTCCATTGAAAATCATTCAATGAGGTCTCTTATTTTCATTTAATGGTTGCTTGGGGTTTAGATTTAACTATCATATGATATCATTCTATTTATTTTTTGATACCCTAGGCCCAAATGACTTCGTGACTCCATGATTTCTGAATCTTTTTGTGTGGTTAAAGTTTGTTACAAATTTGGTCAATTTTAAATTAATTGGTAGTTTTGAACATTTTAATGTCATATATACCATCCAATACCATTTTGAGGGAAATGTGTTAATGATGATAATATTATGTATCCCTATTTCTTGATTATTTTATAAATTATTCATATTTTAGTTTCCATTGAATGACTATTTTATGATTCTACTTTTTTGTATGCTAATTACCTCATGATATAAACAAATGATACTATTATATTAAGTTTGTGACACTCATGAAAAGTCTGTAGTCTTGAATTTTCTATTGTCATATTGCTTTATTTATGTCTCTTTCCATATGACTTTGGTCGGTAATGTAGAGCTAAAGAATGCTCCGACATGTGAAGAGGTGTCCTTAAATGATTGAATGTTGGGGACAAAGGGACAATCTCACTTATTGGAGGCTTAGCTTATAGGAAATCTATTTATTCAAATTTATTCACAATGGCCCTTGTTCCCAGGATATTATATGCCATTACCTACATCACATATTTTTATCTCTACATTTCAAATTTTTGATACACAAATTCTCCAACAATATTTAGCCCTCTTATTGTGGTAGGAGTTGCTACAATTTATGTTGCTCTTTTTCTACTAAAAATACTTGCAAGTTCTAATAACAAGGATTGTCTTCCTCTAGGCCCAAGAGATCTTCTCCTAATTGGGTGCTTTCATATTCTTCTTGACAATAAAAGGCCAATTCACCATATCTTAGCTTCTTTTTCTAAAAGCTGTGGACTAGATATGCATGTCAGATTTAGTAGCTCTCTTGTAATAAGCTCTAAAAAGTTAGGAAGAGAGTGTTTCATAGTGAATGAAAAGGATTTGGGATCAAAGCCTCAGCTTTCATAAGGGAAGCATTTGGGGCACAATTATTTAATGGTTTCTTGGGCTACAAATGGCCCCTTCTAGAGAATTTCTCAAAGGATTTGTGTTCTTGAGCTTCTCTCTCCCAAGAGAATCTAGTTTTTTGCTCCCAAGAGATCCCAACAACTTCACAAAGGAGTTACTTCTCTATTTGATCAAGCTCAGCTACAGAATAGTGTTAACATGAAGAGGTTCTTCTTCTTCTTGAACTTCAAGACACTCATGGACCTATGATCATTAATGAGAAGTATTTTGGAGAGGAATTGAGGTCTCAGAGGAGATTATTTCCAAGGTGATTAAGGATTCTTTTGTGTATCATGGGTGTGTTAATATTGGGAATTAGTTTCCCTAGATGAAGTGGCTTGATTTTCAAGGGTATGAGAGGGAAATGATTAAGGTAAAGTCATATTTGGACTTGTATATACAAACAATATCAGATAACCTCATCCATCTGTAGCCACTTGTAGTGCCATCAATATAGGTCTATGAAATCTCATCGCAAGGTGGTGATAGACCCACCAAAGACCTAAAGATAAATATCCAAACTAATCACTAACTAGGCTGCCATCGGTGATTACTTTGGATATTTATCTTCCACTATTTTTTATTAAATAAATCATCTTGGTAAAAATTTTGACCAATCTTAGTCAACATTTCCACCAAAGTTTGGCTAAAATTTTGATCGATGCATTGGTCATGGGTTTGGCATGTTGGTCGATGAAGGGCCAACATTGGTCAAACTTTCAACCAATGTTTGTTGGACATTTTGAACAAGTTGGTCAAAATTTTGACCAATTCATTGGTCAAAATTTTGATGACAAAAATAGTGACACAGCAATTGGTTAAAAATTTGACCAATTTTCATCAAAAATGAGTCAAAATGTAGTAGTGTATATATACATATATAATATATATAAATATATTTGTATATATCTTTATGTGTGTACACGTGCACCTGCATGCATGTATGTATATATGTATGTATGTATATATATACATACATACATATATATCCACATATATATATATGCATGCATACATATATATTCACATATGTTGGTAGGATGGTGGAAAGGAGATATATATATATTCACATACATTGTTAGGATGGTGGAAATATATATCCATACATACATATATATATTCACATATGTTGGTAGGATGGTGGAAAAGGATATATATATATATATATATATATATATATATATATATATATATATATATATATATATATATATATATATATATATGTATGTATGTATGTATGTATGTATGTATGTATGTATGTATGTATGTATGTATGTATGTATGTATGTATGTATGTTCACATATGTTAGTAGGATGGTGGAAAGGAGGATAAAATGGATAGGTGGTGGTGGGATAAATATCTACCAAAAGGATTGGATTAAAGGGGTGGATATGTAGGGAATTATTGGTGAATAATGGATGGTAGGATGAAAGACTTGTGACTAAATAGAGGAAGGGTTTATAAAATAATCACTGGCACACACCTTTAAGGGTGGTAGATTTTGGAAGGAGAATATTTTGAAGGAGATGAAGGATAAAATATAAATCTTGGGATGTAAGAACCCAAAATGGATTAAAGGATTTATGACAAGAAGCTTTTTAATTATAAAGGCTAGATGCAAATTTGGATTTTACTTTGAGATGCATTGCTTCAATGAGTAGCTTACAAATCCAAATGATTTTGTATTTTTAAAATTTTCCTTTATTTTAGATCTTGTTTTTCTTTTCTTGAACATTAACTTAGATGGAACATATTCATCCTTGGATTATTTTAGATTTATGAATTTTATCCTTGACATCCCATGTACTTCTTTTAGCCATGGTATAGGTTCATGTGGATGGATGATATTGATAGATTACAAAAGAAATGATCAATGGTAAAAGTTGAATGAATTAAAGGATGCATTAATTTGTTGATCTTTATAAGGGATTTGCATTGATGAAGTGGTTGACTTGAATATGATGGATGGATGTATAGAAGGACCCAAAATGAATGGAAGGGATGATGGGTTTGTATTTGGGATATAAGAACCTAAAATAGAAGTGGATGTTGTTAAAGTTTAGTCAATTTGGATGCCTATATCCTTTATATATTTGTGTTCATCATATATTAGATATAATTTATATATGTAAGTTTATTATTATTTGAGAGTATTGGTATAATTAAGTATATACTAATTACACTTTAATTAAGTTTACTTAGGTTAATGCATTAGCATATTAGTTTTCATGTAGACACCTAGGAGTTTGCATATTAATATGAGTTGTCATATAGACAACACAGTAGTTTGCACTCCAATTGAGCACATGTTGTCTACTATATCTCTCTATGAGATGCACCTTTGCATTCTTACCCTCTCATTATTGCATGTACATTCATGCACAATGGAGGATAATCCACTCTTGGTGGATGTGTGCATAGTTGTTATGCTTGTCTCTTTGCTGAGTCCTATTCATATCAGTCACCTTTATATACAAGGCACTTCTTTGATGTATTTATCCAATTATCTGATATCCAATCATCTGATATCAATTCTCATTTGTCATCATTTTTTTGTCTTGTGCTATCTATTGAGCTTCTTGATCTTTGTGTTGAATTATTTCCTTAAGAAAATTCTTACATGGTATTAGAGCTATACCAAATTTTTATAGAGAGAGATTAATATAATAAACTTTATATATATGAATAAATTAATATATTATGATTAATATTAAGTATATTATTATTGAATAGACATCTCCCACAAAGGGACATGTCTATTCATGTCCTATGCTCAATATAAATGTGAGAGGAAGTTGCATTTGAAAAACATATACCAAAATACAATGGCAGTGTTAATACATTTGCAACAAATCCTCTAAAGTTTACATGGTATAAGAGCCACGTTGAAAATGTGTAAGGATATGAACACAATGGTGGATCGAACTATTTGTACAAGTTGTTGGATGTGTTGAATTTTATAGTGATTTCTAAAGTTTAAGCATGGACTGAGTGGTCTTGAAAGTTGTAGGATTGGAGTTTTTAGAGAAGTTGCCCCTATAAGATGATTTGTGTCCTTGTCATAATTAGGTTGTGTATCTTTAATGCCTCTATTTAGGTCCACATGGATGCTCAAGTCTTTTCCATGGGATTTGTGTGGGAGGTGATCTACAGTGAATATGAGTAGACAAACATGTATCCAATGTCGAGCTTCAAAGAAATTGTGTCGCATTCCTTTACTACATGAGGACCTTTGACTAGATATGATTTTGATCCACATGTAGTTTGTGACAAGAATTCGGCTGAGGTTGAGCCAGAAAAGGTGAGAGGCTACCTGTTCTTTTTCTCTCATCACATGGTGAACATTGGCTTAATTTTTTGTGATGTTGGGACATCTGAAAGTTGGATTCACAACAAAGCTCATAAAATCAAGAGGTCATTTATTGAGATTGAGGTAGTTTGAGAGGACATGATATCCATCATTGCAAGGCTTTAGGACTATGACATCAACTTTATGATGAATAGGGACATTCTTGGTCAGATTTTCATGTAGAATATTTTGTGTCATTGATACTTGAAGTTGACATTAATAAAGGCTTGATGAAAAAGAAATACATTATAAGTCAAAAGGAATCAATGAAGGGAACCTCAAAAGAGATATATATCTCTTAATAATTCACATGACACGTTGGTAAAGGTGGCATACTCCTTATAATAATAGAAGTGTGTTCTTAAAGTAATAAAATGTGAATTTTCATGCACTTACACTAGAAGATCGGACATTAAAATTTGCAATGTTAGAAACATGTGTGCCAAGCCAATTTACATAGAAGGAAGGAGGATGAAACTTCTCTCCAATATAAGAAGGAGAAGGATATCAAAGGTCTTGTTTCAATATAGATATCCTCAAATAGAATTATTCAACACTCTGTAAAAAAACTATTTATAATAGAAATCTCGTGATATATGTGTGCAGTAATTGTGAGACTTTTATTCCCCTTCAACATAGTGGTCTTCACAATAGTTGGTGACACTTTGTAGTTTCTTTATTTCCAAACATATTATCATGAGCAACAAGTTTTAATTTTTTGAAACACATTAATAATCTAAAGTTGAGACTAAGCATAGTGATTGAAGAATTAATCATCAAATATTGAGTTCAGTTGCTTCATCAGATAAAGCCTAAACTTCATCTATTTAATCATTCTTAGAGTTGGATAATTGACTTGTATAGCAATTTCATGAGAAAAATTGAGTTAGTGATACTAATGATAGTGTCGAGCTTCACTAGCTTCAAACCAAATCAACAATAATTGTTCCTAGTCTATGACTTCATATCATGTGCTACATTGGATATTTATACAATTGATTACAATCTACTATAAAACATCATCTTATTGAGAACTTGCAGATAAGGTTAATAAGGAAGATTGGATGCATAATGTGTAGGGCCTCTGAGGTCATAAGATGGGGAAAAGTACAAAGCACTATCGTGTGAATTGTGCAAGGTTATAATATCCCACCACAAGCAAAAAAAAAGTTATTTTTTTGGAAGAACATCAACAATGGAAAGTTTATAAAAATGATGCTTATTGAATTTGAGAATATGTAGGGAAGTGATGTTTATTTAATACAAACACCAAGAATTAAATTGACTGACCAAAGGTGTTATGATTAGAGCTCAAACTTGAAGTATTAAGCATCAACCCATGTATGATTTTTAGGACCACACACTAGTGAACAAAGATTTGAACAAGAAGGAAAACATATAAAGAGGGTAAAACTAAAAGTGAACCCATCAATTGGGATGGATGTTTAAAGTTACGAATGGTTGAGGGATGTGACCCAACATGGAAACTGTACTACCATGGTCATAAGCATGGACACCATCAAACAAGAGGTTGTACCAAATAATGAAGACAACTTCTTAAGGAGTCCATCATTGATGAATAAAAAGAGTTGGCAAAAGTTCATTTATGAATAACACATCCATGATGTGATGGAAAATAAGAATAGGGATGAAATTCCCCCTACACGAACATAAATAATAATATCAAAGAGATCAAGAATGTTTGAAGAATTTGTACTTGGATGTGCATGATGAAGGACACTTTTCTTCAAATGTTAAGCATAGCCAACCTTCAAATGATAAACATATGGGCATTCCTTTTTCCTTTCAAGCTTCACCATTTGATCTATGGAACACCATGCTTGCAAAGATGCTAGACTATTGGCTTATGAAACCACTTTATCTTGTGGGAAAATTCCAGATTTGCTCCGAAGTTCTTGCAACAATGCATGTCTATATTCTTCCTATTGGGCTCCTTCCAAAGCCTTCTATCAAAAATTAGATTGATTGCTCCATGATTTTCTTTGGGCTTTTGGTTCCAACCATTGTGGCTTTCACAGAGTTGTTGGGGATTTTTGTTGTCTCTCCAAAGAGACTGGAGGCCTTGGCCTTCTCTCCATGTAGAAGCAACGCCTTGTTCTTTATGCAAAATTAATTATTCATGTCATTGTTGGAGATGAAGCTTGGAAGATTATGGTTCAGCATTGCATTTCCTCTGGGTTTCCTATTAATAGACCTGCATGGAAGGGGATTGGCATTCAAACCCTTCTCATCATGTGAGAACCTATGTACATATAGGGATTTTTTGTTATCAAGAGCATATGAAAAGCTTGGGAAGCTATCAAGCCTCAACTTCGCTAGTCTGGTGATAAATTCTATGATAGGCTCTCCTTGAACCAGCAAAACATTTGGTGGTCTCCTCTATTTTCCATTCAAGGTATACCTCAAGCCAAGACTCAAGGTACTAGTAATGTTCATTTTTTCAAACGTGGCATCAAGAATCCTAAAGAGCTTTTCTCTAGGGTCTCCATGAGTCTCAAATCTTGGGAAGATATGCAAGTCTCGTTCTATCTTGCCCATTCAGATCGGCAAACTTTTGACATGTTGCTTTCTGCAATTCTAGGTCACTTAATCCACAAGGTGGTTATTTAGTCTATTTGACCTTGGTGGACTAACTAGAAGTGGTATCTTGCCACTCCCTTCACCAGCTACAAGCCAAGTTTGGGATATCAATGGATCTCTCCCCATCTGTTGATGGTGGATACCCTCAATTAGTGCTAGCATTTTCAGTCTTTCCTTTCTCAGTGGATAAAGTGCTTTGACACTATTTGGAATGCTATTATAGAACCCAAGATTGCACATTTTTCTTGGTGCCTAGCTTTTCAAGGTCTTCCCCTTGGCCTTGGCTTAAACATATTGGGGCTCTAGATCCTCGATGTCTATTTTATGGGCAACTAGAGTCTTTCCTACATATTTTTTGGTTTTGGAGATGTGCTCAAAATTATTGGCACTGGATTCATGATTTCTTTAAGTCATTTCAGCCTAAACCCTTTTCTTAGCATATGGTTATTTTGGGTGATTCCCCTAGGTTCCCTAGAAAATTTATCCAAATCTGGTATACTTTTAGGATGGAGATTTTGTTCACTCTATGGAAAGATAGAAAAGTTTTTCTTTTCACTCACAATTTTCTTGACATAAATGTTGCTATGTACATCAAAGAGTGCATTTGTAATAATGTAATGATGTAGATTCAAGTGCAAGCCAACAAGGTGGCTCTGGAGGTGGCCCACCTTCAAGAGCTTCTCAATCATTGGAGCAATGCCCCTTTTATGGTTGCCAAAGTACCTCCTAATGCTTCACTTGATACCACACTGCGTAGAGGTTATCACCGATGACATAGCTCTTCAGGCTGCCACTTGTATACACCTCATTTGTAGGCTTCCCACCACTTCTCTCCCAATAGTGGTGATGGTGGTTGGTGTCACCACTTAGTTTCCCTACCTCGTGGTGGCACAGGCTAGTCCCTAGGCTCGATGGTTCCTCCTCCTAGTCCTTAACGTGTTGTTTCTAGAATTGGCCATCTCACCTCCATAACCTGATACCAAGGATGTTGACTAGGCCCCTAATGATGCTACTGACAACTAGACTATTCCCAACCTGCCTACCAATCCTAGGGAGGACTAGGGATTTCATGATTAGGATGAACCACCTCCTTTAGTCAATACTACTTTAGATTCCTAAGGGTTGCTTCTTATATGTTTTTTTGATGAATAGATGTTGATTCCAGCTTTGACCGTGTGAACTTTCATGGGGTGATCTTGCAACCCTTGACCCTTTTTTTTGAATTTTAAACTTAGTATATTATTTATTAATAGAAAAGGATTATTCATTAAAAAAATATATATACAAATCAAATGAATAATAATGAAGTGGGGAAGTCATAAGCATGGACTCACAAAATGTTGATCATGAGATATGATAAGGGGACAACATAAATTATGTTTAAATGAATAATTTTCCATGTGGAAAATACATTCAATTGTAAAGCACCCAACAAAAAGGATGTACACCAAAATAAAGGTAACCATTTTTTTAAAGGACATATCAGGCGAATTATCAACAACTTTGGGTAACAATCCCCTTAAGGTATATATATGGCATGTCATTTAATTTTTCTTTTCATATTATTATGAAACATATAATATAATGTTCTTACATAGATATGAAAATATTATATATATAAGTGTGTGTGTGTGTGTGTGTGTATTTGTGATGATTCATTGGAAGAATATTTTATCAAGGAATGATATTTAATAACTTGATATTATGAATCAAATGAAATTAAATAGTAGCTTGAGTTGTCTAAAATTGAGATATCTTGACATGTCTAGATAAGTATTAAATATTTTTTATTTAATGCATATGGAGGTAGTTTATGAATTAATACATTTGAGATAAGTAGTTAATATTCTTGAATATGACAATAGCCTCTTTTTAATTTCTTACTTCAATATGAGAGCTATTTTCCTTGATCTTTTATGAGTATGCTCTTGTAAGAAATGAAGGACTGATATAAGATTTAGAGGAAGTCTAAAAGGTCTTCAAAGCCAAGAAGTTTAGAATATCGATGTTTAAAGGGAGCCTAAAATTTCATTATAGACAACCTTGAAAGAGAGGGAGAATAATGAGGATTTTATTCAGTTAACCTTCTGTGATCTCGGTCTAATTAATTCAGAGGGAGTAAACCATTTTGAGATGGATACTCTAGTAAATTGGAGTAGTCAAGAGGACTGTAATTCATGAATATATCTTGTAAATATGTGATTTAATGGGCCTACCCCTTGTATACATAATAAGAAAATGATGACTTCCAAATGATGTCACTTGTATTTGGAGAAGTTACTATAAGGTAATGATCTTACAATAACTTGTATTATGTGATATCACACCTTAGTTTAGTCCTTGGTGAATATCAGATGTCGATATTCTAGGAGATCAATACTCTTGATATTAGATGTGATACCAAAACCCTATTTGAGTAATTGGTGAATATCATATGTTGATATTTTGGAAGACCAATACTCATGATATCAAATTTGATATAAATATCTTCTAATCAAAGATATTCTTATATTGAGGTGATATATGATCACTTGTTTATCCTCCCTAACTAAGAGGGAGCATTGATGTTTGGTAGCTTCAATTGACTAAATTCTATGTTATACATTTTGAGTAAGTGTTGTACTTATATCATGAGAATAGGCATCTTGTGAGACTTACAACTAAGTGCCTAGATGTCATTTAATTGATTGTCTTTGAGTTTTTTGTATAGATTCATATTGTGTATGAGGTAAGTATGCATTTTGTGAGACTAAAAACTAAGATCTTGGATGTCATCATGTTGATTATTTTTGGGTTGTTTGTATAAATGCATACAAGATATTTTAATAACTAAGAGCTTAGATGAAAATTATTGATCATCTTTGGGTTATTCAAAATATTGATCATCCTTTACCTTTGATTATCAAAATGCATTCATCCTTCTTGACTAAGAGGGAATGTCAAAGTTTAGTCAATTAAGATGCCTATATCCTTTATATATTTGTGTTCATCATATATTAGATATAATTTATATATGTAAGTTTATTATTATTTGAGATAAATTAATGTAATAAACTGTGTGTGTGTGTGTGTGTGTGTGTGTGTGTGTGTGTGTGTGTGTGTGTGTGTGTGTGTGTGTGTGTGTGTGTGTGTGTGTGTGTGTGTGTGTGTGTGTGTGTGTGTGTGTACATATATAAATTAATTTATTAATATTAATATTAAGTATATGATTATTGAATAGACATGTCCCATAAAGGGACATGTCTATTCATGTCCTATGTTCAATATAAATATGAGAGCAAGTTGGATTTGAAAAACATATACCAAAATAAAATGGCATTGTTAATACATTTACAACATATCCTCTAGAGTTTATAGATGTGTAAGGAATGGAGTTTTGGATATAAGGGCCCAAAATGGATGTGGATGTGAAAGTAATGAAGCTTTAGATATAAGATCCAAAAATGGATGTGAATGTTGAAGGAACAGGGTTTTGGATACAAGGGCTCAAAATGGATTTCGATTATGGGAAATACAAATATTTAGGTTGGGTGGAGGGACTTTGGATTTGGAAAGACTAGAAGGTTGACCAACATATTGAGGAATTATTATTTTAATAGGATACTTATTATTTTGAAAATAAGATATGAGTCCTTGTGCATAAAGAAGAGAGGTGGAAGGAATGATAATATTTTACAAGAAACCATGTTTGATAGAGGGGGAGATGCCAAGTTTATATTAATGGGGTTTGTTAATGGATTGGATAAGTGAGATGTGATCTTATGGATGATTAGGGTCATGAAGGGGATTAGGATCACTAGGGTTATTAGAAGGAATAATGGGATCTTGTGATGGATCAAGATTATGAAATGGATATGAAGGGGGTACTTTGATGTTTAATTCAAAGAGGATTATGTGGCAGAGTGGAAGAGATAATGGGATCTTGGAATGGAGGGATATTCGTTAAGGGGGAAATGTGAATCAAGGATAACAAAGCCTAAGTTCATCAAAAATAGTGCTTACGCAACTCAAAGAAGGAGCTAAGGAGATAGATCATTTCAATTCCAACTCTAAAGTAACTAGATCAAGGAAGATAAGTGCCAACTGAGTGATAAAGGATCACCAATGCCAATAAAGATCTAGTGGTTATAGGGTTGGAGAAAGGATATAAAGGTCCTTAAAACCCTAATTTAGCAAGATCTATAAAAAAGAATCTAAGTAGATGTGTGATGTATATTTGAGAAATGATAAAGTGTATTGAAATATAAGAGGAAAAAAAATAATACCTTGTGAAAAAACTAAGAAACGGGTTGTCGAACAACCTCCAAAACAGTTGATCCATGCAATCTCAATTGAAAAATGTATTGTGAATGAAACCCATTAATATTTTAGCGATTTGTAAGGGGTGAACAAGTGCTTTAGGGGAGAAATAAGTCATCAAAGCTACAGCAGGCCCCTGATGATTGTGTTCGACATTGATTCTAAGTTTGTAGTTTCAACGAAAGCTAAAAAAGGGTACTCCAATTTGAAACCTACAATAAAAAGGATTTTTTTGTTATTGATGGGGGGATTTCCTTGGTCAAACCCTAGTTTAGGAATTAACCTTGAATTGAAATAATTAGAATTATATGAATGTAAAAGAAATCTACAAATTTACCTTAAAAATTTGGATCTCTTGGATCGAATGCAATATGCTTACTTCACCAATTGATTTGGATCAACAAGATGAAGACAAATGGATGTAGAAGATGCAACAATGAATATTGAAGATCTTTCTAGATAAACTCCTTGAATGGATTGATTCTTGAATCCTTTATCTTCAATGGAGGAATTTCTTGAATGATGCTTATATTAGCATGAATTTTGATGTTAATCCTTTGGTGGAGTATCCTGAGCATTGCTAGAACACTTGGGGAGATTTTTAGCATGATTTCCATGTTGATGCATGACTATGTTTTGTCATTGATGTCAACATATAAGTAATTATGTGAAGACTAGAAGAGTAATAGATAGATATCATGATCGTACGGATAGTGTTTTGATTATCTAGAGATGTACAATTAAGGACATTTTCCATAGTATGTCCTGATAGAGAGGTCAAGTGTGTGTAATCTAAGTCAAAGATATAGGGAAGTTATATGTAATTTACAAAGAGCAATAGAGAGACAGAGTGCCCGGAAAGTAGTTTCTAATGATCTTATTATATCTACTAACAGATATATAATCTAGAGATGTATAGTTATATAGTGATAAAGGACAGCCTAATGATGATGCCAGTGAGTGCACAAACCTTGGAGTCGCACGTGTGGGAGGTTGTATAGACTATGAGCTGATAATGCTATATGGTTGTGAAATAATTAATTATCTTATTATGGTCCTATTATAATTAATTAGGAAAGCCTCCAGGCTAACTCAAGAAATTATTTTGAGGACTTGGAATAAAGGAAAGTATTTTCTTTATTTGTAAATATGGAGTATGTGAAGTAAACAAAGAAGTGTGAATATGAGCAAAGTATTTTAAAATGGGAGTAAGCAGTCCAAGGGATTCTTGGATGCAAAGTTCATGATTTGGTATTCAGATCAAAAGAAGAAGAAGTATGGTTGATAGGATAGAGAAAGACGATGGAGCAATAAAATTCAATTTTTTTATTCTATGAGAAATAATATAGAGATCATTTGGACAAGAGGATTCTATGGTTGTTCATGATTTCACATAATAGAGTTAAGAATGAATCTAGTGTTAAGATAGAATGTTTGAGATTAGATAGAGGAGAATTCACCTCTAGAGAGTTTAACATGTTTTGTGAAGAGAATGGAATTAAGAGAAAGTTATCTTCACCTAAGTCTCTTGAGCATAATGGCATAGTAGAAAGAAGAAACATATCAGTATCAGAGGTAGCAAGAGCAATGTTGTTTGAGAATTATGTATCCAAGACATTTTGGAGAGAAGTAGTCAATACAATAGTATACACCATGAACATAGTATAGATTAGAAAAGGTATGAACAAGACACCTTATAAATTATGGTTTGGTCATACATCTTTAGTAAATTATTTCAAAAAATATATAACTAAGTGTTACATAAAGAGAGATGATGATGTTGGTAAGTTTGATCCAAGAAGTGATGAAGGTATGTTTCTTGGTTATTCATAAAAAAGTAAAGCTTACAAATGTTTTAATCATAGAACCAAGACAATAGTTGAATGTGAAAATGTAAAAGTTGATGAAAATTTTGGGATTAAGAAAAAGATGATGGATTACAATTCTGAAGAAGAAGAAGAAATTGCTAGAGAAAATGTTGAATTTTTATTTGAGACTAACAATGATCTGCAGAATGATGTGCAAATTATTGAGCAAAGAGGAGAACAAAGATTTGAACCAAGAGAAGAGATAAGAGTTAAGTTAGCAACTCCTACCTCTAATAGGAACTTGACAAAGAATCACCCCCTAGAGGAAATAATTGGAAGCAAATACAAAGGAGTGATGACAAGGAACAAAGTTAATGAGGAAATATGTTGTATTGCTCAAGTTGAACCTAAGACCACAAATGAAGCATGTAAAGATGATCATTGGATTCAAGCAATGAAGGAAGAATTAGATCAAATTGTGAAGAATGACACTAGGAATTAGTTCCTAGACTTAAAGACAAGAATGTTATAGGAACAAAATGGGTATTCAGAAACAAGATAAATGAGCAAGGTGAAGTTGTAAGGAACAAAGCTAAACTTGTTTGCAATGGATATTCATAGAAAGAAGGAATAGACTATGAGGAGGCATATGCTCCTGTAGCCAAAATAGAAGAAATAAGAATGGTCTTGGCTTATGCAACAAATAAATAATTCAAAGTGTATCAAATGGATGTCAAATCAGCCTTCTTGAATGGAGAACTTGAAGAAGAGGTATACATTGAGCATCCTAAAGGTTTCCCTATAGTTAAAGAAAAGAATATGGTATGAAAATTGAAGAAATCTTTGTACGGTTAAATCAAGCACCTAGAACTAGGTATGCAAGGTTGGACAAGTATTTGGCAAAACTTGGATTTGCTAAAGGTAAGATAGATAGTAACCTTTATTCAAAAGAAATTAAGAATGGTTTACTGATAATAGTAATATTTATTGATGGCATAATTTTTGGAGGCAATGATCAAGCAAGTGATAAGTTTGCTAAAGAAATGAAGAATGATTTTGAAATGAGTATGATAGGAGAGATGAAGTTCTTTCTAGGTTTGTAGATTGTGCAAAATGATGGCTATTTCATTTCACAAGCTGAGTATTTGAAAGACTTGTTGAAGAGATTTGGCTTGGAAAGTTGTAAGCCTATTGGTACACCAATGATAACTAGTCATAAGTTATCTAGCAAAGATGAGACACCTACAATTGAGCAGAAGAAGTACAGATCCATGATTGGAAGTTTGCAATATCTGATTGACACTAGACCAGATATAGAAAATGTTGTTGGGATTGTAGCTAGATTTCAAACTAATTGTAAGGAGTATCATTATGCAGAAATAAAGAGAATATTTAGATATTTGAAAAGATCATGTGGTTATGGGATATGGTATGACATATCGAATGATATCACTCTATGTGCTTATACTGATGTTGATTGGGCAAGTAGTATGGATGATAGAAAAAGAACCAATGGTGGAGAATTATTTCTTGGAGGAAGATTGGTTTCTTGGTTAAGTAAGAAAAAGATTGTATTTTGTGAAGTATAGCTAAGGAAAAGTATGTAGCAATAGCAAATAATTGCAATCAAGTCATATGGATGAAGTAGATGTTGAAGGATATTGGAATAGAGTTCTTAGAACCTATTATCATATATTGTGATAACACAAGTATAGTAAGTATGTCTAAGAACCATGTATTGGATCATAAGACTAAGCATATATCTATTAAATATCATGTTTTGAGAGAAAAGGTTGCAAAAAAAAGAAATCAAATTGGAGTATGTTAGTACTAATGAACAAATAGTAGATATCTTTACAAAGCCCTTATCAAAAGATACATTTGACTAATTTATAGGTATGCTTGGGGTTATCCCCCTTCCTACTTTAGAGTAGATGATGTATAGATTACATCAGTCTAGTGGTAGAGAGAAAATTTGTTTCATTGGATTGAATGTTGATGCTTCTCATATGAGGGAGTATCTGTGATGAGCAGAGTCATCAAGGATTCTTGGTAATTGATCTTTTAATAGTGTCTTTAGACACTTGAGTTAGATGAAGGATTGAGTAGAGAATTGACATAATGAGGCCTTTGTCATTGATGCCAATGGCGGAGATATGTACATGAAAAGCATCTCTACTTTATTAGGTAGATTTAGAAAGATTCATATAAGTAAGGAGAAGGAATCTCTCTATGGGGAGATATATAGTATAAATATTCTTAATGTATGGGGGAGAAGTTGAGAGTTGTTTAGTGTGTAAACAATAGATGTTAATCCTTGAAGATGCAGAATAGAGTAGTGTTCCAGAGGATCTCATATTTGATTAATGAAGAGGATTTAAAAATGAGAGCAATAGCCACAACAATAGAGTATTTTTTGGTATTCTTGGAACCTGGATGTGATTCATCTATGTTGCCATCAATTCCAAAGGAGGAAAATGCTAGCATGAATGTGTTACAAACAATAGTCCACCAAGATAACTAAGAGGGGTGAGTGAATCAATTATCCAGCAATTAAAACATCTATCTTCTTTAAATAAACTTAACCATTCAACCAAAGTAAACAATAACCATAACAATATGCACATAGACAATTACACCAGATATGTTAACTAGGGAAACCCTTGATCAAAGGGAAATTGGTTGGAATGATGCCCAAAGATTATGTACCAATATAAATATTCCTTATTAGAGGATGGACCTTGTTAAGAGTCTATTACAATATTTAGTACATATGAGTCCCTATTAGGAGACTTTGAATCCCTATTAGGAGAATCCAACCCTGTTAGGAGTTGTGCCAACCTTTTTAATATTTTTAGTATAATGTATGCAAGAAGAGCCCATTGCCCAAACATGCAATTTCAATTACAAGAAGAGCTCACTGCCGAAACAAGTAATCTACTATTAAGTTCCTCTTTCCTTTGTTATATCAACCAAATCAATCACTATTAGACCTTGTAGCCCAAATCATGAACCTTGAATCCAAATATCAAACCTCAAATCACATAATAGAAGCTCAACAATGAAGTTTCCTTTACTTTTGTTCTACTCTTCTCAACTTTGCAGTTTTCTCTCTTTGCTACTTACAATCACTTCTCTTTGATTCCATTCCATACCACATGATAAAGGAAAATTTCCTTCCTTTATATTGATTCCATAAAACAATTCCCTTAGTTGGTTGTTAAGCCTTCTCAATTAATTATTCTAGGACCACATTAAGAACATGTAACACTTAGCAATAACATTAATGTTTCACCTTGCAACTTGAATATCATTCTGTACATGTAACATTATGATGAGAAAACTTAGGCACATCATCACCAACATGTCTTCTTCAACATCCTCAACCTCAATTCTCAAAATAAAAATTTTGCTAGGATATATAACAATTTTACCAAAACATGCCTCCATAAACTCTATCTCAAAATAGACATCACCAAAACTTACATAACTTATTCCAAACTAACATTTCTTGATCCAATGTTACTTGCATATACTAGATACTCAAAAGTATCTCCCATAACCTTAGATAGTGAGAATACTTGACTAGCCATCTTTACCAACTTGATCTTTTCATTGTTCTTCTATCAGATACCACAGAAAATGGCTATGTTCACATCAATGACAAACTCAGTCATGAATGCAAAATATCATTATAGTAACATATCTACAATACTCCCCCATAGGAATATCATCAGCATTCATGCTTCCCACAATCTTCCCCTTTGGCATTGATGGCAACATAGATGAAAAACATCTAGTTCTAAGAATACCAACAAAAGACTATTAATCTTTCTTTTCAAATCTTCTTCATCAATCATTATCCCCCATTGATATACCTCAATGTGCTTTCTATTTTTCATGTTTTACTTCTCCTAAACATGTTGTAGTTCTTCTTGCTTATTTTTGCTTCTCCTCATGATGTTTTTCTTCATAATGTTTTTGCTTCTCCCCCATGATATTTTTTATGTCGTACTTCTCCCAACCATCAAAAATCTACTTAGCTCAAGTGTCCAAAGACACTATTCAGAATAACATCCAACAAGAGTCCTAGATGACTTTGTCCATCATAGATACTCCCTCATATAGCAAGCATCAGCATTCAATCCAGACAAACAATGGTGCTCTGTTACACTGGACTGATGGACTCTTGCATCTTCTACTCTCATGTAGGAAGGGGCATAACCCCTAGCATACCTCACAAATACTCAAAAGTATCTTTGGGAAGAGGCTTAGTGAATATATCTACAATCTTCTCTTTAGTGCTAACATACTCCAATCTAATTTCCTTTTCTACAACTTTCTCTATCAACATGTGATATTTGATAGAAATATGCTTGATCTTCGAATGCAACATTGGATTCTTAGACATATTTATTGTGCTTGTGTTGTCACAAATTATTACAATAGGTTCATTGATTTCTATCCTTATAGCCTTCAGCATCTACTTCATTCAAACAACTTGATTGCAATTATTTTCTACTACAACATACTCTGCTTCCATTGTACTTTGTGAGGTATGATCCTACTTCTTTCTTAGCTAAGAAACCAATCTTCCTCTAAAAAAGAAGGCTCCACCACTGGTGCTCTTTCTGTCATCCATACTGCCTGTCCAATCAGCATCAATATAAGCACTTAGAGTAAAATAATTATATCTATCATACCACAATCTAAACTTTGGTGTTCCTTTTAGGTATCTAAATATCCTTTTGACTACTACATAATATGCTTCTCTAGGATCAGCTTTGAATCTTGCAATAATTCCAACTATATTTGCTATATCTAGTCTTGTGTGAGTCAAATATTACAAACCTTCAATCATAGATATGTACTTCTTTTGCTCAACAGTAGGTGTCTCATCCTTTGTAGATAACTTGTGTCTAGTTACTATAGGTGTTCCAATGGGTTAACATGTTTCCAAACCAAAGCTTTTCAAAAAATTCTTAAAATACTTAGTCTAAGAAATAAAGATTCCTTCTTTATTCTATACAATATGTAATCCTAGAAAATATTTCATTTCTCCTATCATACTCATTTCAAATTCTTCTTCATTTCTTCTACAAACTTGTTACTTTCATCACCATTTCCTCCAAATATGATATCATCAACAAATATTACCAAGATCATCAATCCATCATCAATTTCTTTCCAATACAAATTAATAAATGCCATACCTTTTCTATATCCAAGCTTTGTCAAATGCTTGTCTAACCTTTCATACTAGGTTCTGGGTGCTTGCTTCAAGCCATACAATGCCTTGTCATCTATCAAAGGACAACCTTCAAGCTACTCTATGTACACTTCTTCAAGTTCTCCATTCAAAAATGTTGACTTGACATCCATCCGATACACTTTGAATTTCTTATATGCTACATATGCTAAGATTAAACTTACTACTTCTATTCTAGCCATAGGAGCATAGGTCTCATCATAGTATATTCCTTCTTGTTGTGAATAACCTTTACATACCAAACTTGCCTTGTTCCTTACAACATCACCTTGCTTGTTCATCTTGTTTCTGAATACCCATTTAGTTCCTATCATATTCTTATCTGTTGGTCTAGGGCCCAATTTCCATGTCTTATTCTTTACTATCTGATCCAATTCCTTTTTGACAGCTTTTTTTCAATGATCATATTTACATGCTTCTTCTACATTCTTAGGTTCAACTTAGGATAATAAACATAGTTCTTCATTGAATCTACTTCTTTTCATCACTCCTTTATCTTTTCTTTCGATGATCTACTCGGGTGGATGGTTCTTTGTCATATTATTTCCCAAAGTAGGAGTTTTTATCTCAACTCTTAGCTCTGCTAAAGGTTTTGAGCTTTGTTCCTACCTTAGCTATCCTTCATTCTACAAATCATTGTTAGTCTCAAGGAATACTTCATCATTCCTTGGCTTAGTAACAACATCATCATCTGAATTGTAATCAATTATTCTCTCTTGTATCCTTAATTTTTCATCAATTTTCACATATGCACTTTCCATAATAGTCTTAGTTCTTAGATTATAACATCTATAAGCCTTGATTTTCAATTAATAACCAAGAAACATACCTTCATTACTTCTAGCATCAAACTTACCAATTTCATCATCTCTTTTGATATAACACTTACTACCAAAAATTATAAAATACTTAACTATAGGTGAGTAACCAAACCATAGTTCATAAGGGGTCTTGTTTGTGTCTTTCCTAACTTGCACTATGTTCATAGTGTAGACTGTTGTATTCATTGCTTCTCTCCAAAACATCTTGGATAAATCATTCTCAACTAACATAGCTCTTGTTGCTTCTATAATTGACATGTTTCTTCTTTCTACTATACCATTATGTTCATGGGTTCTCAAAGCTGATAACTATATTTTTATTCCATTTTCTTCACAAAATATGTTAAACTCATTTGAAGTAAATTCTCCTCCTCTATATCATCTTAAACATTTAATCTTCATTCCATATTCATTCTCAACTCTATTCTTGAATATTTTGAACATATCAAATGCCTCAGATTTCTCTTTAAGAAATGCAACCCACATTATTCTAGAAAAGTCATCAACTAGAATCATAAAATATCTTTCACCATAGAATCCTTTAGTCTTCATAGGACCGTTGGTATTTGTGTGTAAAATCTCCAATTTTTCTATAGTAGTAAACTTCTTGCAGGGAAATGAAGTTCTGTTATGCTTTGCCAAAACACACTCCTTGCAAATTGTGTTAGTAGGCTTTACAATCTTAGGCAAATCTCTAACTGTAAACATACTACTAGTCTTCACAATGCTATCAAAGTTTATATGACAAAATCTCTTATCCCATAGCCAACTATCATCTACCTTTGCAATCAAACATGTCATTTCAGTAGGATTCAATTGAAATACATTACCTCTAGATCTAGTTCCAATTCCAATTACCTGTCCATCTTTGTCTCTAATCATGCATGTCCTTTCTATGAATTACAATTGATAACCTTTGCCCAATAGTTGTCCAACACTCAAAAGATTGTGCTTC
This sequence comes from Cupressus sempervirens, assembly GCA_028749045.1. Taxonomy (NCBI): domain Eukaryota; kingdom Viridiplantae; phylum Streptophyta; class Pinopsida; order Cupressales; family Cupressaceae; genus Cupressus; species Cupressus sempervirens. Next base: position 316,002,700 of record CM053788.1, read on the forward strand.
AAACCATCAACAAAATATACATCCTCATTGTTAGTCTTATCATCAAGAGTTATAGATATAATACCTTTAACTTGGCATGTTGCATTGTTTCCAACTCTGACAATGCCTCCATCCTAACTTTTGAAGTCAACAAACTTTTTCATATCACCAGTCATATGATGTGAGAAACCACTATCAATTATCCAATCAGATTTCTTTTCAACCTGTGACACCAAAGCTACTTTCTCTAGACTTTCTTCTTTAATAGCTACAAATCTAGTTTAATCATCACTAGCACTTATTGCTTGTTCATCATAATCATTTTCTTCATTTGCATACAAACACTCTCTATCTCTTCTAGATTTGTAATTTCCTTTATACTTTTTCTCTCTTTTAGGACACTTAGATGCATAATGACCAAATTTATTACAAGTCTAACATTTAAAGGTTTTCTTACCATCTTTTTCTCTTCTTCCCAGAAGGGCTACTCCTTCTTCAGTCTTTTTGTCCTCATTAGATATGATTGTTGGCATTATGTTGTATTTGTCATTAGTGGCAACATGTTGTGGTATTCATAACACATGCCCCATTCCTCACTAGGAATGGGGACCACCTATTTTTTTTTTGACTCTCGGATGATTCGAGAGTCAGGAGAAGAAAAATTCATTTGAAAGTTAGTCTTAGAGTTGAAAATTCAAAAAATCAAAAAAAAAAACACTCCCCTCACCCATACGCGCACATCAAGGTGCAGTGCATTTTGTTTTTTGTGCAAGGGGAGAGGGCTATAAAATCCCCCCAAATCATTTTTTATTTTGTGCTAAAGGAGGAGCATTCCAGGGAGGAAGGGTAAGTTTTACCCCTCCACATTTAGCATCCGACATGCACCGCCTTCGAGCATGCATGTGCAGCACTTCCTTTGGGCGCATGCATTGCCCTGCCCTTGGGCACATGTGTAGTGCTTCCCTCGAGTGGGCATGCCATGCCACCCACAGGTGCATGTCCATCACTTGCAGGTTGGCACCCATGCAGCGTACTGCCCTTGGGAGGGTGCGCTATGTGCACTACTCGCGGGTTGGTGCCTGCACTGCCCTTGGCTAGGTGCATTGCATGTAGGAGCGCCTCCGCCTCACCCCTATTTTTTTATGTTGTTTTTTTTTTTTTGTTCAATAATTTTAAAAAAATATATATATATATATTTTTTTTTAAAATGAAATAAAAATGTTTTCAAACAAAAAATGAATAAGTCCACAAGGGGGACTTTTTTTTCACTTACATTTTTCACTATCTAGTGACTAATAATGTTTTCTTTCTCATGATGCGCAGGTAACATAATTAGATGGCATCCACATCCGGATCAGCAGGGAAACTAGTTGTTTACAAATTTCAAGGCATGACCCAAAAATCAAGGTTACTCGATGAGTATGCTGAGATCAAAGACATGGACCTCAGACAGACGGACTTGGGAGAATTCCTAAGAGTTTACAATAGTCCAATAGAAAGGTCATCCCTTAGGTCTACATTAATCCAATCTAGATTAGTAAATGCAGCATCACATCCAAGGAAAGTGCAATCAATCGAGTTGATCATGACCCTTTCTTGACACTTCGTTCCTGATGAAAGGGTAGTGAAGAGCATTACTAGGGAAGTGGTTTTGGATCTACAACTTGATTACATCGAGTGAGTCTTCCATCTTCCTAGAGCCAATATTTTCATCCAACTCTCCTATGAAGTAGCTGAAAGATGATATAAGGATCATCACCAAGAGGTCATCGACATCATGAATTCCTTGTACTTCATTGAGAAGCCACCTTGGGGAAAGACAATCAGCAAATTGGATATGACTCGAGGATACATGAAGGATGACATCGTATACTCCATCATTCTTTTGAGCAGAGTCATGGGCTTACCTATAGCAGGTCATCTCACTCCATTCATGGTCAACTTCATTGAGACTATCAAGCATGCAACGATACCACTGGATTGGGCCACCATGCTAAGAGAAAACTTGTGTGATCAGTTGAGGATAAAAAAGGATAATAAAAAGTTCTATATGGCTTCTTATGTGGTGTATCTACTTGAAGCAAGGGCAACCAACAATATTTAGTTGTACAAGAAAGGAAATATGCAGGATCGCAGTGCCTAGCCCTACATAGCTTATCCTCAATTGGCAAAGAAGAAGCTCTCACCACAGAGTAAGGAGTACATAATTTTAAATGATTCCTTCATCTTTTCAATCATTTGATTCGTCGAAAGGGACTATGGGAAGAGATTTTCTAAGGAAGCCAAGGCATAGATCATAGCCCTCGAATAATATTTCATCTAGTTCAGGACATTTACATACATTCAAGTAGGTGGTGCATCTATCAATCTGAAGAAAATCCCAAGGTACCCAAGTGACAAGTTGGTCCTAATGGAAATATCCTATTAGATTGAGTTAGCTTATGAGAGGATCAAAAGATAATGGAGACCTTGTCAGGATTGACCTTTTGTAGTACAAGCATATCAGGTGAAGAGAAAGCAAGATATCCTGACTTTCGAATGGGAATAGGAGAACTCTCCTCGACCATTCTTTGACAATGTTGGTAAAGTGGAAAACTTGGAAAGAAAGGAGTTCTATCATGAGGATGTCATTGAAGATCATTGGATGAATGCCACAAATGACTACAATGTCTGCATCAGAGACTATTGTAGGATGATTTTGTATCTAGCAAAAAAGGCTCTCCATTTGACCATCCCTGATGAGATAAGGCTATAGGACTCCAAGAACTACTGGATCTCCTATTCAATACAGATAAAGTTGGTGAGAGACCCATTCTAAATACAAAAGTTGATAAAGAGGAAGGAGATGATATTAATCAATGAGAGAGACATGTCATTCAAATGACAAAGAGTTAGATTAAGAAACCATTTCCACTTGATCTAATTCTAGATATAGTGATCTTCCTTGCACATGCTCACCAAGAAAGGGGTAATGAAAGGAAAGTCACAGTTCCTATCTTTGTGCTCTAGTCTCCTATTAGGCCAAAGATAGTCTACTAGCTTGATTGCCCAGTAGGATACTACCACCCTTCAAAGAGGAAGGGAAAGAGGAAGAGAGCCTCTCCTTAGAGGATTTAGAAGGAGCCAATTGAAGAAAAGGTCACCTCCCAGCAACAGGAATCAAGTTTGCAAGAGCCCCATGATGGTGTAGCTTCTCATATCTAGGTTGAATTTCCATTGCCTCCTATTTTGTCAAGTCAAAGAGGAGAGGGAGAAATTCTAGAGACCTCCATTCCTCTGGTGCACGAAGAGCCCACTTCTCCTATTATTTTGCAGAAACAAAAGAGGATCAAGGTTAGAATGAACAAGAGGCAAAGAGTCTGTAAAAGATTAGTGCCTAATCCATCTATTCCTAAGACCATTCCAGAGGAAGAATCAAATGAGGAAGAAACATAAACAAAAGAGGAGGAAGCACAATTACCCTTACAAAGGAGAACTCGGTTGGCAAAAGCCATAGAATTGGAGAGAAAGAAGAGTGCCATGAGTACCCCACCACCCACCCAAGCAGAACCTATAGAACTCTCTTCTTTGGAAGATGAAGTGCAATGATCGGTGAATAAGCAAAGGGAGCAAGGTGAAGATGTTCTGTCCATCCCAGATTTTGATTTCATGCCTATGGGTATGGATTTAGTTGGAGATAAGATTAGAGACACCCCTACAGGTGAACTTCAATAGCAAGACTAGACGTAGATGCCACCAAAGATACAGGGTCCTAATCTCTCTCCTCCATCTCCACCATAGGTCACAATGGTAGATAAGGGTTCACTAACTGCTCCACCTCTCAGTTCAAAAGAGGAACATGTATGTTCAAAAGGAACCATCATTACAAGAGCACCCAGAACCAAGGGTTACTAATGAGCCATTAAAAGAGGCACAGATAGTAGATTATGCACAACAACCTTCTTAGGAAGTTGAGGATCAAACTACAAGATCTAAAAAGACCAAGACTATAGAAGAAGAGTCCTCACAGTAGGAGACTCTGAGCAAGAGTGATAAAGGGAAGGAGGCAGTTGAACACATCCCTTCATCATCTAAAGCCAAGGTTGTAGAGAGAGACATCCCAAGATGGTTTCGAAAAGAAATAATGAGAAGTTCCAAGCATCAATTATGTGCTTCAAAGGATGACATTTGTGATATTGTAGAGATTTTGAACAAGCTTGAGTCTCCATTACATGATGCAACACCATTTGCATTCGTCACTTCCATATAGAACCAGGACTTATTTGCACAAGTGGTTCACCCTCCTAAAGGTACAGATGTAGAAGCTCTTAGTCTTGAGGACTATGAAGTGAAAGATATTATGTTGGGAAAGCCTACACAAGACACAACCTGATAGATGACAACTATGGGAGTCAAAGATGTGCTCAGGCACATGGAATAGGATGAGATTGAAATCAGAACACTTCATAGGCAAGTTGAGATCCTAAAGTGATATCTAGCTGAAGTTATTGTTCCTCTTGATCCTAAATGCCTCGAGGAGACTTTGAATACCATTCTTAGAGAAGGGCAAGGTGTACAGCTCAATCCATTTTTGAAAGCTTGTCAGGAATGGTGAGATAGCCTTGAGGAAAAAGGCGTCACTATAATTACAAGAAGTTTGAAGTTGTTGCATGCTACACAAGAGAATGTGGATAATATCATGGCAATTTTGAGGTAGGACTTCAATATCATGGATGAGGTATGGGCATGGAGCAAAGATTTTCAAACTCTACAAGCCATAAAAGGGCAAAGATACCGCATTCTAATTGATGTATATACTGGAGAAGAGTTAGACATGATAGATGATTGGATAGAGAAGATTGCATATGGAAATAAAGTGATGGAAACATTGCATAATGAGATACATAGGCTCAAGGACCAAGACCAAGAGTGAATTTTGGAAGCAGAAAAGTTGTACAGTGATGCATGCTTGGAGATCTTTAAGGATGAAGAATAAGAGAAGCTATTGCTATTTGAAGTAGTAGTGGATAATTTAAAGAAGACTTTAGAAGAAGAATCCAATTATGAATACATCAAACAAGCCTTTAGGACAGATGAAGCACTATTAGAGTTGGACACCAAACTCAAAGATTTTGCAAAGACTCAAATTGAGGTGGATAACTATAGATAGAAGGTCAAGTACAAGTATGAGGCTTTAGATCTTCCAGATGTTTCTAAGATAGAGAAATTCAAGGGCAAACATCCAAACATAGTTTTGGGATGAAGATGAACAAAACCCAGATGCCAGAATTTCAATTCTGACACTTAGTAAAATTTTGAGATTTTGACCCAGTCAAGGTCTGCAGCTCCACAATTTAGAGGTGCACCAATATTTGATTGTCAATTCTAAAAATAGCACTTTCCATGCATCAAGAACATATTTTTATGGCAAGTTAACTTTGACACACGCCTAGTGAAGGGCTAGCTTCTATTTTTGGCACCTCCATGCACTTCTATTTTGACTGATGGCTACCTCCTACTTTCTCTCTCATGCTTTCTTAGTTTTTGACATGTAAATGGCTCATGCATCCAATTAATGAATAAAATATGGATGGAGTCCCTCTAAGCACCAATTAGATTGTTAGTTTGTAAATATTTAGTTTGTTTGAATGTTTTAAAAGCATTTTATTGCATGAAGATATCTCTCACTCTCAACACAAATTGAGGAGATGATTTCTTATAAATATCCCATTTTAAAATGTAACAAGGGCCACCATTATTATGCAATAAAATTATGCTTTTGGTGCTCACATTTGGAGTGTACTCATTCTTTCCTAAATGTGTCATTGTTTTGTGAATTATACTCATGAGATTATGATTGAGCTAAAGATTTATTGTGTTGTTTCTAGTTTTGCAATCTTTTAGTTCTGTTGTTTGCTAAAGATATACGAATTCACTAATGTAATGAGCTTGAGAAGAGATCACCTGATTATGTCTACATAGCTTTTCATCTTGCATGAGCGCACTTTTTGTGGCCTTGTGATTTGATGAAGAGTGAAACATCAGTCGATTTATTAAAGATTCTCACCAACAATTGCATTAGTGGATTCTAGGAAGCGCTACTCCTATTTTCAATGGTTTCCTACCGATTTCTTCAAAGGTTTAACTTGCAGCGTGTTGCATTATGTAACTTATGTTCATTTAGGAATTTTAATTTCAAGTCATTTGATTTCATGTAATTTCATTTCAATTTCATTATTTTCTTTATTAACCTCCTGTTAGAATAGGACCTCATAGTAGCTGCATTGTTAGAGTTGCATTCATTAAAAAATAGAAAAATACAAAAATATTGTTCTCTTTTAGTGTGATATTTTGAGACAGCGAATATATTTACTTTCATTCTAAGATAAAAGAGTTTTTAGAACAAGCAAAGGCCTCCTTGTGAACACTCACATTTATCTTCTACTAAGAAAATTTTGGTACATCGTAAGACAAATACTGAACCTTGGAGTGGATCCTTAAAAAGATTTGTTTTTCAAGAGAGGAATTATGTAATGGATTCCTACCATTAACCTCATGCAAAAAGAATGCCCAATAGAAGTGGCACTAGAAGGAGGGCCATAAACCAAAGAACGTACTCCCAAAAATGAAGAAAATTTGACAAAGTTTCAAAATAAAATTTTGCACCCTTGCAATAAATTGCATTTCGTACAAGTGCAAAAAATAGTTCTAAAATTTTCAAAAATTTAGGTACATAGGTACATAGCTCCATAGGCCTACATGTACACAGGTCCACAGATCCGTAAGTCCGCAAGTCCGCAAAACTCTGTGGTGTGCAAAATCTAGAACTATGAGAAAGTGTACTTCTATAGAGGTGCACTTTTCTCCAAAATTTGATGCAAGTTGGAGGATATTGATCCAAAATCCCCATTTTAGCGAGCATTAAGGTCTACCCCAAGTACACACAAATTTCTTGAGCTTACCCACTTATGTAAACCATGTAGTGACAAGGGAACATCCTGAGTTCAACCACTCCATTTTAAACTTGTACCATCTTCTTCAACTCCACCTCCTTTCCAACCACCTGGTGAACCACCACATACTCTGATAGCTACTCCCCAAAAATCACCATTAGGTCCACCAAATCCTCCCATGGCCTTTTTTGCAAATGATGTAGACTCACCAATAAACTTGAGAGGTGCACTCCATGATCTCCCAAAGAATCCCGAGAAGTTTTTCCCAAGATTCATCTATGGTGAAACATGAACTATCAAGGATTATGTTAAAGTTTTCAAAGAAATTTGCGATAGAAAGTAAGTGACTAATGAAGATGTGGTTCTTCGTTTACTCCCCTACTCTTTTGGGGAAATTTCCTTCAATTAGTATGTCAATTTTCCACTCGAATGTATTGGAGATTGGGATACATTCAAAACATTATTTTTGGAACAATTCAAAACATTCATCAATCTAGCTGTGATACATTAGTAATTCAAATCAATAAAAAGGGATCAGCTGAAATAGTTTCACACTTCAACCATCGTGTTCATATGGCCTACTGCAAGTTGGAAATGCCATACACAATACTGGTTGAAGCTACCATTTAGATTTATTTGAATGCTATGGACCCTCTTACTGCAATCTTTCTGAGAAGACTTCTTGCAGAAAATATTGATACATTGGAAAAAGTCTTTGCAGAAGTGATCACATTCACAAAGCAAGCCAATCCTAATGGAGGAGGAATGATGCTTCTAGCACAAGCAGTCCTTGCGATACCAACATACCCCATGGGAGCACCCATTGTGCCTAGCTAGTTCATACCTATGAACTCAGTTCCATTGCAGCAGGCACCCACTCCACAAGCTCAAGCGATAACCTATCTAGGGTATGATCCCCCAAAAATAGCTTTCTTTGAACATAAAGCAATGGTTCCTGTGGAAGTAGATAACAATATTCTTTTAGAAGTTGGTCAAATGAAGAAGATCATGTCCCAAATGAACAATGAGCTGACACATCTTAGACTATCACAAGGACAAAATAACAACTTCCAAAGAAACAATGTTGGCCCCTACAACAATAATTTTGGTTAGAATTACAATAGGAACTTCAATAATAACAGTATCAACAATGCAAGAAACAATGGCAAAGGAAATTATTTCAATCCTCTTGATCGTAACAATGGCTTCCAAAGGAAAAACTGATAATGGAACACTCGAACAAATAATGGAAGCATTCCTGCTGATAACAACAACAACAACGTTCAATATGCTAATATCAATCAGCATGATGATAGCCAAAATGTGCCTAGCAATGATGGTTCATACTACAATGGTAATTAGGAGGTGAATCAAAACTCACAAGTGAATGACAATCCTCTTCCTATTCAATTCAATGTGATGCTATTGGAATCTTATGATTCTACACAGAATACATAAGTGGAACAAAAAGCAAGTGAGGAATTCTCATTCCTATTTAGTCAAGAACCTGATCTTCAACTTGATGAGATGTTTGCCTTCCAAAATGACAATCAAAATACATACAATCTTAGAAATAGAAAGGATCCCTTGAAAGATGGGATTCCTCCAAGTCTGCAACCAACTCTACCTAATCCTAAAGAAAATAACAATCTACCACCAGTGAGACCAGTGCAGGGAGGATAATAGTATCAGAATCAGGTGAACATACCAACAATATTGAAGAACTCCACTTGGTTTACTAAAAAGTACAATGCAGTAGAAGATCTAAAGAAAACTAAAGCCAATAAGTCCATGTTTGACATGTTGCAAAATTGTCCACAACAAAGAGAAGCGCTCATGAAGACATTGGATAATACAAAGGTTTCCCACAATATGAATGTTGTCCCTCAAAAGATGGTGCCCCAACAAGTAAATGCTATAGAAGCGATGCCCACTATGTTCAAAGACAAAGTTGAGGTACCCCCATTTTTGCTGAGCATAAGGATATATGGGAAGAATCTTCACAATTGCCTCATTGATTCAGGAGCTTCATGTAACGTAATGCCATTATCAATATCCCAAAGGCTAAGAGTTAGTCCTCAACCCTCTAATTGAGTGGTGATATAGTTGGATAAAATAGAGGTAAAAGTCATTGGAGTATTGAAACATGTGCAGATATAGTTAACAGTTGATCCTTAGATCCAGGATGTTATTGGCATACATGTGGTTGATATCCTGGAGACATATGGATTACTTTTGAGTAGAGAATGTACAAAATGTTTGAGAGGATGGTTTTCTATAGACTTCACTCAATTAAGTTTCCCATGGAAAGGATTGAACAATCAAATCAAGATAGATGTTGAGCCAAAATTGAAAACAATGATCACAGATTACAATGCCCTGAATGAGATAGCATTCTTACAATTAGATTTTGGTTCATACAAAGTGATGGTATTGGATATGGTTCCAAAACATACACCTCAAGAGAAAAATTAAGGCCCTGAGGTGCCAATACCCAAAAGTGAAACCATGAAATAGTTCATAGAAAGTATGGTGACTAATTTACAATGTTTAGGAGAAGAATTTGACCCCAACATCCTCCTCCTTTTGGAATTTTTTTGATTACACAAATTTAGTCACTCTAAATTTGAATGTTCATCATGTCAAGAAGTAGTTGTGAAGGTAGTGACCCACATGATGGAAAAGAAGGATACAAAGACCTCAACAGATGAACTCACAAAAAGGCAAGATTCAATGAATTCATCCCACCTTATTGAAAAGACTGAAGAAGAAAGTGAAGATCTAAATGTATCATATAGTGACACCTCTTCAGATGGTGGAGATTTTCCTTCCCCTCCTTTAAGGATGATTAAAGTTCAAAGAAGAAGAAGATATGTCAAAGGTAAAGGATGGACTTTAGTAGTCATTCATCCTAAACCTAAAATTGAGGAAATCAAAGAGCTAATAGGGAAATTTAGGATAAACAAGAAAACCACACACTTCCTCTATCTATTGATTATGAAGGGGACTCATCAAGTCCTGCACAAGGAAAGTTACAATGGGTTCCTAAGAAATAATCATTCAAGGCTCAAGTGAAAAAAAAAAGTTAAGGATGAATAAGCATAAAGTCAGAAAACCCAAGGAAAATGCAATTTGGACACTCTACTTTGATGGTTCTAGGTGCAAGATGGGAGCCAGTGTAGGTATCAAATTAATCAACCCAAAAGGTAGATCTTTCTATGCCACATATTGATTGCAATTCAAATGTACCAACAATGGTGCAAAATATGAGGCATTAATCTAAGGAATCCTCTTTGCGCTCAAAAAAGGATTCATAGCTCTTAAAATTGAAGGGGATTTTGAATTGGTCATACGACAAGTAAAATCCATATATTCTTGCAATGACAAAAGATTACTTGCTTACAGGAAAAGGGTATTGGACATATTGGATGATTTTGAGGCCTTAAACATCAAATCCATTCCAAGGAGAAAGAACATGGTAGCAGATGCTCTTGCCATCTCAACTAGTGCATTACAACTAGTTGAAAGAACCAAGTTGAAAAGTTTTTCAGTAGAATTGGTTTCCATTCCCTTCATTCTTGACATCACCAACTTTCAGGTCTTTCAGGATGATCAACATATACTCAAGTTTATTATGTGCAGTCACCATTTTTAGGGACAAGAGATTGATGATATGCCTGATGACAAGCCCAAAAATGATGAGCTTGAGGATGAAGATAGAATTCTTAATTTGAAAACCAACACCATTCCAAAAGGAATGGTTGAACTTGAATGCATCTTTGATCGTGATGAATCGGCACTCAATAGAAGGGAAATTCAAGAAAAGGGAATCAAGGAATGTGATTCATACAATTTGGGTACTCATAAAGAACCAAAAATGGTACAAATAGGGAAAGCATGTAACCAACAAGAAAAGGAGGACATGCTCAAATTACTCACCAAGTATAAGGATGTCATTTCCTAGAGCTATGAAGAGTTGAAGACTTATCATCCTAAGATTATCATGCATGACATCCCGTTGAAACCTGATGCAAAGCCATTCCAACAAAGACAAAGACTGGTAAATCCTCTCATTGAACCATTGATCATGAAGAAAGTAAAAAAGTTACTGGATGTTAAGATCATATTCCCTATCTACCATTCCACATGGGTGGCAAATTTGGTTCTCATGTGGAAGAAGACAAGAGAGATTCGTCTTTGTGTTGACTTTTGTAACTTGAATCTAGCATCTCAAAAGGATAACTATCCTCTACCCTTACTGGATGAGGTATTGCAAATTGTTAATGGTTCAAAAATGATGTCATTATTGGATGGTTACTCAGGATATAATCAGGTGATGGTTGACGAAGAAGATAGGCTAAAGACTACTTTCACAACTAAGTGGGGAACTTTTGCTTATAGAAGTATGTCTTTCAGATTGATTAATGTGGGGGCTACATTTCAACGAGAAATGGATGAAGCTTTCAAAGGATTGATAAATAGGTGTATAGTCATCTACATGGACGACTTGACTATCTTTTCAAAAGATCAAAATACCCATATTGCTGATCTAAGGTAGGTATTCAATAGATGTCATAAATATGGCATATCCCTCAATCCCAAGAAATGTTCATTCGGTGTTACTAAAGGAAAGCTTCAAGGACATGTCATTTCTAAAGTTGGAATCTCCATTGATCTGGATAGAGTTGAGTCTATTTTGAAGTTAGCACCTCTACACAATCAAAAGGAATTGAAGTCTTTCTTTGGAAAGATAACCTTTGTGTGAAAATTCATAAGTGGATTTACAGAGATAGTTCATCCTCTCAAATATTACTCAAAAAGGGGGCTAAGACAAAATGGGTACTAGAAATAAAGAAATTTTTTGAAGATATTAAGGTTGCCATTTCCATGGCCCCAATTTTGGTAAGTCCAGATTACGACTTACCTTTCAAGATCTATTCCTTTTCTTCTAAACATTATTGTGCAGGGATCCTAACATAGAAAAGAGAGAAGGAAGATGAGCAACCAATTTCTTTTATGAGTTGTCCTTTGAAGAATGCAGAGTTGAAATATTCAAACCTTGATAAATAGTCCTTTTCATTGATCAAGGTAGTAAAGAAGTTTTGTCACTACATACTCAAAAGTAAGGTGTATGCAATTGTAACTGATCCAATAGTAAAGATGCTTTTGATACAAAATGAACTTGTTGAAAGGAGAGGAAAGTGGATGGCCATACTTCAAGAATTTGATCTCGAGATTCAATCTATGAGATTAGTTAGAGGTCAAAGGTTGTCAAAATTGATAGCAAATAACCAAGATGGAAATGAAAAGGAATTCAAGTTCGACGATGAAATGGATGAAGATGATCAAAAGAAGATGGTTGTATCACAAGTTGATATCAACCAAGGTGTGGTGATAGATGTGTGGTACCAAGGCATTGTTTATTATCTCTTACAAGACCAATGCCCCAAATGGATGAATAGTTCACAATGTAGGGGACTTAAGATGAAATGTGAGTCTTAAATGTTACTTGATAACAAGTTGTATAAAAGAAACTATGAAGGGATCTATCTAAAATGCTTTGGACGTGAAGAAGCTAAGGATGTCTTGGAACATTTCCATGACAAGTATGGTACAAGACATGGTTCAGCAAAAGCAATAGCTCACATGATTCTGAGATTGAGTTACTTTTGGCCATCAATATTCAAGGATAATTTTGAGCATGTGCGTTCTTGTGATATATGCCAAACCAATGCTAACAAAGAGAAGCACCCAGCAATGCCATTACAACTAGTGTATGAGGTGTACCCCTTCACAAAATGGGGACTGGATTTCATAGGCCCAATCAATCCACCATCATCAACTAGACATTCATTCATCCTTATAGCTATAGATTATTGTACATGATGGACCGAGGCACAGACATTCAGAAATTGCACTGCTAAGGTGGTGACTGACTTTCTGGAAGAACACATTGTTACCAAATTTGGAATGCCATTCACCCTTGTGTGTGATAATGGGTCTGCATTTGCATCTGCATACCCAATGGGCATTTAAAAACAAAGTCATCATCAAGTTTTCTTCAAATTACTACCTGCAAGGAAATGGGATAGCAGAATCTACAAACAAGAATTTAATCACAATAATAAAATGATTGTTGAAGGAGAATCCTAGAGATTGGCATACACAACTAAAATACACCTTATGGACTGATCAAGTGAGAGTCAAAAATTCCTTGGGAACTTCTTTGTATTTTCTTATTTATGGACAAGAACCAGTGTTCCCACTCAAATTTCAAAATTTTGGTTTTGAAATTCATGAGTGGGTATGTTGAAGATGCTGATAAAGTTCAAATTAGATTGATGAATCTCCTAGAAATGGACAAGAAATGAATAGCCTCATTAGAGCACATGGCTAAACATCAAGCGTTTGTAAAAAGATTGTTCGACAAAAGGGCCACGATCAAATCATTTGAGATTTCTGACCTTGTTCTACTCTGGGATAAGGCAAAAGAAAAGTCGAGCAGTCATACCAAGTTTCAATGCTTGTGGGTGGGCCTTTATCAAATTGCAAAATTTTTGGAAGAAAACACTTTTAGGCTCAATTCCTTACAAGGGGAATTTCTTCCCTTACCCATAAATGGGTAGTTTTTGAAGCATTATTTTGAAGCCTAAAAGACAAAAAACAAAAAAAACAAAATAGTTAGATTTCATTTCTGCATTTATCTTAGATTTTTCATTCCTGCAAGTGTGTTTATTTTTGCAAGTGTGTTTTCTTTCATGTTGTGTGTTTGCTTTCAGTCGTGTGTTTCTTTTATAAAGTTGCATCAGTTCTAGGGGGTAAGGTGTACTTGAGATTTTCTTTTAAGATTTCACTCACCACTTCTTGGTCCCAATTTCAGGGAGAGGTAAAGATTTCTATGTCAAAACATTTAGACAATTGTGTGTCTTATACCAACCAAGCAACAGATATTTCTTGTGGAAATAGGGGACTCTCAATTTGGAAATTAGAGGCCTAAACCACCAACTTCTCAACACTTTGAAAATTTAAAGATTTGATTATTTTAGGTGTTGTTGATTTGAAGTAAAAAATGGCAAGGGATGATCCAAATTTCAACTAAGTTCAAACAGGAAGGGTCTCCTCGAGAGGTTACTGTGATCATTGATTTGGCATGAGAGTTTTCCTGAAATTTATAAATGAGGAATGCAAAGGATGGTCACAAGAGATTGAATTTGAGAAATGATATCGATGTTCTAACTACACAGTCTAAGCGTAGTCAAGATACAGAAAAATAATAATAATAATACGGTATTAAGTCTGAAGGATTCTAAAGATCTAAAATGGCTAAAGATACGCTCTCAAAATAGAGTATCTTGTATTCAAAGTATCATCCTATCAAAAGTAACATTTTTAATGATATGGAATGATTATTCAAAAAGCCAAAAATTCAAAAGAACGTGGCATCCCACCAAGAGCCATCGAATTGATTCTCTTATCTAGTCAAGTAACTGATTAATAAAAAACATTCGTGGAGATCCTGAATGAATGAGCTGGGAGGAGTGGAAGATTGTTTCAATTTATTAGAAAACTTTGATTGACTACATCCTAGCTTGTCAAAAGGAAATGAATACACAACACACAAACTGAGTTGGAAGGTTTCAAGTTCTGAAATTTTGATTGAAGAGTCATCTGAAAGATGCTCGAGATGTTCGAAGTCTGGTTGGTGTTTGACACATTGGAAGAATGTTTGCTAATGAAGAAATGATTTGGTCATTTCTTCCTTTTTTTGGGGCTATTTGTTGTGGTATTCACAACACATGCCCCATTCTTCGCCAGGAATAGGGACCCCCTAATTTTTTTTTACTCTCAAACTCATGATTTGAGAGTTGGGAGAAGAAAAATTCATTTGAAAGTTAGTCTTAAAGTTAAAAATTTTAAAAATCAAAAAAAAAAAAGTATTAAAAAAAAAAAAAACCCTCCCCTCACTCGTGCGCATGTGCATCGAGGTGCAGCGCATTTTATTTTTTGTGCAAGGGGAGAGGGATATAAAACCCCCCCAATCATTTTTTCATTTTGCGCTAAAGGAGGAGCATTCAAAGGAGGAAGGGTAAGTTTTACCCCTCCACATTCAACATCCAACATGCACCACCTTTGAGCACACATGCATAGCGCTACCCTTGGGCACGCGCACAGTGCCACCCTCGAGTGGGTGCCCCATATTGCCCTCAAGTTCATGCACACAATGCTACCCTTGGGTGGGCGTGTTGCGCACACCACTGGCAAGCTAGTGCTTGTGTGGCACACCTCCCTTGGGCTAGTGTGCGTGCCGCTTGTGGGCTAGTGCCCGTTCTGCCCTTGGGTGGGTGCGTTGTGCGTGGAAGCGCCTCCGCCTCACCCCCATTTTTTTTATGTTGTTTTTATTTTGTTCAATCAAAACTTTTTCTTTTTTTTTAAAGAAAATATATATATATATTATAATAATAAAATAAATTAAATTAAAAATATTTTCAAACAAAAAATGAATAAGTCCCCAAAGGGGACATTTTTTTCACTTACATTTTTCGCTATCTAGTGACTGATCATGTTTTCTTTCTCATTATGCGTAGGCAACATAATCAGATGGCATCTGCATCTGGATTAGTAGCGAAACTAGTTGTTTACAAATTTCAAGGCATGACCCCAAAATCAAGGTTACTTGATGAGTACACTGAGATCAAAGACATGGACCTTGGACACATGAACTTTGGAGAATTCCTAAGATTTTGCAATAGTCCAACAAAAAAGTCATCCCTGAGGTTCGCATTAATCCAATCTGAATTAGTGAATGTAGCGTCACATCCAGGGACAATGCAGTCAGCTGAGTTGATCATGACCCTTTCTCAACACTTCTTCCTAATGAAAGGGTAGTCAAGAGCGTTACCATGGAAGTGGTTTTGGATCTATGACCTAATAACATCAAGTGAGTCTTCCATCTTCCCAGAGCCAATCAGTTCATCTGACTCTCCTACGAAGTAGCTGAAAGATGGTATAAGGATCATCACCAAGAGGCCATTGACATCATACATTCCTTGTACTTCATTGAGAAGCCACCTCAGGGAAAGACAATCAACAAAGTAGATATGACTCAAGGATACATGAAGGATGACATCGGATACTCCATCATTCTTTTGAGAAAAGTCATGGGCTTACCTGCAGCAAGTCATCTCGCTCCATTCATGGTTAACTTCATTGAGATTGTCAAGCATGAAAAGATGCCACTAGATTGGGCCACCATGCTAAGAGAAAACTTATCTGATCAGTTGAGGATAGTAAAGGATAAGAAGAAGTTCTATACGAATTCTTACATGGTGTATCTACTTGTAGTAAGGGCGACCAACTATCCTGAGTTGTACAAGAAATACAGTTTGCAGGACCCCAATGTCTAGCCCTACATAGTTTATCCTCAATTGGTAAAGAAGAAACTCTCACCACAAAGCAAGTAGTATAGAATTTTAAATGATGCCTTCATCTTTGCAATCATTTGATTCTTCAAAGGGGACTATGGAAAGAGATTTTCCAAGGAACCCAAGACACAGATCATAGCTCTCGGAGCATATTTCATCCAGTTCAAGACATTTACATACATTTATGTAGGTGGTCTATCTATCATTCTGAAGAAACTCCCAAGGTACCCAAGTGACAAGTTTTTCCTAATGGAATATCCCGACAGATTGAGTCAGCTTATGAGAGGAATTTTGGAAGCAAAAAAGTTGTACAGTGATGCATGCTTGGACATCTTTGAGGATGAAGAATGAGAGAAGCTATTGCCAATTGAAGTAGTAGTGGAGAATTTCAAGAAGACTTTAGAAGAAGCATCCAGTGATGAAGACATCAGACAAGCCTTTAGGACAGAGGAAGCACTGTTAGATTTGGACACCAAACTCAGAGATTTTGTAGAAACTTGAATTGAGGTGGACAACTATAGACAGAAGGTCAAGGACAAGTATGAGGCTTTAGATCTTCTAGATGCTGCTAAGATTATTGAGATGATAGAGAAATTCAAGGGTAAACATCCAAAAATATTTTTGGGATGAAGATGAACAAAACCTAGATGCCAGAATTTCAATTCTGACACTTAGTAAAATTTTGAGATTTTTCCCTAGTCGAGGTCTGTAGGTCCACAACTCTACAATTTAGAGGTGTGCTGACAGTTGACTACCAATTCCAAAAATAGCACTTTCCATGCATCGAGAACACATTTTGATGGCAAGTTAACTCTGACACATGCCTAGTGAAAGGCTAGCTTCTATTTTTGGCACCTCCATGAACTTCCACTTTGACTGATGGCTTCCTCCTACCTTCTCTCTCATGCTTTCTTGGTTTTTAACATGTAAATGGCTCATGCATCCAATTAATGAATAAAATATGGATGGAGTCCCTCTAAGCAGTAGTTAGATTGTTAGTTTGTATATATTTAGTTTTTTTTAATGTTTTAAATGCATTTTATTGCATGAAGATATCTCTCACTCTCAACACAAATTGAAGAGACAATTTCTTATAAATACCCCATTGTAAAATGTAACAAGGGCTGCCATTATTATGCAATAAAATTATGCTTTTGGTGCTCGCATTTGGAGTGTAGTTAATCTTACCTAAATGTGTCATTGTTTTGTGAATTTTATTCATGAGATTGTGATTGAGCCAAAGGTTTATTGTGTTGTTTCTAGTTGTATGATCTTTTAGTTTTGGTTTTTGCTATAGATATACAAATTTTGCTGATGTAACGAGCTTGAGAAGAGATCACCCAATTGTGTCTGCATAGCTTTTCATCTCACATGATCTCACTTTCTATTGCCTTGTGATTTGATGAAGAGTGAAACATCATTCTATTTATTAAAGATTCTCACCAACGATTGCATCAATGGATTCTAGAAGTGTTGCTCCTATTTTCATTGGTTTCCTACCAATTTTGTCAAAGGTTTAACTTGCAACTTGTTGTATTCTATAATTTATGTCTATTTAGGAATTTCAATTTCAAGTCATTTGATTTCATGTTATTTTCTTTTAGTTTCATTATTTTCTTTATTAACCCCCTGTTAGAATAGGACCTCATAGTAGTTGCATTGTTAGAGTTGCATTCATTAAAAAATACAAAAATACAAAAATATTGTTCTCTTTTGGTGTGATATTTTGAGATAGCGAACAGATTTACTTTGATTACGAGATAAATGAGTTTTTAGAACTAGTAAAGGCCTCCTTGTGAACACTCACATTTATCTTCTACTAAGAAAAATTTGGTATGTCACAAGACAAATAGTAAACCTTGGAGTGGATCCTTAAAAATATTTTCTTTTCAAGAGAGGAATTACGCAATGGATTCTTGTCGTTGACGTCATGCAAAATGAATGCCCAACACAACACTTATTCAATTTTGAATTCTTACTGAGCTTATCACTTAGTATACAGTTTATACCAAGCATTCAATGGTTACCTTGTAAGTTCAACAGTAAAGTAGTTTACACCAAATATTTCTGAAGCTACCGAGTGAATGGTAGTTTAGTAGTGGTTAGCGAGCTTACAGTGTTCACCAAATAGATAGTGGTTACCAAGCTTCATAGTGTCTACCGAGTTATCAGTTTTGTGATATGAAGTCAGTTTCTACTAAGTGATGGATGTGTAGTGTTTATCGAGTGATAGTAAGGTAAATAAAAGTTTCAGTATTTATCGAGTGACACTATATCTACTGAGTCTCCAATGGTTACCGAGTTCTAGGCTATGTTGTATGATTTGTATGGACCGTGTTTCTACGTCTATCAAGTGCATGATGATGCAAAGTAATGCAGTGGATGCCGAGAATTAGAAGGTCACCAAGTTAGCTTGAAGAGCTCGAGTTTTCTACTATTTAGCTAACTCAATAATGTTTTTTTTACTTGTTTTTTAGCCGACCTTGAAATTATAATTATTGAAATGGTATATATGTAATGTATTGTATCATTTGCAATAAGATGATAATAAGTAAGTCAAGGAATGGAGATGTAATGTTTGAGAAGAGAAAATGTGAATCAACAATAGAACAAAGTATTCAGCAAGGTCATGAAGGAGCAACAAAGACATATCACTCACAAGAAGTGATTTGTACTTCAAGATCTATTCAACAATCAAGTTGTAAGTCAAATATAATATTTCATCCTAATAGGTGATTCAATTTTCCAAATCCTTTAACAGGGTAGACTTAACAGTCTTTTAATAAATATCCTAACATAGTGCATACTTCATTGTATGTTTGTGAAACATCTAACAAGATGAACCTAGTAGTCCAAATTGCTCTTAACAGGGTAGATCATCAAAAGTAGTCAATGTAAGCCCTAACAGGCCAACTTTATACTATAGTAGTAAATTTTTGTGGGTATCATCCCCACCCTAGTTTTACTTTCTATTTGGAAGGTTTTTGGGTCACCAAAATACTATGTTCATGTGTTATGAATGTGTATCTTTTCTCATGCATGCAATAGATTAGAAGAATGAATGATTTATATAAAAATGTGCTTAATTAATTTAAAAGTTTTTGAGGTTATTGATTCACCCCTCCCCTCTCAGTAACCTAGCTAGTCTTGATTATTTCCAAAAATTGCTATTAGAGCTTTGTACTTCTCGGGATAAAGTTTGATAGCTTGAGCAAAGATCAAGGACAATGGAGATATTCAGACTTGACAAAGCTATTAAAAATGAGAAGTTAGATCTGGAAATGGCCATAGCTCAACTCAAGGAAGAAAAAGAGCATCTTTCCCAATCCCTAAAAAGAAGGAAGGAACTTGCAAGACAAATGAATGACCATCAGTATTTTGAAGAAAAGATTGAATACTTTTTCCCATCAAGCAATTCAGATGAAGCTAATGAGGCAATCAAGGAACTCCTAGCAAAGAATAGCCCTCTGTAAGAAGAGGTAAGAAAATTGAAAAGAGAACAAGAAGTTCAGTCAATAAGAATGTGTGAAATCTTGGAACAAAGGAATAAGGCAAGTGAAGACTTGGAGGCAAGGAACAATCCAAATCAAAACCAATCCCTTCAACAAGAAAGTCTTATCAGTTAGCTCTCCAATGCAAATGAGGAAATCATGAATCTGAGATCTAAAAATGAAAACTTAATGAATGATCTAATCACTAAAAGACAGATCAATAAAAGACTGAAAGCTGATCTAATTTTTGAAAAGCAACTCAATGAAAGGATGATGAAATCCCAAGCAGACATGGATCAATTGACTCAACAAAATGAGCAGAATCTTCATAAGCAAAAAGGTAAAGCAGGACTTGGTTACAAAGAAGAAGGTGAATCTTCCAAACAAGGTGCCCAAAGGAATCAAAGACCTACTTGCAATAACTATGGTAAGCTAGGTCATACATCAAACAAATGTTGGAGCAATGGAAAAACAAAATTCAATAGAAAATGCTACAATTGCAGTAAACATGGTCATAAAGCTAATGAGTGCAAGGAGAAACCAAAATTTGAAGGTAAATGTCACAAATGTAAGAAACAAGGCCACAAGGCATCTGAAAGCATATCCAAACCATTCAATACAGCTGAACAAATTATCAAAACAATATTTGGTTGGGATTACAATACTTGGTGTAGATGTCACTATTGTGGAGAATATGGACACATTGGCATAGACTGCACAAGACATCACTTAAGAAAGAGAGATTCAATAGTAAGATGTTATACATGCACTGAAATTGGTCAGATAGCTAAAAACTGCATGAACATAGGAAGAGTTGAAGATGATAAGAAAGCTAAATTTGATAATATCAGGAAGCAAATGAGACAGCAGTGGATTCCTAAATCTACTGAGCAGAACAGTTCAAATGATGGAAATGTCACTCAAGAAGTGGGTGACTCCACCATTTCCATTTAGGTTCTTCAAGGAGGGATTGGAATTGTATCTTCAAGCTAAATCTCGAGTAGTTCCAAATGGAAGAAAGTAGAAGATCAAAATCAGCATATCAGATACAAAGGATCACATGAGTTCAATTCATACTGAGCAAGTTTAGTCACAGAATCAACCGAGCTAGGTCAAGAGAAGTAAAGTTTTGTTTGATTGCTAAGTCACAAATTTTTACCGAGCTAGTGAGTGGATGATAGTTTGTCACGTACTATGTTAGTATGGTACCTAGCATTAATGGTAAATTTTCATCAAAAAGGGCAAAATTTGACTCCATTTTTCACCGCGACTTCAGTATTCACAAAGCAAAGATATTTCCAAGTGCATTCAAGCGATTCCAAGAAACTTCAAGCAAATTTGTAGCTAAAGAATTTTTTTGAAAATTTCTTTCACTTACCAAGCATTAATGGCATCTAGAAGGACTAGCAGCAACAAGGTGAAAAGGGGTTTAGAGATGTTGGTTAAGGGTGTAGAGTGGAAAGCGCCAAATTTCAAGCTAATTCTAGTAGTGGCGGAGGCACTTGACCCTAATGGTGCGCAATCCCAAATACTACCAAAGGTACTATTAATTAATGATATCCACACTCATTTTAAGTGTTCTATTTAGGAGAAAGGAACCCTATAAATGGATAGTGCTTTAGAGGAAATGTGTGTTGATGGCTCATTGAAACTCGACCACAAGCACTTAGAAACAAAAGGGTTGACACATATCTCACACCTGCCAAGGAGTTTTCAGATAAAGTGGACTAGGTATATTCTTAGTTACATGCACAATGACCAATTATGGTTAATAGCCCATGTTGATTACCAAAAATATGATTCATAAGATTACTAGCTTTCCCATGCTGAGTAAAGCAAAATCTACCAAAACCCTAGGTTGGGATGAACTCCAAAAGAAAACCCTAGCCAAATGGGATGGTAGAGGTTTGAAAATTAGCATTGTTTCTGATGTGGAGTTGAGATTGGGTATTTATGTAATTGCCCATAAGATTTGTAGATCTAGTAGCTTAAACAATGTGCCATGTGAGGTAGTGGACTTAGCATTTAAAGTTGTAAAGAAAAACATGGAATTTGACCTGTCAGAGTTACTACTCAAACAATTAAACAAGAATATGGACAGCATCCAAACTTCAAAGAAAAACCCTTGTAAATTTGGTTCTTTGTTGGCATGTTTGTTCTTCTATGTGAAAAAATTCTTTCCATCCAAAGGTTCTATTGTGTGGAGAAATGATGTTCCCATTTTATACCAGATAAATGAGTTTATTGCAAAAATGGGTGTAAATTTTGATAGTATAATGGACAATTATTTTGAAGATTTTAAGGAAAGAATGAACAACAGGTTCAGGATTCCTCCTAAACTTGTTGAGGATTATAAAGATGATGTATGTTTCATGGTAGACTATATAGAGTATACATTCAAGTAGTTAGGCCCTGAGTTGCATGGGTAAAACCTCTTCCTTATGAGGTCAATATTGATGAAACCAGGGACATCATTGAAGCATTGGTGAATGAGCCTATAGGCCCTAAGAAACCAATTTTTAACACTTATGATGAGGCAAAAGCTAGAATTGAACTAGAGATAAAGCTACCTCAAGCAATCAGCAAAGGCAAGAGGAAAATTGTAAAGATGAAAATTGCTACTGGCCCTCTAATGTTTACCAAGGGAAAAGGAGAAGATGAAGAAGAAGAAGAAAGTGAAGAGAAAGAATCACAAAAGGAGGCAAAGCTAGCTATGAAAAAAGGAAGGGTTATCATTACGAAACCTCCAAAGGCCTCAACAGCTATTTTCACCAGGAGAGGCAAAGGCAAAGGTAAAGGTCAAGTTAAGTTCAGCAAGCCCCAGCTTACCTTCCAGGAAAGACTGAAATGGATGGAAGAAGGAGTTGGCATTACAAACTTCAAGGCTCTAAAGTTTGAAACAAGAACTAATGCTGAGAAGATGCAGATTGAGGAATTGGTACTCTCCAAAATGGGAAAGTGGAAGTATTCCCCAGACTAGATTGCTCCCCAAATCTCAAAAGAATTGTTAGTAAGATTGCAGCCAAAATGGGAGTTAGCTATATAGACAACCAAGGATATTTATGAACAATCCTTGAAGAAATTATTGCCAAATATTATGATGCAGAAGTAAAGGAAGCCATGAAAAATAATGAAGGTAAAATGATGATCAGTTTCCACACATGTTTGATTCTAATCAAAGATATTGAGCATGTTGTAAGAGATGCAACAAACATGTGGAGAAACATCTATCATCTGCATAAGCCTAGTGATGATCTAGTAGAGATCAAGGATAATGATGGTGATAGTGATGATGAAGAAGATGATATCACTCTATGTGCTACTATTGATGTTAAAGACTATCAAGCACTAAGGGCTGATGATGAAGAGAAAGAGGAAGAAGTTGATGTGGAAGACAAGAAAGAAATTGAAGAAGATGATCCAATGAAAATTGCAGCAGAAGTCATTAGTTCCCTTCCTCACTCTCCACCTAAGTCAGCAACATCATCAAGGTTGGAGTTAGCTTCAGTAGGATTGATTGCAACTACATTATAAATATCATTTGCACTTACTACCTCACAGCTCCAAGTATCTTCAATGGAAGTGTCAGTCACTTCATCCACCAAGTTGTAGCCCTCTTCATCAACTCTTGAGCAATCTACTTCAGCAATATACACATCTGCCAGTTCACAAATTGTGTCAACTTTTTCTACTCCTTGTTTAGTAAGTTTGCCAATTTGCTCAACAATTTTGTCTTCTATAGCTTTATTAGCACCAATTTTTGTTCCAATTAGCTCTTTAGTTGTAAATACTTTAGTTTGTACATTACCTATTGGTACATCATTTTTTGGAAGCACATCAATTTTGGATTCATTTGGTACTTCTTTAAATTTTCCTTTAGTTGAACCCATTCAAGTCTTTTTTGCTAGTCCAGCTACTTCAACTATTGTTTTTGTTTCTAAGTCCAAGGAAGTAAGCACATAAGTAAAACCAAAGACTCCTCTAAAACTTCTACTTACTGGGAAAACAATTGATAAAGAGATAGATTTGGACAAAGAAATTGTTATTCCTAAGATAGATCTAGACACTGTCATAGCTAATGAAATGAGATTACTCAGTCAGCTTTTAGAGCAAAAGGCAAGGCAGAAGCAGCTTAGAGAAGAGAGACATAGAGAATTTACTATAATTAAGAATGCAATAAATATAATTATTGAGGGTGTTGATGTTGACTCCTCTCAACACATTTTGCTACAATTAGAAGAGGTTGTGAATAAGTTCAATGAGGACACTTTTGGCCAAGAGAAGCTCATTGAGAAGAAATAGAAGAAATTTGACAATAAGGTGCTTGAGCACATTGCTCAATACATTGCACTAAATCAAGTAGAATTATCTACAATTTTGAGCAACCTTGATCAATCCTTCACAAATGTAACATCACTTTTTGGCAAGCTTTGTGATGTTACTGAGTATGCCAAGGATATAAAAGAGAAATTGAATAAGATGATGTAGACATGAAGGCTAGTGGTCAAAGGTTACATCTTGACCTGAGTTCAAGCTCAACACATTACATAAAGGTGATATTTTTGTTAGAAATGCAGGCAGAGTTACTTAGAGAGGAAGCCAGGATTAGGTCTACACTAATTGACATCCAAAATATGATCCTTCCAGTTATGGAACCAATGTAGAAACATAATGCATATTCAAAAACATTGGTCCAAGACAACATTTTTTCAGTAGCAGCTCATATGATCAAACTTTTTACAGAAGTTCAAGTGGCCCTCTCCACCTACAAAATTTTGCAAGATAATTGGGATAAGAAATTGACTCTTATTCTCAAGGTACACTCCAAATTTCTCTCATATTTTGATGTCTCTATTTGAATATATTATATATACCCTTTGGCATTATTGTCAAAATGGGGAAGTATGAGATGAACAAGGGGAGTAAAGATACTTGTGGAGAAATCAAGGAAGAAAATAGATTGATATATCTACAGATAAAAGCTATGTATACATTATGCCATATGTATGGGGGAGATATGTAAGATATGTATATACAGTAGCTTTATAAAGATCAATTTTGAAAAATAAAAAATTAGTATTTCAGTGTATATAAGTTTTGGCTCATAAGTGTTTTTGTCACTAATGCCAAAGGGGGATATTGTTGGCATTATGTTGTATTTGTCATTAGTGACAACATTTATTCAATTTCGAATGCTTACCAAGCTCATCACTCAATATACAGTTAATACCAAGCATTCAGTGGTTACCTTGTAAGTTCAATAGTTAAGCAATTCACACCGAGTATTTTTGAAGCTATTGAGTGAATGGGCAATTCAGCAATGATTATCGAGCTTACAATATTCATCGAACAAATAGTGGTTACTAAGCTTCATAGTATCTACCAAGTTATCAGTTTGTGTGATATGAAGTCAATTTCTGCCAAGTGATGGATGTGTAGTGTTTACCAAGTGACCATTAGGTAAACGAAGGTTTCAGTATTTACTGAGTGACACTATATCTACTAAGTCTCCAACAGTTACCGAGTTCTAGGATATGTTGTGTGATTAGTATGGATCATGCTTCTACTTCTACCAAGTGCATGATGATGTTAAGTAATGCAGTGGATGCTAAGTATCAAAAGGTCACCAAGTCAGCTTGAAGAGCCTGAGTTTTTTATTGTTTGGCTGACTCAGTAATGTTTTGTTTACTTGTGTTTTATCTGACCTTGCAATTGTAATTATTGAAATGGTATATATGTAATGTATTATATCATTTTCAATAAGAAGATAATAAGTAAGTCAAGCAATGGAGATATAATGTTTGAGAAGAGAAAATGTGAATCAACAGTAGAATAGAGTATTCAGCAAGGTCATTAAGGAGTAGCAAAGACATATCACTCACAAGAGATGATCTATACTTCAAGATCTATTCAGCAATCAAGTTGTAAGTCAGATCTACTATTTCATCCTAACAGATGATTCAGTTTTCCAAATCCTTTAATAGGGTAGACTTAACAGTCTTTGTATAAATCTCCTAATAAAGTGCATACTTCATTGTATGTTTGTAAAACCTCTAACAAGGTGGACTTGGTAGTCCAAATTGCTCTTAATATGAAAAATCATCAGAAGTGGTCAAATGTAATCCCTAATAGGCCAACTTTATACTACAGTAGTGAAGTTTTGTGAGTATCATTCCTGTCCCAATTTTACTTTCTATTTGGAAGGTTTTTGGGTCACCAAAATACTGTGTTAATGTGTTATGAATGTTTATATTTTCTCATGCATGCAGTAGATTAGAAGAATGAATGATTTATATGGCTAAGTGTTGAATTAATTAAAAAAAATTTGAGGTTACTGATTCCCCCCTCCCCTCTCGGTAACCTAGCTAATCTTGATTATTTCCAACAGCTGCCACTAGAAAAATCTCATCTAGCACTTGTGCTCTTTAATAAACTAGGTCAAATATTCAAGGCATTGAAAGTTGATTCTATTATGGTTAGTTATCTAGACTCTCTAAGCTCATTCTCAACTACTTTAAGTCCTCCAAGAAATGTTTCTTTTGTGAAATATTTGTTTCAAGAGATCAACAACTGTATCATTTAAATTGTTGGCTTAAATGGTAGTGTTAAACTCTTCAATATCTTCCATATCACCTCATGATCTTCTTTGGTTCCTCTTTGACATATAATACCTATAGTAATTTCTCATATCTTGCCTATATATGCTCTCACAAATTCATCTTCCATCATTTTAGCATCTTGAAATGCACAAATCCAACTTTATAGCCTCAATTTCTTAGAATGTCCATCACCTTCAAATCTAGTTTTTGAAGCTTTCCAAATCAAATGTGAAGTAGCAAGTGTCTAATCAATATAACACCTTTTTAGTTATAGGATTGGACATCCCTTACTACCGAAGTACTATGCTGATTTGCATTAAATGTCAACCTGGGAGTGTGAACTTGAGTTGATGTCTGCAAAGTATATGCTCTAGTTTTCACTAAAAGTCATTACTACCTTGAATGCAATAACCATTAAGGAAATCTAGTTTATCCAAAGGAAAGACAAGTATCAAATACTTGGAAGGAAATTCTAATTATTTAGCCATACATCTATGCACCTACTGTTGTAGGAACAGTGACTGGTTTTGTTTCCAGTGGCTACAGGAACAGCAGTTCTATCTTAACTTAGAAAAATGAGTCTAACTTATACTTACTAAAGTAAACTCCACCTTCTGTGTGGGCCCCCATGGAAGAATGAAGGAAAGATAACTCAGATAAAAGTGTAGAAACTCAGTAAAGGCATGTATTCATCAAATATGCAGTATTACAATAACTTGGAAAAATAATAAGATGTCTATCAACTCTGTCTGTCTACTCAATACTTAACCTCATAGATACAAACGAGGTCTTTATTTAAAGGAAAGGAAGAAGAACAAACTCCTAAAACTATGACTTTCTCATGAAGGAAAGTTAGTTACAACTTAAGACTGCAAACATGCAATTGGAAAGACATTAATTATCCCTTAAATTCCCCACAAATATAGATCATAGTGAATGCTAGATCTACTCTTTTATCTATCTTCAAACAGCTTTTAGGAACCTAGGTATCATGTGTTGCATGTGTAACTGATTGCTTTGATGCTTGCTTCCTTGCTCAGTCGCTTTATCAGGTCTCGCTTTATTATTCATTAAAACAGGTCCCTTCTGACTTTGCCACCAAGTCTTCCAATTGCAACGGTGTCATAACACTTCTCTTTAATAGCATCAATGCCTTAGTGCTATTCCTTCGCAATTTATTTAACTCCTGCTCAGCTTGTGTCCCTGTGATCAATGTTTAATACACACAAGACTTCTCACAAATATTTATTTTCATTTATTAGTTTATAAAGAAAAGGTATGAATTATTCAACTAACAATTTTTGCAATCTCTTTAGTTGTAGGAAGATCTACCCATATCAAACACTCATGAAGAAAGATTTTTACCACAAAATGATCCCCTTTTTAGATATAATTCATATTGTCATTTGTATGCCCTATGTCCATACTTTATACATCAAAAGTTCAAAAACATTTATACTAAAAGATGATAAAGTTCAGTATGTTATAGACAAATGTTCACAAAAAGGGCTAATAAGACTTCTATTTCTTCATGTCATCATTTTTCCCCCCAACCGTCCTAAGGTTGGTCCCTTCAGCATCTATGGGTTTCTGATCCTCATCCATAGCCTGACATCATTAGCAATTTTCTCCCCTGATTCATGAGCTCTATAATTAAAATATCCATGATTTTGTTTCAACCTTTCCCATTTCTGTTCTTCGGCAATCTTGTTATATTTAGCAAATGAATCATACTTTCCAAGCATAAGATGTAAGAGTATTGGTAGTTGGAAATGAAGAGGTA
This sequence comes from Cupressus sempervirens, assembly GCA_028749045.1. NCBI lineage: Eukaryota > Viridiplantae > Streptophyta > Pinopsida > Cupressales > Cupressaceae > Cupressus > Cupressus sempervirens. Next base: position 316,030,906 of record CM053788.1, read on the forward strand.
CCCAATAATTTTTTTGACTTCTGCCTAACATCATATACCTGGGCATCTTGCTGATGGCCAACTCCAGATTGTGGGGAGAGTGCAACTCCCTTATTTTCAAATCTTTTGGCAATTGGATCCATCTTTGAAGGGAGGCTTGTATAGCATCAATGGCATTTGCAAAACAATGCTGCTCCTAATCCAAAAATGTCTGTTCATGGACAAGGTGGATTTTGGTAGCAGCACTTCGATTATTGTTAACGAAAAGCCAATTGAAGAATACTCTATAAGTGTTTTGTACCTCTGACCGTATGTACAATGGTTCAAACATTTCCTTTTCCCTATAAGGAACAACTTGGTTCTCTCGACTAATCTCATTCTACATCCACGACATAACAACCCTAAATTGTACATCTCCCACATATAACAATGAATTCCAATCTTTATCATCTGGAACAACAACATTATGAACATATAACTCATAGAGGAGATTCTGTAGAGTCATCAAAACTGAATTGAATGTTGCATAAAATTCTTGGGGAGTGTGTAAGGAAGGGTTCAACCCTCGAGTAATTCAAGACAATTTAAAATTAATCATTTGCCTAAACTGGAGATGGGGGCCTGCAATTTACAAGCTCTAGAATGAGCTTTGTAATCTTCATGACATGTTGCTACAGGACCATAATTTCACTATCCTTCTCTTCAATTTTCTATGCTTGTTCCCTGATAGTTTTGAGCAATTGCTTCCTTTCTAGATCCCACTTTTCTTTTTCCCATTGAAACTATTAGTACAAACTAAAGCTAGTTGTTAACAGTGTAGAAATGTCTAGTGTTGTATGACAATGGACAATAGGTCTATAATCTTCAAGGTGGTGCTTAGAATGATGGTAGTCATTAGTGTTGTCATCCTGACGTTCAACAAAACTGTTATTTTGACAAACAACAGTGTTATCAACTTTTTCTAAAGGGGTACTGACTGTAGGATAGGGTGCAATAGTCATTTTAACTTGAAACATTTCAACAATTTCTTGAACCATTTCTTGTGCAACAGATGGATATTCCTCTAGTGGTAGATTATCAGTTTCCTCCGCTGAATGTTCAACCCTCGACACTATTTCCTCTGAGGACTCTGTGTCACTATCAACATTAATAGGGCTATTTGGTTTTGCAAGAATTTCCTCAATATCATTTTCATGTTCAAGAGTAGGTGTTGTGTGCTCTGGTGATCATCCAGGTGTAGGTACTAGAGTTTCAACATCAATAGGTGGTATGGGAGGCTCAGCAGGTAGCTAGGAGGTTCAGTTCTCAAATTTACTCCAGAAATTTTGGTGACTAGTCATGGAGTAGAAATTGGTTTCTTGCCCTTATCGACAGATTTCCCTTTATTAGAGTTAAGTGTAGGTTCTTGTGATACTAGAGATACTTCTTCTGAACCTTCCTTTGTGGCAACTATGCATGATTTTCTCTTCCTAGAAGTTGAGGCTTCTACAGTTGAAATTTTCCTTTTTGTAGTTTTAGGTATAGAAGCAAAAGCCAAAGCTTCTTGAGCCATTCTATATACTACTTTCCTGACTCCTATAGTAATTTTATCTCTTCTCCATACTCCTTGCCCTTTAGGTCCACCCCTTTTAGGTCCCTCTATCCTTAGTTTTACAAAATCCTCCCATGTTCCCAAGTGTTGCCCAGTCAATTCATTTTCAATTATAGCCCTAATCAAGCAATGGTGGGATACTGACTGGGTTTTGCCTTGCTATACATAGGTAGCTTGCCTTTTGATAATATTATAAAGGAAACTTGAAATATTTATAGGACAATCCCCATGCTGCAAACCACTCAAAATTTTGAAATGAACAGCATACAAATAGGAATACCTTCCTTCACAGGTAAAATATCTTATGATAAATTCAGCAGAGTGGATTAATTGCAGAGGGAGAGATAATCGTAATGTACCTTGCTTTTTGTTTTCCTCCAACCGAGGATCTCTAGGTACTGAGAATTGCTCTTTTGCTTGTCGTGCATCCATGTCCTCTATCCAACGTTCTCCATTTATGGGCAAACCAAAAACTTCTGCCACCACTTCTTCAGTGAATTCTATCTAAATGCCCTTAACAGTTGCATATCCATCCCTCAATGTATTATGAAATTGGAGTGCAATTTCTTGATCAAACTGCTTCAAACTAAGATAATAAGCCAGCCAACCTCGTTGTTAAAATAAACTACATGTTGTTGGGTCTACCAGTAAGACTCTGTGGTCAGTTGGTTCATGTTGTTGAGGTTCTCCACCCATGTTTTTCGAAAAAAATGTTAGTACAAGAAAATTCACTACAAGTGATTTTGAAAGTATGGGCGGTGCTAGCTACAAGGGTTTCAACAAAGGGAAATTGAAATACTTCAATACTTTCCAAACATCACATCCTTCAGTACTTCATGATGGCATTTTAATCACCAGACCATAATGAGGATAAAGATCATGCTCAAAAACATACGCCATATTAATGAGGGGTTATGTGAAATCGTGATTTGATAGTTAGACTTCTTTACATTATTTCACACATTTTGGAAGTACAAAGGGGTGCCAGCTCATTACTAAAGTGACCCTTCCCCGTACATACTACATGCTAACTTAAGATTTCCTTGATTTTGCATTCATGATTTCGATTTTCCCTCCCCCCAACCTAGCAGATACTGGGTCCCACCAGACTGTAAAGATTGCAAATTCCAAAAATTCAAATAACATATTTTTCTACATAAATAATAAATTAAATAAATGCAAAAGGGGTCGAATGTGACTGACCTGAGGTGTGATAGGAAGGATGGTCTGAATATTGTCATACGAGAGAAAGTGAGATGGCATGATGATGGAAAGACAAGAAGATGGGATGGAATGAGGTGGAAAAGGAATGAATTTTTGCATGAGTGCAAATTTTTTATTATGAAGGCCTTGAAAATAAATTCAAGGGGTTGCAAGCGCCTGAGTGGGAGACTCGAATGGAGTGGCTACAGGAAGAGATGTTTTTGTTGTGGTGAATTGTTGAAGAAATTCTTCCCTGGTTGTTAGTTTATGATATAACTTCAAGGGATGCCCATTAACCAAGAGTTTGAATTTGATTAGATCAATTGTTGATAGTTGAACTACTCCATTGTTAAAAATTGTAATGATTTCATAGGGACCAAGCCATCATGTTCAAAATTTTCCTTGGTGATGTTGATATCGTGAATCATATAGGAGTGCCCAATCACCAACAAAAAATTCTCTTTCTTTAATGAATTTTTCATGCCATTGCTTTCTTTGACTCTAAATTAATTCTATGTTATGAAGAGATGATTTTCACCATTCATCCAGCTCATTGAGATGAAAAATGCGATCTTGTTGTGCTGTAGGAAGGGTAATATCAAATTCCAAAGCTATCTGCAAAGTTTTATGTTCAAATTCAATGGGCATAATAGTCATCTTCCTATATAGGAGTTGAAAAGACATAAACCTAGTAGTGGATTTCCATGTTGTTCTGCATGCCCATAAGGCTTCAGGAAGTCTAGCTACCTAATCCTTCCGATGTAAAGACACTGTTTTAGTGAGAATATGTTTGAGCTCTCTATTTGTCACTTCTACCTATCCATTGGCTTGTGGATGATACAGAGATGATTTTCCATGCCAAATTTTATACTCCTCCATGAGTGCTGCTATGAGATTAGATGTGAACTGAGGCCCTTGATCTGATTGTAATTCTCTTGGAACACCAAATCTAGTAAAGATACATTCATACAGAAACTTGGCAACATTATTGTCACGAGGATGCTTCATGGGTTTTGCTTCAGCCCACTTAGTAACATAATCGGTGCAAACCAATATGTAACTTTTCCCTTCTAATGGTGGTTCTATAGGGCCAAAAAAATCAATTCCCCATTTATCAAATGCTTCTACTACTATCTATGGCTACAGGGGCATTTCACCTATTTTTGTCAATCGACCCATTCTTTGACATTTATCACATTTTTTTGTATACTGAGCCGCATATTTGTGAAGTGTAGGCCAATAATAACCTGTATTCAAAATCTTTAATGCAGTCCATTTGTTAGCAAAGTGACCACCACAGGGCTCATCATGACAAGCATGAAGAACATCATGTATTTCATCCTCTCTGAGGCATCTTTGTGTTACCTAGTCTGGTCCAGTATAAAACATGAATCCTAAGATCCATTAGAAATTAAAACTCTTTTCTGCTAGCAATTGTTTTTCTTTTGCAGAAAAATGTGGAGGAGTTTTGCCAATAGTTAGATAGTTGGCAATGTCAACATACCAAGGGTTTTGTGTTGACAAAAGGAAGAGATGTTCATCAGGAAAGCTATCTTCTATGGTTGCAAGATCATTAGGTGTTTGAAGTCGAGACAAGAAATCAGCTACAACATTTGCTTTTCCTAGCTTGTCAATAATGGTGATGTCAAATTCTTGCATTAGTAACAACCATCGAGCCAATCATCTAGAGATTTTTGTCTTGTTCATCAGATATTTGATAGCAGAGTGATCTTTATGTACAAATATTTGGTATCCTATAATGTAATGTCTAAATTTATTCAGAGCATAAATTATATCAAGTAGTTCTTTCTTTGTCACAGTGTAGTTATACTCGGCTCCTTGAAGATTTTTGCTAATATAGTAAATTGCATGTTCGACTGAATCTATCTTTTGGCCAAGTATCGCTCCAATGGCATGATCTAAAGCATCTATGTGTGTGTGAAAGGTAACTCCCAATTTGTTCCTCGGAGCACTGGTGCTGTTGAGAGGGCTTCCTTAAGCTGTAGGAAAGCTTTTGTACACTCTGAATCCCATACAAATTCTTCATCTTTTTGAAGCAATTTATATAAAGGTGTTGCAATTTGACTAAAATCTTTGATAAAATGCCCATAATATTCTACATGTCCTAGAAAAATCTTGACTTCTTTCAATTTAGCTGGTATAGCCAATGTTTGTATGACTTCTATTTTTGCTAGATCTACTTCAATTCCTTTAGGGGAAATAAAGTGTCCCAACACCACTCCTTCTTGCATCATCATAAAGCACTTTTCACTGTTTAAAGACAAATTGTAGTCTTTGCATCTTTTTAAAACCTTGTCCAAGTTTTCTTTGGCTTCTTCAAATGTTTGTCCATATGTGGTGAAGTCATCCATATATACTTCCAAACAATCTGCAAATATGTCATAAAAAATGCTAATGACAACTCTTTGGAAAGTTGTAGGTGCATTGCACAAACCAAATGGTAGGATAGCATAAGAAAATTTTCCCCATGGACACATGAATGTGGTCTTGTCCTAATCCTCTGGTGCTATCTAGATTTGATTGTAGCCATTGAATCCGTCCAAGGATGAAAAATATTTTTTTCTTGCAAGATTGTCAAGAACTTGATCGACAAAAGGCAATGGACAATGATCCTTCTTGGTAGCAGAGTTAAGTTCTCTGTAATCTATGCAAACTCACCATTTTCCCCCCTTTTTGGGAAAAATAAGCAATGGTGACACCCATTGACTATCTAAAATAGGATATATGAAGCCAGCATTGAGTAGCTTTTGCAATTCATTTTTGACAATATCCCTTAATGTTGGTTTTATCCTACGCTAAGGTTGTCTCACAGGTTTATAATCTGGACTGATATAAATTCTATGAGTATAGAGTGCAAGATCCAAACCTTTCATATCTATATACTCCCAAGAAAAAGCATCTTGGTGCTTTTGTAACAGTTGTAGGGTATCATGATGTTGTGCCTGAGATAAGGACTTGCTTATATTTAATTCTCTTCCTAGAACGATTGCTATTTTGACTACTTTTTCAACCAGTGAAATTTGCACAATTGGTTTTGAATCTATCTCATGTGGTAGGAGTGAATACATAGGCTGTGCAGACTCAAAATAATGCAGTTCAGCAAATAAAGGCAGAATGCTTTCTAAAACACACTTTTGCTTAGAAGATGTCTTAAGTTGTGTTCCATACTCATTCAGTATGATAGAAGAGATGACATCATCTTCTTCTTTAATGTTTACAAATTAGTCCCGTGAGATCATCATCAATTGTTGAATAGAATCTATGTCCATATCAAAGTCATCCATATTTGGCCAGACAACTTGATCATCCTACAGCAAAGGCTGAGCAGGTGAATACAAGGTTAAATGTTTAGTGTTCGTTCCATCTGAAATAGTCATTTTCCCTTATCAGTATGCAATATAAACATCTATTGTGGCTAACCATGGTCATCCTAAAAGTATAGGATATCCCCCAGTACTAGCTTTTGGAGAGAGTACAACAAAATCAGCTGGATACTGCCATGAATGTAATGTGATAGTGACATCTTCTAGCATACCATCAGGAATGATGGTAGAAATATCTGCTAGTTGCAAGATTGTTGGTGTTTTCCTAAGACCAATGATGCTTAATTTGGACACTACTTCCTTGGTCATTACATTGATGGATGCTCCTAGGTCTATTAAGACGTTCTGCACGTGTACTCCTTGAATGGTGAGGGTCACTATTGGGCTTCCAAGGTCTGCATACTTAAGCATTTTGCAATTATCAAGCATAAGATCAGAAAGTTGTCCAAGGACATGGATAGTCTTTGGGTCTTTGTTTTTCCTTCCTGGCTTTTTAACACAGGCTTCTCTAATAGCTTTTGAATATATAGGTACTTCCTTTATTGCATCAAGCAAGGGAATTTTTACCGTCATTTTCTTTAGTTGCTCAAGTAAGTCTAGTGCAGCTTGATTTTCGCTTTGCAAGGTTTGCTCTGTTAACCTACTAGGAAATGGTAGTTTCTTGGCTGTAGGAGAAATAGTGGTGGCAGGTTCTTGAACTAACTCAGCATTTGCATCATCTATTTCCATTATAATGGGTTGTTGAGGTGAGGCAAGCATTGTTCCAGATCTTAGATGGATATCATTCAGGGTAATGGAATAACTTTGTTGTTGTGCTAAAGGTTTTGCACTATTAGGATTAGGTACAAGTTGTGCAAGTAATTGTGGTTGTTTTGGAGGGGTTTTATTGGCTACAAGAGGCATTAAGGCTTGCTATTGAGGAGGTTGAGTCAAGGCCAGTTTATACTGGTGTTGCTGCCAATTTTGGGTTTGTTGCCAACCCTAATGAGGTTGTTGCCAACCCTATTGAGGTTGGTACCAACCTTGGTTAGGCTGCTTCCATCCTTGGTTGGTCTGCGGCCATCCTTGATTAGGTTGTTGCCAACCTTGGTTAGGTTGTTGCCACCCTTGGTTAGGTTGTTGTCAATGATTATAATTACCATGTTGTTGTTGCAATTGACTATTACCACCGTAATTATGGAGTGGGTCTTGAGGAATACCTGATCTTGGAGCCCATGGCCTTTGTTGAGAAACATAGAGGACTTCCTCATCTTCATCAATTGCCTTGAACTCAGTAGGCACATGCTGTGATTCCAAGCTAGCAATAGGCTTACATCGGCAGTTGTGTTTCTTTTCTCTACAATGGGGGCAATATTCTGCAAACATACTATCAGCATCCTCCTTCTTCCTTCATGCTTGCATGGTATCCAATTGTGTAGCAACATCATTAATGATGTCTTGCTTGAAATCCAACAAGAGGTTTGACAGTTCTGTCTTAGATACTCCTGCCCCAGGAGTGTTTTTGAGTAAGTCCCTCAAACCTCATCCTTTTTTTGTTGTTGCTCTAGAATAGTTCAAACAAATATTTCAGATTTCAGCCCACATCTTCTGTGTAATATCACCTCCAGCCATTAAGTCTAAAGCTTCCATACTCCTATCATGTACTCCTTTTAGAAAGAGATGCTTTTGAGACTCCTCATGCAGTTGATGTTGTGTGTTTTATTGTAGGTTAAACATGAACCAAGCAACATTTTCCTCCAAAGTATCATCCTCCTTTTGTGACATTTTAAAAATGTCATCTCCTTTCAAATCATGGCCTCTGCAATATTCCTTATATTTATTAAGGAATAGGTTACTCATAGTTGGCCAATCTATCACAGCATTGGCACCTAGACTCATGAACCATCTTAAAGCGGCTTCTTTGAGAGTTGATGGAAACAATTTTATCTTATGAGCATCAGTTGTGTAGTCATAACTTAGACAAAGGATGTCGAACTCAAAGAGAAAAGTTTCTCAATCTTCAGTAATAAGGCCATATAATTTAGGCAGTGTAGCTGAGGGTATATTTTTCAGATTTTGATTACCCTGCTGAGGAGGAATTGGAAAGGGAAAGGTAGGCTGAGCTACTGCCATTTGTAGATCCTAGTGGTGGCTGATAAATGACTAGAGCTAATGGATTATCTTGATATTCTGGCTGAGCAAAAAGATTATTCAAATGGAAGGATTCTTCAGATGTGGTCGATGATTGTACTTTTTTTGGTACTTCTACAAATATGTTCTCAAATAGTTCTTCTTCTATTTCTTCTCTCTCTTCTCTTTCTTCAAGGTTAAGATAAAAAGGATCTTCTTGATTCAAGTTGGGAAGAAATCTTCCAAGGTGATCTCTTCTTCTATGCATGCAAGAATGCTAAAAATGAAACAAAATGACTCAATAGTAAATACTAGACTAGCACCATCCCCAGCAATGGTGCCAAAAATATGTCTAATCAATATAACACCTTTTTAGTTATAGGATTGGACATCCCTCACTACCAAAGTACTATGCTGATTTTCATTAAATGTCGATCCGAGAGCATGAACTTGAGATGATGTTTGCAAAGTATATGCTCTAGTTTTCACTAAAATTCATTACTACCTTGAATGCAATAACCATTAAGGAAATCTAGTTCATCTGAAGGAAAGACAACTATCAAATGCTTGGAAGGAAATTCTAATTATTTAGCCATACATCTATGCACCTACTGCTACAGGAACAGTGACCGGTTCTGTTTCCAGGGGCTGTAGGAATAGCAGTTCTATCTTAACTTAGAAAACTGAGTCTAACTCCTACTTACTAAAGTAAACTCCACCTTCCACGTGGGCTCCCACAGAAGAATGAAGGAAAGATAACTCAGATAAAAGTGTAGAAACTCAGTAAAGGCATGTATTCATCAAATATGCAGTATTACAATAACTTAGAAAAATAATAAGATGTCTATCAACTCTGTCTGTCTACTCACTACTTAACCTCATAGATACAAATGAGGTCTTTATATAAAGGGAAGGAAGAATAAAAAAACTCCTAAAACTATGACTTTCTCATGAAGGAAAGTCAGTTACAACTTAAGACTGCAAACATGCAATTGGAAAGACATTAATTATCCCTTAAATTCCTCACAAATATAGATCATAGTGAATGCTAGATCTACTCTTTTATCTGTCTTCAAATAGCTTCTAGGAATCCAAGTATCATGCATTGCATGTTTAACTGATTGCTTTGATGCTTGCTTCCTTGCTCAGTCGCTTTATCAGGTCTCGCTTTGTTATTCATTAAAACAAGTCCCTTCTAACTTTTCCACCAAGTCTTCCAGTTGCAACGGTGTCATAACACTTCTCTTTAATAGCATTAATGGCTTAGCACTATTCTTTCACAATTTTTTTAACTCCCACTCAGCTTGTGTCCCTACGATCAATGTTTAATACACACAAGACTTCCTACAAACATTTATTTTCATTTATTAGTTTATAAACAGAAGGCATTAATTATTCAACTAATAGTTTTTGCAATCTCTTTAGCTGTAGGAAGATCTACCCATATCAAACATTCATGAAGAAATATTTTTACCACAAAATGATCCCCTTTTTAGATATAATTCTGATTGTCATTTTTATGCCCTATGTCCATACTTTATACATCAAATGTTCAAAAACATTTATACTAAAAGATGATAAAGTTCAGTATGTTATAGACAAATGTTCACAAAAAGGGCTAATAAGACTTCTATTTCTTCATGTCATCAGCAAGTGAATTTACCTGATTCTATTCAATTTCAAGAACTACATTCAATAGTGCTTCTCTAACTCTCATGTCACACATAAAAATATCTCTTTCTTCCTCAGTACAAGTTTCCAAATCCTTTTCATCAATGATTGTCTTTGTTGATTTTGTCAAGATCCAAAATCTTGGATCCATACACAATAGATGTGTCTTCATCTTTTCCTTCCAGCTATCATAATTTGTTCCATCGAACTTTAGACTATCTTTCTTGAACATGCTCACCATGGATCTCCCAAAGTTGTTAAACTTTATCTTCAAGAACTTGATGCTCTAATACCAATTGTTAGAAACAATAGTCCACCAAGATAACTAAGAGGGGGGGTGAATTAGTTGTCCAACAATTAAAACATTTATCTTCTTTAAATAAATTTAACTATTCAACCAAAGTGAACAATAACCATAACAATATGCACATAGATAATTACACCAAATCAGAGGGAAAATCCTGATGGGAATGATGCCCACAAGATGATGTACTAATATAAATATTCCTTTTTAGAGGATGGACCCTATTAGGAGCCTATTACAACATTTAGTACATATGAGTCCCTATTAGGAGACTTTGAATCCCTATTAGGAGTTTCCAACCTTGTTAGGATTTGTAGTATAATGTATGCAAGAAGAGCCCACCGCCCAAACATGAAATTTTAGTTACAAGAAGAGCTCACTACCCAAACAAGTAATCTACTATTAAGTTCCTCTTTCCTTTGTTCTGTCAACTAAACCAATCACTTTTAGACCTTAGACTAGGTCATGAACCTCAAATCCAAATATAAAACCTTAGATCACACAATAGAACCTTGGCAATGAAGTTTCCTTCACTTTTGTTCAGCTCTGCTCAACTTTGCATTCCGCTCTCTCTACTGCTTATAATCACTTCTCTTTGATTCCATTCCATACTACATAATAAAGGAAAATTTCCTTCCTTACTATTGAGTCTATAAAACAATTCCTTGAGTTGGCTTTTAGACCTTCTCAATTAATTATTATAGGACCACATTAAGAACATGTTACACTTAGCGATAACATTAATCTTTTTCCTTGCAACTTGAATATCTTTCCATACATGTAACATTATGATGAGAAAACTTAGCCACATCATCACCAACATGTCTTCTTCACATACTCAACTTCAATTCTCAAAATAAAAATTTTGCTAAGAGATCTAACAAGTTTACTAGAACATACCTCTGTAAACTCTATCTCAAAATAGGCATCACCAAAACTTACATAACTTCTTCCAAAATTAACATTTCTTCATCTGATGCTAGCTGCATATACTAGATACTCAGAAGTATCTCTCATAACTTCAAATAGTGAGAATACTCAACTAGTCATCTATACCAACTTGATCTTTCCATTGTTCTTCTGTCAGATAGCACCAAAAACTACTATGTTGACATCAATGACAAACTTGGTGATGATTGTAATATATCATTATAGTAACATATCTACAATACTCCCCTGAAGGAATATCATCAACATTCATGCTTCCAACAAAATTTTGATGTTATTCCTTTTGAGGAGTATCCTAAGAATTGCTAGAACACTTGGGGAGATTTTTAGTATGATTGACATGATGCAATCATGACTGTATTTATCATTGATGTCAACATAGTAGTATTTTTGTGAAGACTGGAAAAGTAGTAGATAGAAATCGTGGTCATATAGATAGTTTTTTGATTATCTAGAGATGTGTGGTTAAGGACATGTTCCATATTGTGTCCTAATAGCAAGGTCAAGTGTGTGTAATCTAAGTCGAAGATATACAGAAGTTTTATGTTATTTATAGAGACTAGTACAGAGACAGAGTGCCTAGAAAGCAATTTATGATGATTCTATTATATCCACTAACAAAGATATAATCTGGAGATGCATAGTTATATAGTGATAAAGGAAAACCTGATGATGATGTCAGTTAGTACACAAGCTCTGAAGTTTCATGTGTGAGAAGTTCTATAGACTGTGAGGCAATAGTGCTATATGGTTGAGTCGGCATTGCTATATGGTTGCGAAATAATTAATTATCTAATTGTGGTCCTATTATAATTAATTGGGAAATCCTCAAGGCCAACTCAATAAAAAATTTTGTGGACTTTTTATAAAGGAAAGTATTTTCTTTGTTTGTATATATATGGAGTATGTGAAGTAATCAAAGAAGTGTGAATAAGAGTAGAGTATTTGAAAATGTGAGTAAGTGATCCAAGATATGATTGGATGTGAAGTTCGTGATCTAGTATTGAGATCAAAAGGAGAAGAAGTCTAGTTGATAGGAAAGAGAAAGAGGAAGGAGTAGTACAATTCAATTATATTATTCTAAAAGGAATAATACAAACATCATTTGGACCAACTCCTAATAGGGTTGGAATCTTTCAAAGTCTCCTAATAGGGATGGATATGTACTTAATTTATTTCAAAGACTCCTAACAGGGTCCATCCTCTAAGAAGTAATATTTATACTAGTATATCATCTTGTGGGTACCATCCCCACTGGGGTTTTCCCTCTGATCAAGGGTTTCCCTAGTTAACATATTAGGTGTTATTGTGCATGAGTATCTTGTTGTGGTTTTTTATTATATTGTTGATGTGGTTAAGATTTAATAAGGCTAATAATTGTGATAATAATTTGATAATTGATTCATCCCACCCCCAAGTTATATCGGTGGACTATATATTATAACAACTTGAAGACTTGAATGTTTGAGTGCTTGAGTGCAAGTGCTTGATCATAGAATTCTTGGATGTGTCAATGTCATGTATGCTTGATGTATGTGATGATAAAATGAAATGAGGAGGCTCCCTTTTATAGAGATCTTAAAGTGGCCAAGGCCTCAAACTTTAAAATGAGGTGAGACCCATCTTAAAGTGGAGCAATAAATGAGATTTCCTAGGGAGTAAGTTAAGGATTGTTAATTTTAATTAATAAAAGGTCTCTCCAGAATTATAAAATTAGAGGAGACACATAATATTAATTTATAGGAGAGATAATATATTATATAAGATAGGACCAATTTCAAATATTAATTTAAATTAATTAATAAATGAGGATACAATATTTAACAAAAATAAAGGTCTAGCCCATTTATATTAATTCTAAATTAATAAAAGGTCCAATGAGATAAAATTAATTATTTAAATGGAGGAAAAATAGAAGATAAATGTAAATAATTGATGAATCACATTAAATGGGTGCTAAACCTTCATTAAATTTGAGTGTTTCCAATTTAAAATAGTACACTATCATAAAAGGTGTTGAAGGGGACAGAATCATGAGATGGGGCTATTTGATCTTGAAATGGAGGGGAATTAATAGAGTGTGTAATGCAAGATCATCCTATGTGTAAGGAAAATTTTGCATCACCCAAAAAATATTAGTTGGTTTGTCTTTTCAATAAGGTCCATCTCAATGTGGAGTTTCTTTTTCTTGAAGATTACTTTTTTTTGTAAGTTGGCCATTGGAGTTCAAAATTTCTAATTTATTCTTTGGAGGTTCACTTTGAATATATCAACCTTCTATTAAAGTTCCATTTCAAGATCAAGTCTAGTTTCAAAGATATTAATTTTTTTTGGTATTAGTGGTAGGGTATAAAAACTTCGAGCTCAGTTTTGAAGGCTCTAGAAGCTCCCGAATGGGGTCAAACCTTGATTAACTAGAGCTTTCATGAGTCAAGCACTATATATAGGTTCATTAAAAAAATTTAAAAGGGTTATAATAGAATATTAGAGAAACAAGTGATGTGTTATATTTTCTTAAAGTTGTGCTACTTGAAATGGATGAAAATAAATTCCTCTAATATTTATTTTGAGTTCTAAATTTGTTTAGTGATGATTCTAATGCAATAAAATATAAATAATAATATCTTAGGGTTGGTCACCCTCAAAGTCTTGGGTTAAAATTTCTATAATCTTCTTAGGTAGTTAAACTTTATTTATATAAAGAAGGCATGTAGGGTTTCTTAAGATAAATCTAGGGATGTAAATGATGGCTCTAGCTTATAGAATGTTATAAGGAAAATAACCATTTGGCTTTGCATGTCATATTTTTTAATATTGTAATTCTATTTTATTGGATAAAATGGGAAGCCGATTTTATATTCTTGCAAACCACTATTAGTTCTTTATTTTTTGTGTATTTTTGTGTTAATAAGGGGGGTACCATTCATCAAGTGGTATCGGAGAAGAAGTTCCTAAGTACATAAACAGATCAATGGATGTGATGCAATTCACAATAGGACTATGGTTGTGAGTTTGAACAATAAGTGAAAATATGCCTCTAGAAAGGAAGAATGACAAAAGAGTTGGAGGTGTAATAGAAGAGGGTCTTAGATCACCCCAGAGACAAGTACAAGAATTGCAAGAAGGGTTTCATAGAGGAATGAATACTATGGAAAGAGATGAAAGTGAGGAATAATTTGAAGAAGGTAATATAGAATAAGAAGCTCCAGAAGAAAATCCTAAGGATAGGCTTTTCAGGACCATTTCCAAGAATGGAAAAAGATTCAAGATTGAAGTCCCCATATTTAAGGGAAAACTTAACTCAAAGTAATTGATCAACTAGATCAATGATCGGGAAGAATATTTTGAGTATGAAGATATTGAAGATCTCAAGAGATCAAATTTGTGAAGCCTAAACTGAAGGATCATGCAAACATTTGGTGGCAAGAGATTCATTTAGGGAGAAATAAAAGAGGGAAGGGGAAAATAATAAGATGGCATTAGATGATAGGAAAATTAAAGAGACAGTTCATTCTAAATGATAATGATCATGATCTACTGAAGAAAATACAAGGGTTAAATCAAGTGGGAAGATTTATTCATGAGTATAAATAAGAGTTCTATCAAGTCATCATTAGAATAGGCCATGTAGAAGCTAAGAAGGAGAAAGGTTCTTACTACCTTAATAGGTTAAGGTCAATTATTTAGGATCAAAGTTGAGTTTAGTTATAATGACTAGTATTGAGGAGGCATACTATTTTTCTTTAAGTGTGGAAAATTAATTGAATAAGAAGTTTAAATGCAAGGAAGGTGGAAGAGGTCATGATGGAAGATCTAGTGGATGGTCTTATGGATGTAAAAATGAAAATTAGAAAAATAATGATGAAGAAAATAATTGTAAAAATTACAAGGAAAATAATTTCAATCATTCTTGTGATCAAAATAATAGGGATCAAAGAGATAGAGGAAGAGGGAAAGGACCATCCAAAGGAGGCATTTTTGGAACATATTTTCCATCATGGGGAAGAAATAGATTCTATAAGCATCATTAACATTTAGGGAGAAATAATAGAAGACCTAAGGGAAATACATGAGTTGCACATTTAGATAAATATGCCAAGTCATCACATTCTAAAGATGTTGAAAGAGAAGTCTTGGATAATAGGTGAGCCTTATTCACTGATGAGAATGAACTTGAGTATATGAAGAATTTAATCCACACAAGGTGAAAGTGTAATGTTCTAAAATATGATTCCATTATTGATAGTTTTATCATAGATTTTTTTAAAATCAATAAAATATTTAATAAGTTAAAGTTGGATAACAAGAAGCATCCAAATCCCTACTGGATTTCTTGGTTGTAGAAGGCTTTATACAATGAACAATGTCTTTTAAAGCTTAATATTAAGAACTATCACCATGATGTGTTGTGTGATATTATGCCTATGGATGTTTGTCATTTTTTGTTAGGTATGCCATAGTAATTTGATCATCATCAAATACATGATGGGTATGCAAATATCTATTCTTTGGTGAAGGATGGAGTGTGACATAAGTTGAATCCATTAAAGGAAACAAAAGAAGAAGTATGTATAAATGCTAAAGTATGTTTAGTTTAAGGAAGGAAGTTACTAGAAGGAATGAGGCATGAGCATGTGTATTTTTATATAATTCCAAAAGTTGGAAAAGAGGAAGCAGAAGATGTACCTACAAAATTTACAAATTTGTTGGATGATTTTTAGGATATTGTATTTGATAAAATACCACATGTATTTCCATGAATAATATGGATCATTATTATATGGACTTGATCCTAGGAGCCAACTTTCCAAATAGGGCAACACATAAAATGACACCAATAGAAAGTAAAGAGTTGAACAAACAAGTGAAAGTGTTGTTGCAAAAAGGGTTGATTCAAGAGAGTCTAAGTCTATGTGTTATACCAGTAGTACTAGAACCAAATAAAAATGGAGAAGTGTATAGATTCTCAAGATATGAATAAGATCAATATTAAATAATAATTTCCCTTGTCAAGATTGGATCATACTATGGACTATTTGAGTGGATCTATGTATTTCACAAAGATAGATGTAAAGAATAGATACCACCAAATATAGATCAGAGTAGGAGACAAATAGAAGACAATCTTCAACACAAAGGAGGTCATGTAAAAGTGGTCAATCATGCCTTGGCACATTTATGTGGCTTGTGAACAAAGTATTGAAAGAGTTACTAGGTAAGTTTGTCATTGTTTATTTGGATGATCTTTTAATCTTCAATAAGGCATTGGAAAAATATCTAATGCATATTCATAGGGTATTTGAGAGGTTAAGAGAAAAGAAGTTGATTGATTGATTTGAAGAAGTGAAATTTGGTGAAGGAGTTAATGTGTCTAGAATCAATAGTTTAAGTAGAAGGTCTTAAATTAGATTAAGATAAGGTAAAGGCTATCCTTGAATGGCCTACTCTAAGGAGTTCTACTAAAGTAAGATGTTTTCATTGTTTGGCTACATTCTAAAAAAACATTATCACAAGTATTCATAGTGTTTGTGGATCCTTGACTGAAACCATAAGAGGGGATAGAAAAGAGTTTAAGTGGGCTACAAGTGTGATGCAAGAGCATCCTAGGTGTAAGAGTAATCTTGCATCACCCAAAAATGTTTCCTTCATGTTTCTTGATAAGGGTTGTCTTAGTGCAAAGTTGTTGTTTGTGGAAGCTTGCTACTTAGTAAATCAATCATAAAAACTTAGAATGTCCTAAGTTTAGGGATAGATATTCATCTTGGATATATCATCCTACCAATTGATGTTCACTATCATATCATGAGTATTTGTGGAGTTATTACATTTTTTTGTGATTTTTTTGTACAAAAACTTAAGGCTCGATTTTGAAGGCCTTAGAGGCTCTAGATGGGCTCCAAAATGAAGTCTACTAAAGCTTGCATGAATTAGGCTCTGTAGATCAAAAGTTGAGGATTCCAGAATGGGGTCTTAATAGCCAATAAAATCAACAATTTTCAAGTTATGGTCTTCAAAAATTGGGCCACCCAAATATTCCAAAATTAATGTCATATTTTTTTTATTCAACTCTATATGTGACTTTAGAGTATGGTTGGCCTCAAGGGTTAGGATTTTATTTCTAGAACCTTCCAAGACATTCTCAAATTTCTTATATAAGGAAGGCTCATAGATTTTCTAACACAAATCTGGGTGATAGTTCACAACTATGTCTTGTAAATTATTGTAAGGAAGGTGCCCATGTGGGTTTGCATATTGTATTTCAAAATCTATAATTTCACATCTGTGGAGATAATAGACAACCTATATTTTTCTCTCATAAATTGTTGTTATTTATGCATTTCTATTTTGTGTTTATGGTATTAAGGGGAGAACCCTTCATCAAGTGATGTCTGAACTAGAATTCCTAAATGTGTAGATAGATCACTAACTTTGAGGCAGTTTGCACTAGTTTTATGGTTTGGAAGAAGTGTGTGGATAGATTTTTGATTGCAAGGAAATTTATACTAGGATTTTAGTGACAGTGCAAAAATGTCTCCATGAAGGGAACATAGTGGAAGATCCAAAGGTGTTACACCTGAGGGTAATAGAGCCCTCCAAAGATACTTAAAAGTATTGCAAGAACAAATACACAAAGGAATGAATCTTTCTGTAAGGGATGAAAGTAAGGATGAAAGAGAAGAAGGAAACATTGATTAAGAAGAAGAAGATGAAGTTCTACACCTAAAATAATAAGGGTTTTTAGGTCCATCTCCAAGATTAGAAGAAGACCTAAGTTTGAGATTCCCACATGTTCCAAAAATCTTAACTTGGAGGAATTGATCAATTGGATCAATGAATTAGAAGAATATTTTATGTATAAATATATTTAGGATCCTAATAGGGTCAATTTTATGAAGGCCAGACTAAAGGGTCATGTGAAGATTTGGTGCCAAGACATTCAATTAGAGAAAAATAGAAGAGGGAGGGATAAAATCATAAGATGGGATTGGATGATGGCTAAGTTGAAGTAACAATTAATTCATGTAGATTATGAACTTGATCTATTGAAGAAAATGTAAGGGTTAAAGAAAGTAGGAATATTTTTTTAGGATTATATAGAGGTGTTATATTGAATTCTCATCAAAAAAAACTACATAGAAGCTGACAAGGAGAAAGTTGTCCATAACCTTAATGGGTTGAGGTGAAACATTCAGAAGGAATTAAGTTTGGTTCAAATGAACATAATTAAAGAGGCATACTAGTTTTCTCCATGTTGAGGAAAAGTTGAACAAGAATTTTGGGAACAAGCAAAGTGGAAGAGGTTGTAGTGGAAGATCTAGTGGACATTTCTACGGAAGCCAAAATGAAGATCTAAAGAAGAAGCATGTAGATGGAAGTAGTAGTCAAAGGGGAAATGATTTCAATCATTCCCATGATCAAAATAATAGTGATCACAGATAAAGAGAGAAATTATAAGGAAGAGGAGGCTTTTGTGGAATATGTTTCCACTATAGAGAAGAAGGTCATAGAAATTTTGAATTTTGCAGTGCCAAGGAAATATAGATAGGAGAAATGAAGGTCAAGCCAAAGTTGCATAAGTAGATGAAGATGCCAAATTATCACATTCAAAAGATGTTAAAAGAAGAGAAGTCATGGTTAATAGAACAATCCCACTAAGTGGTGAAAATTAACATGATCAAAGGAGGAGGTTATTTTGCACCAAGTGCAAGTGTTATGATGTGATTATTGATGGTGGAAGAACTAATAATTTGGTGTTAGAAGAGATGGTCATGAATTTAAAGCTCAAGAGGTAGAAAAATTCACTTCCATACCACATTTCTTGGGTACAGGATGACCACAAGGTCATGGTCACTGAATAGTTCCTAGTGAAGTTCAAGATTGGAAGCTACCAGGATGAGGTACTTTGTGATGTCATCCCTATGGAAATATGGCATATGTTGTTGGGTACACCATGTCATTTTGATAAGAATTCTATGTGTGATGGTCATGTGAATACCTATGCTTAGACAAAGGATGGAGTGAAACATAAGCTGAATCAATTGAAGGATAAAGAAGAAAAGGTATTTAATGCTGCCAGCGTATTTTTTTTGATGGAAAGAAGTTTCTAGATGGTATAACGTGTGAGCATATATGTTTTTCTACAATTCCAAATATGGTAAATAATAAATAGAAGAGGTACTTGTAGAGCTTGCAAATTTTTTAGAAGAGTTTCCACATATTGTATATGATAATGTACCTAATGGATTACCATCAATGATGATGATAACTCATTAGATGGAGTTAATTTGAGGAGCCATTTTTCTAAACAAGGCAATGCATAGAATGACACTAGTAGAAAGCAAAGAATTAAATAGTAAAGCACATGAGTGTTAGTCATTTTAGCCGCCCCCCCCCCCCCCCCCACTCCCACCCTTGCCCCCCCTTTTTGTTCTTGTTAGCCTGGTTTTTCACATGTTAATTTTTTTGAAAAATTGTAGTGAAAGATCCAGTTGTCATCAATACAATTAGGGATTGTGTGTCCTTTTATTGATTATGCCCTATAAAAAACTCCTAATTATATTGTGCTAATTTCATTTGTGCCCTAGGTCTCTAAAATTGGTTGACATTGTTCACATTTTCAAATATGCACGGGAAGGTTTTTTAAATAAAACCCTAAAACCTTTTTTAAAACTTTTATTATAAAGTTTCACGCATCCTTTTTAAATAATTTCATGAAAATATGTTTTTCCTAGTGCTTGGCCAAGCTCCAACCTAGGTTTATATTTGGTTAGCTTGCATTTTGTTTCATTTTAGTTTCTTAACCCAAGGGAGTCTTTTTTGTGATCGTCAGATCTCAGATGATTGACAATTGTCACTTTCTCACTTTTGGAAGATGTGCAAAAATTAACTAAAATGAGGAAGCAATGAGTTGACACCTATCCCTACAGGCCCCTCTCTAAGCACTATAAAATGATACATCTTTTGAGTTGTTGATTAGATGTAGATCAACATTTTTCATATCCTTGCTTTTTGAAGTTTCGTAAAGGTTAGCCATAGCGAGAAAGTGAGCATTCAAAATGTGGGCATAGTAGGACTGGACTCAAGTGTGGGCCACAAAAAGGAATGTGTCAAAGCAAGTTGATAGAGTGGCATGTTCAGGTTGGTCGAAGGTGTTAACTATGACAAAATAGCTTCAGTTGTATAGGAATCATCAGATCTTGTTAGATCAACACCTATTACTTTCTCACATTTCAAAGATGCATGAAGGATAGCTAAAGTGAGAAAGTGATGAGATGAAATGTGTCCTATTTGTAAAAAAGGTAAAGGTAGGAGATCGCATGATCAAGGCATTATCAAGCTTAAGATATATTAAGTTGTGAAGGTGTGAAGAGTAGCAGCAACAGTTAAGTTCACAATTATTGCTCCATCACACATGGTTAAGGGTTACTCAAAGTTAAGGCGACAAAGCAGCAAAATGCTTTGATTGTGGCTTCACAGGGTTAGAAGATGATTTAAGATTTTAGGCTGTGAGGTTGTGATTCAAAGAAAATGTTAACTCCAAGAGGTTTTCATTACATCATCAGGTTAAAAGATATAAAGCAGCAAGCAGTTGCGACATAGCGATCAACAGTTGAAAGAAGTCTTCACAGCCTCACAGGTCAACATAGTCAATAAAGAGATAAAGTTTTGAGGATACAAAAAGTAACCAAGATAGTTAAGGCCTACACAGTTGTAGCATCACATGGAGTTAATGCTGAGTGTTTTCAACTTGCCTTGAAAGTAGAGGAAAAGAACAAAAAAGGGAAGAATCAAATCAAAGAGGCAGGGGTAAGGGTAGAGATGGAAGAGGTAGAAGCTATGGAGGAAGAGGGTCAAAATATAAACCCCAAGGAGACAAAAAAAGTACTTATTAGCAAGAGGGAAGTTTAGGAAAAGGAAACTCAAATAGGGGTAGAGGTTCTAACACCAATTGCAAAGGAAGAAGCAGCAACCAAGGAAGAGGCTCCTCCTATTTTGCTACTATGAAATGTTATCATTGTCAACAATTGGGGCATCCTACATATCATTGTCCTAAGAAGAGTTCAACTTCCCAAGGAAGTTCAAAAAGAGTAACTTATGTCCAAGAAGAGGCTAAGAGTAGCAACAAGCGTTCTAAAGTCCCTCTAGAATTAGAGGAAGCAGAGAACCTCATGATAAAGAGGACATTGATCAAAGCATTGGTTAAAGAGGAACCAAACCAAAGGAGAGCCTTCTTAAGGATTAGATGAAAAATCTTAGCAAAGGTATGTAGAGAGATCATAGATTTTGGTTCAACTAATAATATCATTAGTGAAGAGGTAATCAGCAAATTAAAGTTGAAGAGGATACCTCATACAAATCCCTACAAGGTCACTTGGCTCAATCAGGCACAACAGATACTTGTTGAGAACAGGCATGGATGGATTTCACTATAGGAAAGTATAAATATAGGGTCTTATGTGACATTCTCCCCATGGATGCATGCCACCTTCTACTTGGAAGGCCATGGAAATTTGATAGCCAAGCTATACATGATGGCACAAAGAACTCCTATTCATTAAAGAAAGATGAAATAACATTTATGATCCAATCCTTGCTAGAAGAAGGAGAATTGAAATCTACAACAAGTTTTCTCATGGTTGGAGAGAAGGATTTTTTAAAGACCCTAGAAGAAGGAGAGGGAGTTGGATTTTCCTTGGTTTTGAAGCCCAAAGAAGAATATGTTGCTAAGAAAATAAAGATACCTAGTAAGGTGCAAGAATTATTTGGTAAGTATAAAGATATAGTGAGTGATGGGCAACCAGCCACCCTACCTCCTAAAAGACTTCTTAGCCATCAAATAAAATTTATCCTAGGATCCAGCCTACCTAATAAAGCTACCTATAAGATTACCCCACAAAAAAATGAAGAGATTGCCAAACAAATCCAAGAACTCCTAGACTAAGGACTGATTAGGAAAATCATTAGCCTCTGTGTAGTCCCTATTGTTTTAGCACCTAAAAAGGGGGCAACTTGGAGACTTTTCACTGATTCTAGAGCCATAAATAGAATCACCATTAGGTATAGGTTTCCAATACCTAGAATTGAGGACCTACTATATTGTTTATGGGGGGCAAAATACTCCACCAAAATTGACTTGAAAAGTGGCTACCATAAAATAAGATCCAATTAAGGGGATGAGTGGAAAACAAAATTCAAGACTACTAAAGGTCTATATGAATGGCTTGTTATGCCATTTGGTTTTTCTAATGCTCCATCAACCTTCATGAGGCTCATGAATGATGTCTTCATAGATTGTATTGGTAAGTTTATTGTTGTCTATTTAGATGACATCTTAATTTTCAATAAAACTAAGGAGGAACATCTAAAGCATTTGCAAAAAAAATCAAGAAATTTGCAGAAGTGTGACTTTATAAAGAAGGAACTAGTTTACCTTAGAATTGCATTAGAGGTGAGAAGCTTCCATGGTTTGGCTCAATATTATAGGAAGTTCATCAGAAACTTCAGTGGCATATGTTGACCTATGCTAGACACAATAAAGGGTGGAGTGAAGACAAAATTCCTTTAGACCCCACAAGCTGATCAAGGTTTTGAGATATTAAAGACAAAGATCATAGAATTACCTACCTTGGTGCTTCCTAGCTTTGATAAACTCTTTCAAGTGGAGTGTGATGCTAGCAATATAGCCATTAGGGTTGTTCTAAGCCAAGAAGGCAGACCAGTGGCTTTCCATAGTGAAAATCTTAATGATGCTAAAAAGAAGTAATCCTCTTATGACTTGGAGTTGTATGCTATAGTCCAAGCCTTGAGGAACTGGAGGCACTATTTTCTCCCTAAAGAATTTGTGGTGTATTCTGATAATCAAGCTCTCAACTTTCTAAACTCTCAAGACAAATTGAGCAGCAAGCATATGAAGTGGGTAGAGTATCTACAAGCCTATACCTTCACAATTAAGCACAACAAGGGAGTGTAGAACAAATTCGTTGATGCTTTGAGTAGAATACTCCTCACAATGCAAGAAATACAACTCCAAAACATAGAATAAGCAAGATCACAATAAATCGGTTGGATACTAGAAGAAATTTGTTTGCATTGGAATACAAGCTTTTTGTGGCATTTTCCTTGAACAATTTATAGATTTCTTGTATAGTACTGAGAAAATGGATTGAAAGTGGAGGTTTTACTTAGGATTTAGTTAGTTCATGTGTATACAATACCTTTTTCTTCATTCAAATTTTCTCTAAGTGTCCATTTTACTAGGTTTTAAAAATTGTTTTGAATCTTCCTATGTGCTGGTCCTACCTAGGCAACCCACACAAATATGACTCTCCAATGAGTTTCCACCATGGAATCATCATGGAAATGAGGGAAATGGGAGAGGACACATTGTACATATTGTATTATAGAGCTTGGTCCCTAAAAGTGGAGTTAGCTACTTTTCCAATGATGCCCTAGGAAATTTTTGGAGACTTGGCTAGGGAAATAAAGTGTTGGTTGGAGGAATTTGGGATTTGAATGTGGATGATAGTCCAAACCAAGTTTGGAGAAGGTAGAGGGATGAAAAAATTTTATTTTTACAAAAGGATATCTCCCCATGAATAGTTTTGATGCCCTTTCGAAGTGATCCTAGATAATGCAGCAAGTTCTTGCTTGAAACTCTTAAAATAAGGCTAAATTCTTGCTTTCCACCATACAGATGCCATAGTGAACTCAAACCTTGAAAATCCTTCAGGTCTTCCAAAAGGGTACTTAGATATCAAGTTTTTTTTTGCCATCTTGTTAAGAGGATTTTTGAGATATAGCTTGATTTTCCTAATTAGAGGCCTAATTGATTAGGTCTATTTTTGGCATTTTTAGCCTTATTGAAAAAATGGGTATTGAAACCTTGCCAAGAAGGATACCAGTAGCCTAGGAAAGGTAAAATACAATGATGGGGTTGTGATTTTCATAGAGTGATATCTCAAACTTCATGACAAGTATCAAAGATTCATGAAGTGTACAAGTATGGTGTTGGGTCCCTCTAAGTGCATATAGCTCTATTCTAGGATGTTACGCTTAGTTTGGTTTTGATAAGCACAGTTCAATTGGTAAGAAAAGTTAAATTATTACATAGTTGAAAGTTGTTAAATGGTATATCTTTCAAACCATTCATCTTGGGACCATTATATCAGCTTTGTTAGCTTTGATTCGATAGGTAAATGCTAGGGGACACCTCATTTCTCTCACTAAGAATTGAGAATACTTTTGTGCATGCAAGACCTAGGTGTTCCCAAGGTGCATTAAGTGTGATGGGCAACAATTTCTGGAGGGCACTATCTTGAACCTCAAGATGAGTATTAGAGATCACATGAAGTGCATAAGGATAGTTTAAGGTCCCTCTAAGTGTGTGTATCTACATTATGGGATACTTGACTTGGTTTGGTTTTGGTGAGCATGTTTCACTTGGTGAAAAAGATTTCATTGTTACATAGTTGAAAGTTGTCAAATGGTGCATCTTTCAAACCATTTATCTTGGGACCATTTTGTCACATCCATTAGCTTTTATTGGTTGGATAAATGCTAGAGGATATCTCATTTCACTCATCAAGCATTATGAATGCTTCTGTACATGCCAAACCTAGGTGTTCCCAAGGTGCACTAAGTTAATTACCACAATAATTTTTAGAGGGTGATTTCTCAAACCTTATGATGGGTATCAAATATTTGTGAAGTAAACAAGGATAGTGCTAGGTCCCTCTAAGTTTTATAGCTCTATTGTGGGATACTCAACTCGGCTTGATTTTGATGAGCATGTTTCAACTGGAGAAAAAAGTTGTATTTTTGTGTAGTTGAAAATTATTAAATGGTGCATCTTTCAAATTTTTCATCCTAGGACCAATATGTCAATTTTGTTAGACTTCATTGGTTGGGTAAATAGTAGGGAACACCTTGTTTCTCTCGTTGAGCATCAAGAACACTTCAACGTGTGTCAAACTCGTGTTCCCATTCCCAAGGTGCACTAAGTGCGATGAGGAAGTAATTTTTACAGGGCAATATCTCTAACCATTTGACAAGTATCAAAAATGTATAAAGTGCACAAGGATATTGTCAAGTCCCTCTAAGTGTTCGTAGATCCCTTCTTGGATACTCGACTCATTTCAATTTTGGTGAGCAAATTTCACTTAATGAAAAATGTTGCATTATTTTTAGTTCAAAGTTACTAAATAATGCATCCTTTGAACCATTTTTACTGGGATCATTCTATCAGCTCCATTAGCTTTAGTTGGCTAAGTAAATGCTAGGGTACACCTTATCTCATTTATTTAGCATTGAGAATGGTTTGTTGCATGTTGGACCTAGTTGTTCCCATGGTGCACTTTGTGCAATGGGGTAGAGATTTAGTATGGTAGTCATGCAAACATACAAGTCTCATCTTTATTGAAATGTATTTGTGCATGAGAGGGAGTAAATTATGATTCAAAAAAGAAACTTCTTATTTGATGCCTTAAAATAAGAATATCATCCCTTCAAACATCATGAGGTTGAATTCACATGAAGTTTCAATAATTTTAGTAACATGATGAGTGATTAGTTGAACATAACACCAACAAATATTGCCACTACTTTGTTCACTTCAAAGATACTCTCTATAGACATGAGGTTTTAAAGAACACAACTGGTTATCACCTTACATCCATGTAAAAATAAATTTTATGACTTTTAGAGTGTTTGGAACTTTTTGAAATGCACCTAAGGTAAAATGTAAACCCAAAGTCAAGTAATGTCACAAGATCATCTTACATCTGTAGGAGTTCATACTTCTCATGCTTCATCATGAGACACGTTGGAAACATGAAAGGTTATAAAAAAAATCTAAAATAATGACTTAGCTGTTATATTTCATATCTATTTGGAAGAACAATATTTTAATACTAAATTCAAGAGTTGATTGATGAAGGGCAGATCAAGATTGCCTATTAATCATATATAATCTATTAGTCCTTTCCATGAGTGATATGGAAAATAATGCATATACATAGACTACATAGAAAGTAAGAAATTCACACAAAATTGATGCAAGGGTGATCTGAAATGTTGATGGAAACAATTTGGACATAATTGAATCTAGAAGCAATTTGATTACACAATAATTCTATGTTTGGATGTTTCTAAGTTTAGTAGTAAATCTACAACATAGAAGCCAATTTTATGATGTGTAAATTGGTATACATGTTAATTAATTGATGATTGTCATACACATATATTTGTAAGAAGTGGGAACATATTTTCTAATATCAATGTTCATATAAGTGCTTGCAAATTGGGTATTTAGGGACATTACATATTGAACAACTATATGCTAACTAAAATCTAGATAGAGTTCTCCATCCTTAGGTGGATAAAATAAAGTTTGGATATGGATTGAAAAACAATTAATAGTAACTTACATGGGAGAGGAACCAAAGTCCTTGACAAGATCATTTTTGGCAGATTAGATGCAATATCTAGATCTTCAAAAAATAGTATGAAAAACTTGCTTGGGCTTGAAGGAGGCATCAAGAGAGCTAAGAAAATTTAGATACGATTATTTTTAAATCAAAGGTAGGTCTTATCTATACTAATATCAAATTTCTTTCTCAATGAGTATCAAGGACCTCTCACAAGGAATTACAAATAACATCATCATGCTCATTATCCTAGGACTTTGAGTGAACAAGTGGTAATAATAGCCAACACAAATAGTAAACTTATGAAAATGGGATTCAAATAAGGGTTCCCCCCTACTATCCTTACTTGGAAAATAAGGTAACACATACTTAGATCCTCTATGACATCTTATTGAAAAATTAGATATATATTGGTGGTTTTCTATGAACATGACAAAGTGGAAGGTAAGGATGTTAAGTGATATATTACAATACATTTCAAAATCGCTTAAGGGAAAGAAACCACATTTACTATACCCAAAATATCGAGGAAGATCAACCTCAAATTAGAATATTACCAAGTACCAATTCGTCTTGAAGTAATTATAAAGACATAAATGAAGTCTCAAAGATAAACAAGTGAAATATGCATATGAGTGCCAACAATGGTTATGTTAGGATATATGTATGTTCATGGTATAAAGTGTACATTTATAGGGAACATAAGATTTGAATTTATGGCTAGATTGGGATAAGGGTATATATGAATATTCAAAATCATTCTTAATAAATAGTTGTCTTGTGTGTTTGGTTCTCTACTACAACTAGTATGTTTTCCTTCTTATCATCTCACCCAAGGTTAACTTTTCTAGCATAATTAATTCAAATCTTAGGACTCTCAATACTTTTCATTCAATAGTTATAACTTTCTAACATAGTTAATTATTGTTGATGTTTGGTAGTTTCAGTTGGATAAACTATGAGACTAAATTAGATATATGTATGTGTGTGATATATAGTATATCTATATATATATTAACTAAATAATATGTTTTATATTAATATATAATTATCAAATAGACATGTCCCATGATAGAACATGTCTCTTCACAAGATTTTCTCATTATTAGATATTGCTGCCATTTGGGACACATATACCTAAAAAGGGAAATACAACTATATTTACAGTGATCTACAAAATCAACATGGTATCGTAGCAGGTTGCAAATGAATGGAATGAAATTATAATAGAAACCATCTAACACATAAAGAGAATGAAAGATATTAAGACTACAAAAATCATAATGCATAGAGCTAGAACTGTGAGGAGGTGACCCACCACTACAAACTAAGGTGTAATATGAAATAAGGGTCTGTTTGGTTCATGGAATTGTAGAAATCGAGATTTCTACAAATCTCTATTTAGTCAAATCATGGTTTTACAAATCTTCATTCCTATTTTTGGGATTTTACTTGAACCATTTGTTTCACTTGGAAGATGAGTGGGAAGATACATTTTTATGCATAAGCTTGGAGTTGAAGGAAGACTCCAAAAAATGGTCCAATCTATTGTTTTTAAACTCCCCAAAAAGCATAACCAGGTTTTGATTTTCAATTCCTAGTTGCTAATGGGAAGTATAATAACCTAGTTTTGAGACAAACTAGAAGTCTAGTATTCTAAATACATTTTTCTAATTTTGAAACAAATGCAAAAAATTTCAAATCCAGATTATGAAAAATCCAATTCTAATCATCTTCCATGAACCAAACGAACCCTAAATGAAGGTTGTGACAAATGCCACAGGCACAAGATGGACCCACTAGAAGTGTTGAGCGGTAATAAAGAGGTTATTCTCATAGTTGTGAGCAAGGGCTAGTCTCATGTTACTTTAAGAAGGAACCAATGGCTAAGCTAGTAGTTTTCTCCAAAATAATGAGATACGTATTTCTAGTTATTATTTTCATTATTGTCCTTATTATTCTGTTCAACCTCTTATTTTTATTTATATATGTCTTATAAGAGTTATTTGCCTTAATATTTTCCTCTGAGAATGTTCTTGCAGGAAAAGGGAGATTGATATCAAATTTAGAGGGAGTCTAAGACTTCTTCAAAGGAAACCTTGATGATGAGTTTTGATGATTGATATTATGAGGGAGTTCAAAAGTCTATATGTGTGATTGTATGATTTTATGGGCCTACCCCCTATGTACATCATGAGGAACTAACAACTTCTAAATGATTATCACTTGTATTTATAGAAGTTATTCAAAGGTGACGATCTTACAGTAACTTAATTTTCTATTATGATGGATATCTTACTATTTCTACACAGATCATGATAGATTATACTTCACATGGTGGATGTTTATATGGTATGTATTATGAGAATGTGTGTGTACATACCTTATTAAAAATTTGAGTACATGTTGAATGTTATGCAAATTGATATTTTGAAGATCATTACATAGAGTACTTGGTGAATATCATGTGACTTGATGTTCAAGAGGCCATTACTCATATTTTTTGGTGAATATCTTGCATCTTGACATTCTAAAGGCCATTACTCAAAGAGTATTTGGTGAATATCATATGTTGATATTTTGGAGGCCAATACTCGTGATATCATGTATGATATGAAACATTATTGAGTACATGGTGAATATCATATGTTGATATCCTGCAGGCCATTACTCAAAGTTTTTGGTGAATATCATATGTTGATATTCTAGAGGCCAATACTCATGTGATTTCAAAATGGTGAATATCATGTGTTGATATTTTGCAGACCATTACTCAGAGGATTTGGTGAATATCATATGTTGATATTCTGGAGGCCAATACTCAAGATATCAAATGTGATATTAAAGTGTTACTTGAGTATTTGGTGAATATCATATGTTGATATTTTAGAGGCCAATACTCATAATATCAAATATGATATCAAAATGGTGGATATCTTCTAATCAAAGATATCCTTGAAAATTTCCATTACTAATATTACTAATGGTGTAATATCTGTCATTTTTATCCTCCCTAGCTAAGATAGAGTGTTGATGTTTGGTGGCTTCAGTTGGATAAACTATGAGACTAAAATGTAGGTGGGTGTGTGTGTGTGTGTGTGTGTGTGTGTGTGTGTGTGTGTGTGTGTGTGATATAATATATATCTATATAGATTAATTAAATAATATATTATCATGTGTTATTATATTAATATCTAATTATCAAGTAGACATGTCCCATTAAGGGATATGTCTCTTCATAGTCTTTTCTCATTATAAATTAGAGATTGCTACCATTTAGAACACAAGTAACTAAAAAGGTAAATGTAATATAATTGGAAATTATCACCAATTTCCAATTACATTAGTTAACTCTATCAAATACATCAAATATCTCTACCACAAACACTCGCAAATCTAGATACGATAAGATTATACTAAATATAATAAGACACAAATGATAAGATTATACCATAAGATACAAATGAATGACTTCAAATAAAATGCTTGAAACATATAAACATTTAAGATTACACTAAATATAATCATGTACCAATAATCCAAAAATAGAAAGCATATAAGCATGCAAGATATATATATATATATATCCAACAATGTTATGCATCAAATTATATATGTCCAATAATCTAATACATCAACTATAAGTGTAAACATATCATACATAAACTATATGTAAAATAATGCCATGCATCAATTATGTCCAAGACAATATACAAATAAAAATTCAACTAATTTTATATAGGTATATAATGTATATTGGTAATCTACTCATTTCCAATGACGGGAAGAAAAAAATCATGAGTTGTCTTTGATCATCGTACTAAGGGAGATGGAGTCGATAATGTCAGCACATGCTCACTAGTCCTCATGTCAAGGAGTTTCTGCAACTTGGGATGATAAAATTAAAAGTATAACCATCAATAAATATTCTACATTGACATTAAAATATGTATACACATAAAATAAAACATTGCCTTGCCACTACAATCACTATTTACATCCACCTCAAGGGCACGTGAACAATCAAGAGCAATAAAGCCCTACAATAAAAATTAAAATAATAGAAAATTTGTGTACATGAATCTCATTTAAAATATCACTACTAAGTATTGAAATATAAATTAAAATTAGGAAAACTCATTTATACCTCAATCAATGGTTCTGAGGTTGCTAGTGCATCAACAACTCCAAGATCATCAACAATGTTATGAATTGTCAAAGGAGTCTCAAATATCAATAATTGAAATGATACAATATTAGTATCAAACTATAGTTATCAAGAATAAATATAATATTATAGAACACGACCAATTGATAAATCACAATACATCTATAAATGTTCTAATATGTCTTTCAGTAGATGATGTCAATATTGAAGCTACAACATTGGCCTAATGTAAATGTATATAAATTTCTTAGACAATAATTTATCTAATAATGTAACTAATATTCATGTACCAATTATAATGCATTATTACATATACCTATGGAGACCATGATGTCATTACAATGCCAAGTGATCCTGTGTCAACCCCATTTTGACCACTCTGACTCTAGTTATTGATCGTAATAAAGTCAACTCTATTAACTATGCATTTCTATAGCTATGGAGACCATGATGTTGTGAAAATGCTAGGTGATCCTGTGTCAACACCTTCATGACAACTTTGACTCTGGATATCGATCATAATGAAGTCAACTTTTCTAACTATACATTTCTTTCTCAAATAAAAATTATTATTAAATTGGATTAAGATGCAAATAAAAATGCCTCTACACGAGTGGTATGATGTCCACACTCATTATCTAATGTGAATGTTGATGGCCCAACAAAGAACTAATGCATGTATAATTATATGATAATTTCATATGTAAATTGAATACATAATTATGGAGTCATTGAGGTAGAGTAAAATGGAGCCACAAAACATTACCAGTGCCATAAACAACATGGCCCTAGATAATAATTAGATACTAATTTAATATGCATCATCTGTATATGAGATATGATTAAATTAATTAAATATAAATATAAATATTTACATGTATATATATGCAAAATGTTGAATTGAGAAATTCATCAGTCATCATTTCTGCATCCTTGTCCTCGTCTCCATTACCAATAGCAAATGAGAAAAGAGATTCACATGACCAACAAATATGGGGTCATCTAGACTGATCATGATGATCCTTGAGTAAAGAATTAGTATAGTGAATGAGAGTCTAAGTCAAAGAACTAATCATGCCTAGGGTGTCCACCTCAAGGGAAGGAACACTAACATGATCCACATGTCATTGTCCAATAGGTTACCTAGGTGCGTTAGGTTCATCATGTCCCCCTTTCCTATTAGATGAAGATCCATCTCTACCTTGAGACTCTAGAATATCAAAATAATTAGGCACCTCCCCAAGGATGAACTCACAATAGAGTTTCCTCAAGAAGTAAATAAGAACATCATGATTGTTATAGGAAGGTGTAATACCCCAAAATTGGCACCTTGCCATTGTAAACCAATTTCAATGCGTTAGTCTCCAACATCAATTTCTTGATCAACAAAGTCATACTTTACTAGGCATTTCTGACCAATTGTCTCTACTTGATCTTAGTATCAAATTGCACAAAGATCCTAAAATTACAATAATCCCATATCTTATTTAATTCCTAACATTAAATTAAATTGGCTAGACAAACCTTCTAATTTAATTAATTTAATTATAAGTCCTAGCACTTTAATTAAATAAATTCATCAACTTTAGCTAATACACATGACAAGTGGAATTAATTGTATTTGATCTAATTAAATACCCTCATCCTAATTGTTGAATTTAATTATTAAATTAATTAGAATATTCAATTATGAGATCATATTTAATATATTAAATCAAATATTATTTTCAAATATTCTTTCCAATTCTAAATTGAAAATTTTAAGTTAACTTTAAATTAGAAAATGAAATAAAATAGTTAACTGCATCATTCACTCCAAAAGCAATTAGTTAACTCCATCAACTATGGAAACCTTCTAGTTGAAATGAACTCTCTTCAAATATGAACCATTCATATGCTTCAATCTCAATTGTTGATTGGTTCTGGGATTCTATAAAAGAGACCTTATACCTCTCATTTTAGGAGGATGTAATTATTGAGTAACGAAACTATATTGTTTTGATTACTCAAGTATTTGTGTATTCAAAGCTCTTCATATTATTCAATTTGCTTTCTCATTTTAGAATAAAAGGTGCATACATTTAGATTAACTTTGCTTACCTTTTTCTTAGATTAATTTGCATTTCATCTTAGCTTAGATTCATATCTATTTGTGTAAGAAAATCTCAAAAACTTAGTATAATCTCGAATGCATTGTAGCTTAAATCCTTCATTCATAGACTAGTCTAGTTACTAAACTCTTGAATCTGAGAGCAAAACTCAAAACCCCATCTAGATAGAAGGCAACATATTGATATGTGTGGGTCCTTTGGGATGAATAATCTTATTTCCTTTCTCAAATGAAATCCATCATGGAATGATCATGTCGAAGTGTGTGGTTGAATTAGAGGCCCATAATTATAGATAAAGCTACTACAGAACCTAAAAAGACCAATGATGAGATCAAAAATTTGGATACACCAATGCAGGTTAATCAACTGAAAAAGAGTCAAAGAAGGTTGTAATTGAATTTAACCAAGCCACCAAAAAGGAAGAAGAGAACTGAAAAGAAAGTGAACAAGTTGATGTGCATAATATGTAAACTATGGAACTACTAGAACCCAAGTTGCAGTCTACCAAGGAAATATAAAGATAGATGAATAAAAAAGATGAAAGATCATATGATGAATTTAAGAATACAACTAAGAAGAAAATTACATATTTTGGGAAGCAAAACTTAGTCTAACAAGAACCCAAAGATATTGATAAGAACATGATACTAGAACTATGCAGAACATAGGTGAGAAGAAAAGCCTTGAGATAAACAAATTTTGATGAGAAATTTTCTTAGGTCCTAGATACTGGCATATGATGAAGGTTACCCCATATTATTTTCATTGATTTCAAAGAATTAGGTGCAAGAAACCTATAAAGAAAATTACTACTTGTATATACGAGATACTATCAAACAAAAGGAAGGGTTATCAAAATGAAGTCATAGCTATTGGTATAACATGAAGTTATCAAAAAGAATAGATATTATCAAAATATAGGAAAATAAAATATCAAATAAAGGAAACTTTGCACAACAACAAACAACACAAAAAACTAAGAGGATGAACCCTAGAATCAAAGGTGAAGATTGCACAAAAGGATCAATGGGATTAAAGAGGAAATTTAGATATAAGGGTTAACTGCAACTGTGTGTGTGTGTGTGTGTTGAGAGAGAGAGAGAGAGAGAGAGAGAGAGAGAGAGAGAGAGAGAGAGAGAGAGAGAGAGAGAGAGAGAGAGAGAAGAAATTGAAAGGATTTTTCAAGCTTTGAAGGAAGCATAATTAGATCAATTATTATGTAAGGAATCCTAACCAATTTTCTACAAGGTAGTCTCTCATAGGATTGTTAAGTTCATGTATAAACTTGTTGTAAATCTTTTAACAAGGTGAATGCCACATAGGAAGGATGAAATCTCCTTACTGTGTGAGTTACTCAAAAAGTGACAATATTATAAGCCCTAATAGGCAATATTTTTCTATTGCATTGAAGAAGTTGTGGGTATCATTCCCACGGTAAATTTTCCCTCTAACCAAGGGTTTCTACATGACCAAAATTCCATGTGTTATGGTTGTGCATATCTTTGTGTATTGCTTTTATTTACTTTCTTGTTTTTTTTTTTAGCATATCAGTAATATTGAAATTGCTATTGGGAAATAATTAGTAAATGTTATAAAATAAAAGTAAGAT
Organism: Cupressus sempervirens; assembly: GCA_028749045.1. Classification (NCBI taxonomy): domain Eukaryota; kingdom Viridiplantae; phylum Streptophyta; class Pinopsida; order Cupressales; family Cupressaceae; genus Cupressus; species Cupressus sempervirens. The sequence continues at coordinate 316,065,368 of CM053788.1, forward strand.
TTGCCAGAATTTATGAGTATTGATTCACCCCCCCCCCCCCCCCCCCCCCTTCCCCACCCTCTTAGTACTTAACCTTTCTAATTAACAATTGATATCAAAGATTAGTTCTTTAGAAGGGAGGCCTAACAACTTGAGATTAGATATGGTATATGGAAAGGTATAGAAAGGGAAGATAATTGGAAGAAGCCTTAGGTGAAGCAATTGCATAGAATGAAGATCTAAAGAAAAAATTTAAAGCCTTGTTTGCAAAACAAAAGGAATTATCAGAGCATTTATAGATGAGCCTTGAAGATCTTGAGGAATTATCAAAGAAAAACATTAACTCTAAAGAATTTGATGTTGAAGTCAAAAATCTAATGGAAAGAAATACAAATCTAGAGGAAAATCTAATTGAAGCCCTAAATGAACTTAAAGGACAAGCCCTGAGGATGATAGAAATGCTCAAAAGAATGAAAATTGTCAAGGAAGAAAAGGAAATCCTTGAAGTAAATATGAAAAATATGAGAAAATGATTAGAGATAAAGACAACATCGTTCTCTAGTTATAATATGAAAATAACACATTAAATGGATACATAGATGAAAAAAATGAAGAGAATAGACAAATACTTGTTGAAAATGAAACACTAAGAAAATAAGTTAAAGATTCAGAAAAATAATCTGAAGGTTGAAAAAGAAGTGAATGAGAGACTTCCAAAATTTGATAAAAGTGTGACAAAATTTTATGAACAGTTGAAGAATCAAAGAAGATCAGGTGCACAACTAGTCTTGGTTACATCAACAACAAAAAATTTAAAATAGGTGAATCTTCCAAATTGGTATTGGAGGATCCATTGCACAAAATCAAAAAATTAGTCAATATGCAAGGTAAAGAACCTACAAAACCTACTTGTTACAAATGTGAAAAGTTTAGCCATACATCAAACACTTGTTTCACAAATCAGTGAACATTTTTAAAAGAACACCTTTTAATGGTTACTACTATAATTGTAACAAATAGGACACAAAGAAACATAGTGCAGGTCAAAAGAAAAAAAAAAATTTAAAAGAAGGAAACTTTGGGTGATAGTGTTATACATGCAACCACTTTGTTCACATAGTTGAACATTGCAAATCTAGAGTGTCACTGACAAGGAAACCATTAAGTGACATATGTAACTATTGTGGATACTTTGGACATATAGCAATGAATTGTAGATTCATAGGCTCAAGAGGTAACATAGGAACATGGGAATCAACAAGAGTGTCATGTTACATCTATTGTAAGTATGGTCATACAACAAAGAATTGTAGGTACTAAAAATTCAATAATGGTAGCTAAGTAAGTATTGCTTAGTAGCTAAGTAAGTATGGTCATACAACAAAGACATCCATCAACAATGCTTCAAATTTGAGTCAAGAAGATACACCATCAAACTAAGCAAGTAAGTATTGCTTAGTAACCTATAAGGATTGATTAAATTCATTTTCTCCCTTATGAGAAGAATACGATTAATATCAAATTATGCATTAGTTATTATACTAAATACAAAAAGGTGAAAGTCAGTGAGTGTTGAACATTATTATTTTGCTAAGATAAAAAACATGCATCTATTAATAGAAAAGATTGTTATTAGGAGATAAGGAGAACAATCAGTAAAGTAAATTATTATCAAATAGAAAGAATATCTTTCAGCAGAAAAGTTACTGTTGAGGAGCATTTGATCCCTAATTAGTTGTTTGTACACTTTTTAATTAATAAATACATGTAAAGTTCATTTGTTTGGCACCTTCTTTTTTGAAGCTATCATTGAGCGAGAAAACCTAAAAGATATTAGAGTAATTGGTTGCAAAAATCTATCTATGAAATTTTCATAAGCAATTGAAGTGTGTTTGAGCCATAGTTTGAAAAAGTTGTAGAAGATTTATTTTTAGAAGAATGTTTTTAACTGTCAATTTTAAGATAAATACTTTAGGAAGATTTCATCTACAATGAAACTCCCAATAGTCATGAACATTAACAAGGAACCAAAACCAAAATTCAAGCCATGCCCTTTGAAGGGTGCAGGCAAATACAAAGTGAGAGCATTGTCCTCATTACCACAAAGGGTATTATTGATTCAAGACATCAGGACATTTATTCACAACAAAATAGTCATATTGAGAGATGTAGAGATAGAAAATATGTATATCAAAGAACTATGCAAGAGTAGAATATTGAAGAATAAGTTCACGCACCTGGAAGCTCAAGGTTTGACACATATGATCCACATGCCTAAAATATTTAAGGAAGAGTGGATAATATATGTTGCAAGTCATGTGCAAGATGGCTCTTTATGGATTGATGAGGAGAAATTAATAAAAATCACAAAGGAAATTATTCATTAGGTCATTGTATTATCGGCACAAAGGAAAGAGTGTTCCCTACATGTAAGTAATATGGAGGAGCTAAAGTAAATAATGGAAACCACTTTAGAAAGGAGAGCCATGAATGCTGATAAATTTAAGGATGATGACACTCATTTTTACACTATGATAATAGGGTACACAGTGTGCTAGCTACCCAAGAGTGTGTCTAGTACTATGGTATGGATAGCACATGAGATAGCCAAGCTAAACAAAGTCTAGGATTTATTGATTATGGTTGTTAATCAATAGTTTAAGAACATACAATGTTTAAAGAGGGATAATCAACAAGATACCAACTTTGGTTCATTGCTTGTTTTCATATACCTTGTTGTTAAGAAATGTTTTCTTGGAATTGTAAATGTGGAGTGTAATGATCATAGACTCATGATCTATCAAGTTAATGAATACATTGAACTACTGGTAAGATAATTTACACAAGTCATGTGGAGTTACTTTAAGTAATTATAGGTTAGAATGCAAGGGTCCATTTGGCTGTGGGAATAAGAATATGGGAATTATGAATACATATTCTGGAATTGTTATTCTATAATAGAAAAAAAGAATATGTATTCTTATTCTTGTTTAAAGGTTCAGTCTAAATTTGATGGGGAGTTCATGGACCCCAAAATTTATGTTTTCTAAAATAAATAAAATTAGAATAGGAATACGTATTCCAATTCCACCTATTTAGGTGGAATTGCAAATGCTCATTTCTGGGGCCAAAAAGGGAATACATGTTCCTCTTCACAATTTTGATTTGGTGCACCCAAATAGAAAATTTAAAATTATAAGAATTTACATATGCCTATTCCACTCATATTTTTGTTGCCAAACGGACCTCAAGTGCATTATTAGATACCAGAATTAGTAGTGGAAAAGTAAAAAGATTCTATATATTTCTTGGTAGACACTAATTATTGTAGGATTCAACCAATGGAACCCATAATGTCTTGGGTGCCAATGTTTGGTTATGAATTAATTAAGAAAGAGGTTATTGGTCATGTTGACTACATACTAAGTCTTCCTAAAGAAGTTATTGTGAAAATATATGGAACATATGAGGAAGCTTAGAAAAGCACAAATTTGGAATTAAAGCTACCTAAGATTATGAAGAAGAAAGAGAAAATGATAAAAACACTTACAAGTCACTATGGTGAAGGAGCCACTAGCACAATAGTGGAAGCAATAGAGAAGAGTAAAGAGAATAAACCTCTACCACTTCAAGCCACACAACTAAGAATGAGAAGAGAGCTAAAGATGAAGGGAAATGAGTGGATTCATCATCCCTACTTGTCATTCAATAAGTTCAAGACATTGATGAAGAAACATATAGAGACAAAGACTTTGGTAACTATCAGATAAGTGTAGGAAGCTAAAAGAGTACTAAAAACTACCAAGGGGAAGGTGATAGGGAGATCTTATCTTTGATTCACTTAGACTCCTTTTCAAGACCTATTACTAGGACTTTTAGGGATCTTTCTTCAGCCCCTACCCTGAGGAGAACTTACTCAAACTCCTCCTCCCTCCTAAGACCTCACTAATGATAGATAACTTCACTCCTTTCTTTAGAACTCACAAGGTAAGTTCTCTTAACTCATTATCATAGTCATGGATCATACCTAAGATAATAGATTAGCTCCTAACATCCATCTTCTAATCATTATTGACTCCATTTGATGGGTTCTAAGTGTCTTTTCTCTACCGATTTCAAGATATTCTTATACAAAAGGCCTACTAGCCTTTTAGGAATAATAGGCCTAGTTATGTCTTAGATCACACTTTTGAAATGTTTTAAATTCATCTTGTAACATTTTGAAAGCTATATTTCATCACTTTGGATTTATAGTTTGTTGCACTAAACATGACTCCCAGTTTCACCTTCCTAAATAAGAAAGTTGAAACAAGGGGGCATATAGCTACCCACAAACTTCACAAGAATTTCTTAATAAGTCCTAGGTGATTTATGATTATGGCTAACATGTGGTTTTTTAGGATGTGATTACTAACAATTTCATGTAGAATCTATGCATTGTGGACTTTGTTATGTCCTTTTCCCTATTTATCAATGTTCTTCTTGATTTAGTTTGCATATGCATGCAATTTCATATACCATAGTTTAAAGGGGGCTAAATGTACCATCCTAAACTATAAGAACTTCATTTTAGTGGTTACTGGTAGGCCAACACTGGGGTGAATAATAAGAGAAGAATTAACAATTTTATGATGAGGTTTGGCTAGTCTATACGTGTCAATCCGAGAGTGTAAGCTTGCGAAAGGTGTCTGAGCAGTATGCCATCAAGGGATGATAGTAGTGAGATGAGGGTTTATGAATGCATCTACAACACACAAAATTGAATCAATGAAGATCCAAGTAAATCCCAGCAAGAAGAACTATCACTTCCTAGCAATAGGAACATCAGAAATAAAGCAAACTCAAAAACATCAATCTGTAATAAGATAATATCAATAATAATTTAAAGTATTAACTAATTTGGAATATAAATCAACTAATCTAGAAATCAATAAAATCATGAAAACCTAAACATCTAATTTATTAAAAGACATGAATATGTAATAAAACTATTAACACTATATAACAAATAAACTACACTAAATAAAATAGTAATTGTGCTTTACCAAAGAGCGGGCCCAAACTCCTCAGTTTGCATGATGAGTAGAGAAGACAAACTCTACGCTACTGTAACCATGCCAAAATCTACTGCCTTTATTTATTTCAAAATAATTTCATTCCAACCTGCATACAATAGTTTCTCCTTTCCAAAAGCTATCTATTTAAATTTGCCTCTTTTCTACAGAAATTTGCATTTTTAAAAGACTGTACACACCCTATACTATATCTCTTGTTGCTTATATATACGTAGCTCTAGCAGTTATATAGCTATTTGGGTGATATAAACCATTCAAATAACAGCTGCTATGTAACAAAAAAACCAATCTTATACTAGGAATAGGTAACATATTTTAACCATTTCCAACAAGCAACATTGTCCTCAACCAAAATGATTTGCAAATAATATAGACTGGAAATGGTTTGGAGTTTAGTGGTTCTTGTTTTCATGTGAGACTATACAATCTCATCTTCTTAGCAATTTCTTGATTGGATTCTTTTCTATCCACATAAGAATTTAGCTGAGATATTTATTTTGTTTTTATAATTCATTATATACTATTCGTGGCAGAAAAATAGGTTCATGGTTGACCATGTTTGTCTCCATTTGCTGGCATGTAATTCACTGTAGATGTTCTCTCAATGTATGAAATCTGTGATGGAGAAGACAATGCTTTTTCAATTTGATAAATATGCATTTCAACAGGGTTCATTTTGAAGAGTTAAAGCCATCATGAAAGCCACAATAATATTTTTAAATAAAAACATGAATAAGTTGTAAGCCAACATTATCTAGAATAATTGATGTCTCAAATGTGACAGGAAGATCTTATCAAGGAGGTGACAGGAAGATCCGTAGGCGATAGGAATATCTACTCACACATGAACATATTACGATAATAAAGATTAGTATAAGCAATCAATAATGAATTCTCCAAAATTAAATCCCAAAACAATATTAAATACTTCTTATAGATATTAATCCATATGCAACATAAAACAATAAAATGGAATGGAATATACTGGAAATGGAATGAGGAAGTGACTAGGTAAGTGCATAAAATGGATTAAAATAGGATATTAAATAGGTTATAATTGGTTCTCATTAGTTATTTAGCTCCTCGTTATGTGTTTGCATTGTACACTTGCAATTTGTACATAATTATTTTCCTCTCTCTTTTCTAGGTAAAATTGAGGTCGGATCTAACACATACTCCTTTAGTTCCCTATCTTTCTCACTTATTTGTCTGATAAATCCTTATCAAAATTGCATGTTTGAGATCTTGAGGGATCTTGTACACTTGAAATCTTGTTATAGGGTGGAGGAAAAGGTTGTCCCCCACCTAGGGTGAAGTGTGAGGTGATCCTATACTTGGGGTAAAGGGTAAGGTCATCCATTACTTGAGGTACCAAAATTGTAGGATCTCAAGCCCATTTCAAATTCGACATCTTTCCACCCAGTTTAGTTAGCTTTTGCATAATTTCATATTTGAATCACTATAAAATTAACCCATTTGCTTCACTTAGTAAACTAAGCATGAATAACATTGCACATAGGTGAGAGAACACTTTGGTGGGAATCCCAATACAAGATAGAGAAATTGCAAGGTGAAAGCCAAAGGCTTTGTGATTCATTTGTTGAATCAAAAGGAATTCAACATTCAATCAAGCATTCAAGTCATCATGAAGTTGCAAAAAAATTTTAAATATGGATAGAGTATATCATCCCTTGGGGGATTGTTATGGTTTCTATGTTATTTTCAAATCTATGCTTTGTTTCTTCATATTTACACATTGGTAATGCACTCAAGCACCTATTGATTGCATTTACATGTTGGGGCTTCTCTCTCTAGGGTTATTTCTTACCATTTTATATTGCATTTACATATCTCCTTGGATTCTACATCCACATTCTAGATTCATGAGCTCATCACACACTATATCTCTCTTAACGACTATCCGTGGAGGTGAAAATCACCAAAATAGGAAGTTAATTAAGGCAAACCCCTATATAGTCACCCACACAAATACTTTTCATATTTGCAGGATTCAAAGATTTTTTTTAGCACAAATCCAAGTACCCTTTTTAGATCATTTTCCATATCTATATTATATTCCAAGTTTTAAAATACTCGGTTGAGGTTGAGGTTGTCCATTACCCTAGCATTTTCTATAATACTTATGTCACAAAACCATGAGTTGAAATTATAGATTTGTAGATCCATGTGCTAGTTTCATTAATAGGTAGAGGTCAAGGTCATCCTCTACTTGGATTTGAGGTCAAGGTTGACCTTGACCTTCTAGGTCATCCCTTACCTATTGAAAAACAAAAACTTGTCTAGTTTAGTTTTTCCAATTTTAGGGGGTTGAGAGCAGAAATTAGGTCATTTCACACTTCTAATCAACAATAAATAAGTTATTTGGATCTTTCCTCCACTTATCTTCAAGTATCATTCAATTCTATGATTATTCTTAGCACTTCCTTTTCTAGATTTGATTTATACATATCTTGGATTACACATCACATCTATCTCACATTTGGTAATCAATAGAAGGGCTCGTCAAACTTGCAAAGTTGAGGTCCCATTCTTTTGCCCTTACTTTTTATTGAACCTAGTGGATATACTTTGTTGTAAAGGATTCCCACTCTTTCTTAATTCCACATATAATGGGGTTGTATCCCATTATAACCATTATGATTATCACATTATTATCTCCTTGAGATCAGTCTAGGTAGTTGTTTCACTACTTGACTTCCTCACAACTAAAACCCTTGGTGTAAGTTCTCCTGTAGAGTTGATTCCTAAATGTCATGACTTGATAAAGATACCAACTTGATTATAAAAATAGACCCCCCTTCAAATACATTAGTTTTGTCTAACATGTTTAAAAAAACCATAAAAAGTAATTATTCCCAACCAACATCTCCTCTATTACCCCCTTCAAGTTCCATGTGTGATGAGCCCATGACTCCAAAAAGGGAAGAAATGCCTAAATCCCCATGAACTTACAAATAAAACAATGATTAGATAACTAATCAATACATTCCTCAACAAAATAATGAGGAATCACAAGAACTAACCTATTGTCACTCTTACCAAGGCACCATTTATCTTCATAGGCCTAAAACCCCTATTTTGAGAAGAACTTTCTCCCATGTCTATACTAATCACACCAAGTATAAGGTTTTTATGCAAATTGAGATTAATGTAAGAAGTTGTTCCACTCTTGAACTTCCTTACAACTAAAACCTTTGATGGAATCTCTTTTGTAGGATTGAGTCCAACATGCCATGACTTGATAAAGAGACCAACTTGATTATAAAAATAGGTTCCCTTCAAACACCTTAGTTTTATTTGACATGTTAAAAAAAACACAAAATTAACTATTTCTAGCCAACGTATCCTCTAATACCCCCTCTAGATTTAATGTGTGATGAGCCCATGACTCCAGAAAGGGAAGAAACACATGAATCCCCATAAACATACAAATCAAAGCATGATTGAATAACTAATCAATATCTCCCTTAATAAAATCATGAGGAATCAAAAGAACCTGCCTATACCACTCTTACAAAGGAACCCATTCACCTTTGTAAGCCTAAACCCTTGATTTTGAGAGAAACTTTTCCCCCATGTCTATGCCAACCACACCAAATATTGGGTTTTCATGCATGCACAAAGAAGGTTTTCTCCCAATCACAACATGATTAAATGACATGCTTATCCCTCCAAGAGAACCTTTTTGAATAACCATACAATAATCACATTCATAATAACGTGCTAAAAATATCCTCATGAATATGAGGGGAAAAAAAACCAAAGCAAATAGAGGTGAAGAATCTCAACCCACAAAAAACACAAACCTTCAAAAGACCCTATTGGTAGTATTTTTTGCAAGAATAAAAATCTTTATGTTGGCAAAAAAAATTCCTTTATGGTTGTTCTTAATTAGGGTTTACTTGTGCATGGTCATGTGAAAAAATACCTTAAGAGTAAAAACCCTAGAAAAAAGTGAGATGACCCTTCAAATGTTATATTAGGGTTTCCATTTTGAGAGATGGTGACCCTCTTTTTCCTAAGTGTTCTTAACATTATGTCGTGACCCGGTGAAAATAACTTTTTATTAATATGTTTCTAAATGAAGGGTCATCATACCATGTGTTTGGTATCCTTTATGTTCCTATCCATTTACAACTTTGTCTTAAGGTCTTCCACCCATGGTCCACACTTTATAGGTGTTTTTAACCTTGGTGCATGATTATTTCACCCTTTTATGTTTGTGAGCAAGGTGGGACCAAGATCTAATGATTTTTTATCTTTTAGAGGCACTGACATAAATGAACGTGAAATAGCAAGATGCAAACACACATCCCATGGCAGGCCCAAACTTTCAAATGACATCACATTGCTTGTTGAGAGATCAACAACTTCTCAAATGAGATCATGTTGTGTGGTAGGGACCTAAGCTCAAATGATTGCAGTGGGACATATTCTAATAGAAGCATTATTACTAATCCAATTGGTCCACGTAATTCTATCATGGATCTGGTGTGGTGGGTCTAAATCACTACAAGAAAGAACCAAATTGCACCTCATGGACTTACGACTGGATGAATGTAGTTTGAAGATGGACTCACTATTTTCATCAGATGGCTCTTGCATATTCATGGGGTTCTCTCTCCTCTAATGTTAAAATGCAAGATTGTGATGTGTGTCCTATTTCGTTGTAAATAAGGCATGTAGTGGTATTAAAGTTTAGTCAATTCGGATGCATTTGTCATTTATATATTTGTGTTCATCATATATATTAGATATAATTTATATATGTAAGTTTATTATTTGAGAGATGTCAATATAATACACTATATATATATATATATATATATATATATATATATATATATATATATATATATATATATATATATATATATATATATATATATATATATATATATATATATATATATATATATATATTAAGTATATGATTATTGACTAGACATGTCACATAAAGGGACATGTCTATTCATGCCCTATGCTCAATATAAATGTGAGAGGATGTTGCATTTGAAAAACTCATAACAAAATATAGTAGTACTATTACATTTGCAATGATCTAAGAAATTTAACATGGTATTAGAGCTAGGTTGCAACTCGACAAAAAAAATGGTAGTGGAACTTGGATGAGGAAGAAGGAATAATTTGTATGAAGTTGATCTCAAGAGCGGCAACATAACAGTCAATGTATAAGGAAAGTACATGTTAATAAATGAGATGGATGATGCAACTTGGTAAATTGTCAAATATGCAGCATAGACATGCTTGAATAGTCTAAAGACACCGATCGATGGATAAAGATGGGGAATATATGTATTAAATCACATGGAATCATGATCTAAAGTACTTGTCACTGTCATCTTTGATGGTGTAGTGCCTGCCCCTAGTTCGCATTTTTGTTATCCTTGCCAAATTCTTTTAGGCTGATTTTATGCATTGATTAGTTTTAGAGATACTGGATTTGCAATATTATGATATTATCTCATGTCTTGGATTAAATATATATTTGTTATCATAGCTTAGTTGATTTCATTTCACATGACGTTAATGATGTCTTGATGATTCCTAATTAGTAAATGTGGTTTCTTTCATAACAATGTTAACATGATGTCTTTAATGATTATTATGTTGTATTGATAGAGATGCATTATTATATGTACGCATTTGATATTATACTTGTAATTTTTATGATACTTACCCCATACTTGCATGTGTATGGTGCGCGTGTTTATTTTATCTTTATGTCTGATGTGTTTGATGTGGTTAGGGGAGGGAGTCATAGTCACCTGCTAGTTGGGATCTACACGATGCACCACTCTCCGCCATTGCTTGTTTAGTTTAGATATATATTATATACGTGTACATGCTCATCTTTTATGCAGGATGCAAGTACCAGGCATCGACTTCCCTGAATTGCCAGGATGAGCGTGCACAATTACAAATACTCAAATGGTGAGAATGGGAAGATAATGATCAGGTCCAATCCTAGCCATAGCCTAAAATACTTGTCCTGCAAGGAGGACTTGTAACAGACTATCTACCCTTCTTAAAACCCGTGAGTCTTTTGTGCGTATGTTGTTTTATGAGTCTTTGATGAATTTTTTTATTAATTAAGTCTAATTAAAAGATTAAATTAATGATTTAATTTAATAGAAATTATTTTGACATTTTGAATATTTAATTATATTTAATTAATTGAGAAATTAATTAAATAAAAAGAATTGAATTTGAAGATAAAAGTTATAAGTTTAAATTTTAGAACGTGATGATATTTATTTAATTTAATAATAATATATTTAGAGTTCATTTTTAAGTAAATGCTAAATATTATTATTATTTAAGTTAATAAATATTTATCAAATTAAACGTTCAAAAATAAATTAAGAAGTGAAGAGATATTAATTTATGAAAAAATATCTAAGTTCGCATGATGCGTGCATGAGATTAAAATATAAGAAATTAATTAATTAAAAGATAAAATATGTGAACTTAGTAAAGATATTTTATTAAAGTGTGCATGAGATTTAAATTAATAAATTAAATAAAAGCGAAGTCAAGTGAAAAATTAAATAAAATTGATTTTTTAATAACGTAGTATTATTTAAATATCAATGATGATTATTTTAATGATTTAGATAAATGTTACTCCTTGATTAATTTGGAAAAAGAATTACTTAAATCAAATAGTGGTAGTTGCGTAATTATTTAAATATAGAATTGGGTTAATTGTAAGGATTAATTGCAAACACTTATTACTTGAAAATGTATATTGAACACAAAACTGAAACTTTACTTGTAATCCAATTGTGTATTTTCAAACCAAACCCAGACTATGAAACTGTATTGTTTTGCTTGTATTGTCTATGCTTTGGATTTTGGTGTTGATTAGATGTCAACCAATCTAGGATGTACACCAGAGGCTATGTGAGATTTCTTTTATATTATGTATGTGACTGGATGTCATGATGTTTTCTGTGATTCAAATTGAAATTATATTTATGAGATTGACTTTGTGGAGCATCTATGTTTACTTGGGTTGGGAGTACCAGCTTATTATCAAGTTGCCTATTAAGGAACTGAGTTTGATATTTATGGGTGTTGTGGTATGGGACACAACTATGTTTTTATTTGCTTAGGAGAGGTTGTCTAGGTACATGACTTGAGAGTGGCTTGCAATAGGGGTCCGGGACCCAAAGTGGTCAGTACTAGGGTAACCTAATGCAAGTTATGTAATAAGTGATAAGTGATAATCTAGTAATTAAAAATTGTTTGGGGGGAACACACTAAAAAGATAAGTTAGAGATATTTGACTCAACCATACCTTGAGTGCTTGTATAGACTAAGGATGGAAATGGGATGATTGCCTCATCTTCTTGAGAGGGCTTTCTGATTTTCACATGTGTCATGTTGAGGGTCCGAGGTTCAGAGTAACCAGTCCAGGGTAACTCAGCGCTTGAGGGTCTGGGGTCTATTAAGAGACCAGTCTAGGGTAACTCAAGCAGCCATGTGATGACACTCCCTAGTATGTAGCCTGAGTCTCCTCTGTAGATTTTGTAAACCTCTAGTGGTGTACTTGTTGTTGGATGTGTTTATTGTGGTTATTTACTTTCATTGTTGATGATTCATGGATGATGTACTTTTGACATGTGGCTTATGACTTGAGGAGGATATCTTTCGTTGACTTTATCTTATGATCTTGGTAGTTGGTTTATACTTGGTTTATGTATGATGTTTGGTTATGTGTTGTTGGTATTGGATTGAGTGTTCTTTCTTTTGGATTATTATATCTTCTTGAGTAGCATGTGTTACCTTTGAGGTAGTTATGCCTATTAGGAATTCCTTGCCTAGGAATGTTTTATGTTTGATTAGCCGTATGTGGATCGTTCATTATCTTCCCTTCACGGTGGGAGTGGAAGCTCGACTAGGTAATCACGTGGTCGGGAGGTAGTGTCTTCTTACCATTTGGGTTCCCCTCACATTGCCAGCTGATGGATGTTCATTGCAGAAGATGTACCTTTATCATTCTTATTTCTTATCTCAGAGACTTCTTTTCAGATGATGTATATATGTTATCATGTATTTTGATATATTGTATCTATTCTCACATACCCTATGACATGTGTAGTGGATGTTATTAATTGGATGTACTTTCATTGTATTAGTTATACTTACGCTTTTCTTATGTGATTATGTATCTGTTATTTCTTTATGATCATGAGACATTGTACTTGAAACTTGAACTAATTAATTTAAAATTATTAAATGTGACTCAACGTAAAGGAACCCTTGAAGAATTGAAACTGTATCTATAATTGCTAATGTATTTGATGTGTATGTTCATGTTGCTTCCGCATTAATCTTATCTTGATGTTGTTTAAACTTTTTTTTTAAAAAATAGTTCAGTAAACATTGTAACATGTTAGGTTTATTTCTCTTGGGTTCCCGAGCGGGGCATTACAGATGGCCACACCCTTTTTCACAACTTTAAACACTCTGCAGCTGACAGATCTCATTGGAAGAGTGGGCTCAAGCTCCAAATTGAGAAATTTTGCAAGTGACTAATGAGCAATAGAAGCTAACATCTCAGTAGATGATGACAAATGTCAAAATTAGATGTGAATGCACTGATGCAAGTGTGAATTCGTCAGCTATTACCCTTAATCCTTCATTTCCATAGAATTATAAATTATAGAAATGAAGAGTAGATGAAAATGCACCTTTAGTCAACAAATACTTGAGGGCAAATAGCACTAGAAGATTTCAAAAAATACTTATATATAAGAATGCAATGACAGTGAAACTATGGCATTGGTCATTGATGAAAAATACAATGACCTTGTAATATAGAATCACAATTCAAAATAAAAAGGGTTCATACTAAATGACAATCATATCCTTGCATGCATGGACGAGTGGAGATGAGTACATCATCAAGTTGTATACTTATTATTATAATGACAATAATTGAGGAATGGATATGAAGCAGCTAGGAAGGATATTTATTATGTTGTAGGCGTTCCCTTATATGAGATGCTCAACCAAGTTTCTTCAATCAATGATTTACATTTCTCCTTAAGTATCAATGACCATTGAAGTCATCATGTCCATTGATTTCCTTTTTTACTGTATAGAAGACTACTTTATCCATTTTGAGGATCTCAACATTGCACTCATTTTCCATTACTTAGGTGATGGACTTGTCAATAGCTACTTCAAGACTTTTAGGCATAATAATTATAGATCTGTGTCATCTTTATTATAAATGTCAATCATATTTGTGGTCTGATCCACCACCATTCCTTACTAAAAAGGAGGCTTTTGTTGCTTGGAGTGTTGATGAGAGCTTTGCCTCTTCACTCCACCACTATAAAGAAATTATATTCCATAGTTGATCGAATGGTCATATTGCTCCATGTTCTACCAATCCAACCAATATCTCCTAGAGGGGTTCTGATTTTTTAATCGTTGAGCGGCATATTTTTGCTTCCATGTTTTCACACATGTCTTTCATGGCAAGGAAATAGGGCATAATCTCAAGCCGTGGACACGTATAGAGTTTATATTTGTTCTAACCGATGCATTTTCTAAAAAAATTTGCAATCAAATGCATTCCATAAGACGTGGTTGAATCACTATGCATTCTACTATCTAATTTAGGAAAATATTGATTTTCATATACTTAGCAACTCTTGATTATTTGCCTTGGTTTTCTTATTAAATTTTTCTATTATTAGAGTGATTAAAATGTTTTTATTCATTTTCAAGTTTGTCTTTTTGGTATAGGGGTCTTGTTTAAGAATGGCTTGATAAGGGTTCTATGATTATCACAAATGAGGAAAAGGAGAACATATTATATCTTGAGTTTCTCACCACTCAAGAATGGCAGAGTTATTAGTTACACATATGTTGCATTGGTCATATATATGTGTGTTCCTCAAAATAGATGCAAGAGAAAAAAAAGATTTTTAAAAAAGAATTAAGGACTTCTATATTATTTTATGAGGAAAAAACAATTATAGATGATTGGAAATATATTCTATTGAAATAAATTATTAAAATAAAATGGAGTTGAAAAATAAAATAGTTGATCAATGCAAATGGTTACATAATTTTGGTATGACAATTTCACAAATTAGATTTGATTGAAATGATCAAAAAGGTATAAAATGAAGTTGAATTATATATTTTGTGTTTTTTATTTTTTTATAATGAAAATATTTTACATGGTTTTAGTATGACAATTTTACAAATTATATTTAATTAAAATGATTAAAAATGTGTAAAATGAAGTTGAAAAATATATTATAGTTCTACTTTTTATAAAAATGATTTGATTCTATAAAATCAAGGGAGCAATTATCTATAAATGTTCAATAACTAGGAATGGATATTAAAAAGGTGTTGACTAGTGTATTTGACTTTTATATCTATTGCTTAGTTTCTTTATGAAATTTTGTGGGCTTTTCAAACAAATTCAAATCTAAGTGTGAGAAAAAACATGAATGGATATTGAAAAGGTGTTCAAAACTGTATTTAACTTTTTTAGAAGTAGTAATTGAAATAAATAACTAGTGTATTTGATTTTTATATCAATTGCTTAATTTATTCCAAGAGATTTTGAAATCTTTTCTAGGAAATTAAATTTTAGGTGTGAGAAAAAGTATGCAATGCTACTCGTCACTTGCCCTTATACCCATATGTGGACAATCCCAAAATCCATATTGTGCCTCTATTACCTTGTATTCATTATGTCTACGATGATTGAGTTGGTGTCTTTTATTTTCTAATATACTATTTTTTTAATTGATTAAGGGTGCTCCCTTTAATACCATAAACACATAATGTAATGCCCCGCCAAGGGATCCAAAGAATTAACCTAAAGTTTCACTAAGTTTGGTAGCATTTTTTTTTTTTGAAACATGAAAGTAAAACCATCCACAACATAGCAGTGAAAACAATAACATCATTCAACTGAAAGTAAACATAAACATACATAATAGGTTACATTCTTTAAGGATCCCTTAACGTTGAATTACATCTAAATCAACTAATATTAATGATTTCATCTATAACTTCATCCTCATAAAATAATAATGAAAAGTCCAAAGTTCATGAATTACATTTTTGAATGCTCAATCATCCGTTGTACATTCCACAGGGTATGAAAGGCTTAAAAGAATATACATCTATGAAATAAAGTACATCATCATAAAAGATATAAACATCCATTGTAACAGATAGCCATAAATCACAAACATAATTAACTAAGTGCACGGTTCCTCCCAACCATAAATAGCATCATTAGACCATCATGGGTCCTAACCATCCCTCTATGCGTAACATTCCAAATCATCGAAGAGATCATCGGTATTGTCAAGGTAGGAATGTCACTCCTAAAACATACTACATTATATGCAGAAAGGAAATCTAACATGCAAGAATAAAGCATAAGATGATTTTGTAAGTAAATAACATAATTTATCACATGCTAATCATCAATATAGAAAAACATACTAGTAAATAACATTCATCATAAGATCCAAGAACAGAATGAAGATAAATGCCAACAAAGAATGTATCTGCCACGATGTCTCAAATGGATCTCAAATGGTAAGAGTGGAAAAGCACTACCACCTGACCACATGGAACCTAAATGGTCCACTCCCACCATGCTGAGGAGATAATCTCAATTCCCAAACAGGTTATCAAATCAAATAGCACAAATACTCTCTAAGTCCAAGAATCCTAAAAGTATACTAACTCAAAGGTTCCAATCACGAACTGACATCTAATCCTAGAGGCACACAAAGACATGTAAGAAACCTACTATGCAAGCAGGAAAGTGTCATTGCACGGATCACACTAGAGTTACCCTGGTAGTCTCTCAATAGACCCCGGCCCCCTAGTGATCCCTATGCGACCACTAGTATCCTCTCATACAGACGAGGCATACTATGAAATGCAAGGTCGCAAACAAGCGTTCTCTCTACTCCCATCCTAGTCTGTACTAGCACTCGAGGCATGGGCGAGAACAAACAATTATCTTATTAGGTTCATTAAGTTAGTATTAGGTGTGAATGTTTTCGCTTATTAAAAAAACTTACAATGAGTTACCCTGGCAGCCTCTTAGGGCCCTGGCCCCCATTGTAAGCCACTTTTCGACACTACAAGTAGATAACCTACCCTAAGCTCATGGAATCTTAAATCACAAAATCACCACAGTCCTCTACAAGTGATTGGAAAAAAACCAAAAGATAATCCATAATAAGAGCATCAAATCTCCATGAGCATCTGAAAAACATCCATAAATAATCATGACCACAACAGTTCTCTATTGGCAACTGAAGGTATCACTAATAATCATAATATCCATTGGTTTTTAACAAGCAATAAAAAAGTATCTCAAAGTAATATTGATCAAAGACTCGAAAATGGTTGAGTCAAAACATGTCACAACATGACATCATCAAGAAATAAATCGACACTTCCGTCCCATCATGGCGACTGGAAAGTAATCCAAGGATAACTAATCGATGACTCAAAAATGGTTAAGTCAAGTGTCTCAGATACATATAACTCAGCTTCACTCAAGAAGACTAATGAGCAATAACAATCAGTAAATACAAACATCTCATAGAACATACCATCACATTACCATGGTTGGGTTTTAAAAAGATCGAGATCAAATAACATCAACATGCCATCACATTCGCATAACTCCCAAGCCTCTGGTAGACATCCTAACTGGTCAACTCTCTAGGACCACCCAAACCCCAAAATTCCAAAACACAAACAATATACATACAACAATGCAAGTTCCATGTTTGGGTTTAGCTCTGAACACACAATGTCAATTCACCACAAGTTCCAATTTCCATTTCAGTGTGAGTTTTCAAATTTAAAGAGGCACATCTTATTCGATATAGTTTAACCCTTTCATTTCAACAAATAGAATACAAAATTACCCCAATCAAATTCCCAAAATAATAAAGATGCAAATGCATGTTTCAGTTTGCTCTTGAAATCACATGGTTATGCCAAATATGAGGTTTCAGATTCCGTTCAAGTATATTTCAAGTGTATAAAATTCTTCGTTTAATCTCCAAGTCAACCCATTTATCTCTTTGAACAAAACTTAACAAATCTCAATATAATAATTTACAATTTCATTAACGTTGGTATCATCAATGATCATATCAGTTATACTCCTTGACGTAACTCGATTATCAATTATATTTAATTAATTTACAATTAATTAGACTACATAACTCAAAGATTATCAGATTCACTAAAGCTCTCATTTTTAGGGTTTATTATCAAGTGAAAGACTCTCTTCTACCCTATAGTTATTTCGTATATACAGTTGAATCAATTAAGGTTTAATCCCCATGTTATCTTGAAATCAACCCTTTCCAATGCCAACTCAATTAAATTTAATTGAATTAATTAACACTTATTTCCAAAAGGTGTCTCCCATTATTCAAAATAAGAATTATCAACGTTCAAGTAGATAGTTCGTAGTTTCCTTAAAACTCGTGTTACCAATAATCATATCATTTTTTACTCCATTGTATAACTTAATTATCAATTAAATTTAATTAATTCTATAATTAATTAAATTAATTAATAATCACATAACTATATTAATAACATAATGATTCTTATCAAGTAAGGAGTCTCTCTGTATGATTTATTCCCAATTAATTCTCGCTTAATTAAATTAATTAATGGAGTATATAAATCCCCATATGCGACCCCAAATTAGTTAATAATAACTTAATTGAGACTTTACTAAGAATTTTCATAATTTAAATAACTCAATTGAACTTATTATTAATAGTAATTTATTGAACATTATTTAAATGGTTATTAGTAATAACCCATTTTAACATTTTTAATATTATATATATAAGCTAGTATACATTAATATTAATACATATAATTCAATTTATCAATTTATATTCAATATTAATAAATTGAATACCATTATACAAACTTGTGTATATTAATATGTAATGCAGGTGCAGGTTTCAAAAACTCTGTACCCGCCTTGCGATTCAAAACTCATAACAATATTGTTTTAAAAATAATTTGAAAGCAATTTTTTTTAATCACTGGCTGGTATATTAAAAGAGTCATGCCCTTTTGCGACTGTTGTCACATAACGACAGCTACTGCCGCAGTCGGCCCTACGACCGTAGTCGCAGGTATGACTACATCAACGGACCATAGCCGGTGTATGAAAGGAAAAAGGGGTGGGGTGAAACCCCCGCCCCCCAATACATTTGTTATTATATTTTTTTTAATAAATATTTTTTAAAAACGTTTTCTCAAACATTTGTTATATGCGATTCAATTTTTATAATAATTTTTTTTCAACTGCGATTTAATTAACAACATGTACAAACATGTGTGTGTGTGTGTGTGTGTCTGTTGTAATACTTGATATATATATATATATATATATATATATATATATAATTTAAAAAGAGAACAAATACATAGTTTTTAAAACAAAGGGGCTTTCTAATTCTGAAGAATTTCTTTTTAAAATAATTGTTCTCTAAATTTACCCATTATTCCTTTTAAATAGGTTTGTTCATACGCATCTGAAAACCCTAGCCCCAATAATTTCATCAGATCTACACATATGAAAATTTCTTATATAAAATTTAACTACCCATGACAAAATGCATACAACCAAGTTATGAAAATCCTCAAAAAGTATTCAGAAGACACGAAGAAGACAGGATGTGCAAGAAGCGAAATATCACATGCAAAAATCACAAATGCCTACCTAGACACTTATGCTAAATCACTTCTCCTCAGAATCCGCAAAGCAAGCTCCTTCCTTCTCCAACGTTCTCAGGTCCTCCAAACACGCTCACCGAGCTTCTAGGAGTGCCTAAATATAAAGAATTCTCAAGAAGCACCTAGAATGTCTCTAGAAACAACCAGAAGATGAGATAAGCATTGACAACTAAGCACAAGCTTTTTCCAACCTTCTAGATGAGTCATAAGGTTGTAGACACCATGTGCTTAATTTGTGCACTAACTCCTGTGTTGTAGACATACGTGCAATCAAAAGGTGTGTTTACTCCTAGGTAGACTTATAACTTTTATTTTAACTCTTTTATTATTTCTATTATTATTATTATTTATTTTTATTATTATTATTAATTTTAATTTCTTTTATTTAATTCTTTTTCTCAATTAATTCCCATTTAATTAATTAAAATCAAAATATCAAAAGATCATGATATTATATTAATTTTTCCCAAAATAATTAAATTATTAATTAAATCTTTTAATTTTAGACTTAATTAATAGAATATTCACCAAAGACCACCAAGATAAATCATAGAACAATCCATGCAAAATCAATCTAAAGGGTTAAAATCACGAATTATGTCATCCGACACATTTGGAAAGTAAAGTATCTTGGATACTTGTCCTACCTTTTTAGGAAAAATGGTTTAAGGGTTTTAGGATTTGGACTTGAGAATTTATCTCCCCTCTCTTACCATTGAGATAGTGCGATAGGGTACGCTCATCCTAGCAATTCAGGAAAGTCGATACCTGGTACTTGCAACCTGCATAAAATTCATGCATGTACATACAATATATATATGCTAAGCTAAACAGGCAATGGCAAGAAGTGGTGCATCGTGTAGATCTCAACTAGCAGGTGACTACGACTCCCTTCCTTAACCACATCAAAAATGCCATACATAAGAAACAAACATGCACACCATACACATGCAAGTATGGGGTAAGTATCCATAAGAAAACACATGTGATAATAACCATCTAACTAATCATCATCAATAACTAAAAATAATGTAATACTCATCATGCATACATGAAATGTAGAGTCTAATAATCACATCATATATCAACTAAATCCGTAACACAATATCTGATAGTCTCAAAATAATGTTACTAATAATCATCAACATAAAACTAGCCCTAAAGGAGTTTGACAATGATAACAAAAAAATGCGACCTAGGGGCAGGCACTACACATAACATAAACACATAAACAACAACAATTGTGAGAACAAAATAGGGGCTTCTTATTATCCTCGCAAATGTGAAATTACAGAATTCACAAGTACAATATGCTAACCCACATGGGTGCCTTCATTATAGTAATCTACAAGACAATGCTGTGAACTATCACCCAAAGTTGTTCTAGAAAATGTTCGGGCCTTTCTTAAAAAGGCAATTTTATGTTGCTTGGGAAGGTTCTAGAAATTCAAACTTAATACCTAGGGCCCATAGACCTGAACAATACATATAGAGTTGTCCAAATACAACTTTGACATTTATTTTAGAAATTTTGGGTAGCCAAACTTTGGAAGGCCATAACCCTTGAATTGTTGCTTTGATTGACTATTATAACCACTTTTTGGAAATGCCAACTCCTGATCCATAGGCTAATTTAATTTTCGGGCCTCATTCGAGTCCTCTAAGGCCTTCAATACTAAGTTCAAAGATTTTTCTCCAAAATTTTCCACCAAAAATTTGCAATAACATCCTTGATACTTAAGCTGGAGTAGTAAGATTTTTATGGTAGGCTTATAATTCTAAAATGAACCTTCATGTAGAAAATATAAACATTACAAGTTTGAATGACAAAATTACTAAAAATAGTAAGTTCCTAGAAATAGTAACCCCCATGTCTACTAGTCCTTATTAAAATAGAAAAGGCTGAAAATAAAAATATTTTTGGGTGATGCAAGATTGCTCTTATGGCCAGGATGCTCCTGCATCATTCATATTCCTATATATGCATGTCTATTTTGAAGTTCCATTCTAGAATAGTGATCGTATAAGTGAGCAATAGATTGAAATATTTGAACCATCTCACCAAAAATTCACAAACATGTAACTCCTCATGCAAGATAGGTACCTCTTATTACCAAGCTATTTTTATACCCTATTGAGTGTAGTCAATGATTGAGTAGCAAGCATACAACCAATTAACACATTATAATCAAATTTAGATAAATTTAATAGTACCAATGAGATTCCACAAGAGTACTAGTGAGGTGATTGCCCAAGAGATCAAGGGCTTTCAAAGAAAAGAGATTCTCAATACATGAGAAATGGTGTCAGAAAAACCTGCTTGAGGTAAATTGATAGAACATATAGAGTGAGAATCTAGTCGAGCAACAAGTGGAATTCCTAGAAATTGTAGTAGTTTTGAATTGCACGAGAAATTCATATTGTTTATGTTGATAATGACAAGAGAAATGATTATAAGAATGAGGAAGAGAGTGGATGAAAATTTTGGAAAGTGTACTTAAAAGTAACATCAAAAGAGCATCCATGGTAGATCAAAAAACTTGGAATAGTGATTCAAATGGGAACTTGGGACTTAAGAATGTAATCCCCATGGTTTATTGAGCATGTTGTCTATTTAAAAAATACCCAAGACCAATATTCTGTGGTGCAATCTATAACTTAGGGAGATAAAGAGAGGTGTGGAGATGGAGATGGAGATTAAGATTGACCAGAAAAGGGATATGGAAGGGGAGAGGGGGTAGAATAGGGGGGAGCTAGAAATGGAGATGAAAATAGATTAAGAGGATGGGAGATAAATAGAGATAGAGAGATGAGAGGGAAAGACATACACATGAACAAATACTTATATGATCTTCCATAATTCTACGGTGTACCTATTGCACACTAAGGTCTAAATGCCCTAATAATACTTTTTCTCAAATTATAGTGAGCACATAAACTTTTCATCCATCCAAGCTTAAATAAATCATCTTAGCAAGTTACAAGAAATCAACATGCAGGGATAAAACATGCAAGATCAACACATGACACAATGATTTACGTGAAAACCCAATTTGGGAAAAACCACCAGTAACATGCTACTTAATTCTCACTCTTCTAAAGTGATGCCCTGTTAAAAGCCTACCCTGTTAAAGGCTTACAACACACTGTTAAATGTGACCTTGTTAGAGGATTTCACCATATTGTTAGGAATGGGCCTGGTCAAAGGACTTTAGAACATTCTCTTGGAATGTCACCTTGTTAAAGGATTTACAACATGGCTATTAAACCAACCTAAGTCCATAGGATTTAAACTAACTGTTACAATTGCTAGAGAGTAACAATAATAGCTTTTTGATCTGATACAACTTACGACACATTTTGCAGATTTCATATCACACTTCAGTTCAATCCTTTGCTTGGCTTTTAATTACTTCAGCTCTAACAGCTTGTCATCTCAAGCTTCATCTCCTTGAGTCTTCTTACTCATCATACCAATGCAACCATATATGTGGTCATCTATTGAAGCATAGTAACTATGCTCTCTTACTCCTTAGTATCTCTTTTAGCACTTGATGCTTTCATGCTTGACCTACTCCTCTATTTTCTTCGTAGCCTTATGACTCCTTAAATAGAAATCTGGATTGCCTTACCCACTCGATTCTCCCTCTCCAACTTTAGGGTTTCAAATAGATTAGGTAGGATACAATGTATCCATCCCATATCTTGCTCTTATCTAGAGACTTTGTCTAAAGTCCAGTTGTATTCTCCAAAAACATTTTACATGATGTTCTATGCCACCAGCTCATTACTCTTATCTTCTATTTGATTCATAGAATTCTAGATAACAACCTTGTCAGCTCAGATCTGGCGAATCTTCGATCTTTGAAATAATGCAGCAACTCAGCATTATTGGTTTACTGATGCTCGGTACCTTCTATGTTACTCGACACTTGAATCCTACTTGGCACTTGATCTTCGCTCAAAATCTGATCTTTACTCGGCACTTGATATCTTGACTTGGCACTTGTTTCTTTACTCGGCACTTGATATTCACTTGGCACATACTGAAGTTGAACTTGCTCGGCTTTAACTAGGAATCTATTCGGCACTAACTAGCTTGCTCAGCTCTCTCTCTCTAATAAACTTAGTTAGACTTTACAAATGACTTAGCTAAAACCTTACATCTTTGGTGTGTTTTAGTATTCCCATTCTCTGTGTCTTAGAGTATGTCATCAATACACTATTTCATCAATGGCTTAGCTGATCTTTGTACTTCATTGTAACATCATAACTTCAACCTTTCTCTAGGTGTTCTAGTTACATCTTATTGATTGCCTCCTTCTTATCAATCAACCAATTGATAGTATTTGGATCACTAAAGCAATTGTCATTCTTGCAAGTAGCAAGTTTGACATCAATGACAAAACAATGATTGAGAACATTCTTTACCAATTCCATTGCTTTTTATGTATGATCTCTTCAATCATTTCCAACAATCTCCCTCATGATCTTTTCAATCATTTCCAACAATCTCCCTCTTTGGCATTGATGGCAAACCAAACTGATCAATTCATCAACTTAGTTACCACCAAAATTATATACATTTTCTGCTTCTTTCTTGATTGTTGCATTCTTGCTACTGATATCATATATCTCCCTCTTTCATATATATCTCCCTCTTGCTTTGTATTGATCAGTTTCTACATATGTCTCCCTCTTTGACATAAATGCCAAAGATGTAGCATCTTTATCATGCAAAATATAAGCTTTGGCTCTGATGTCTTCTCCCTCTGTCACCATGCTTTTGACTGATTTAGAGTTTCTACTCCTGCTATCATCCTCTGCATCATTCTTCTGATATTTCAATGATTTGTTCCTATTGATGCAGGGCAGCTTCCTTGTTGCTTTACACTGCTAAGTCAGGGGCATTACCCCCAACTTGCCTCTAAGATATTCATAAGCATCCTTGGGCAATGGTTTTGTGAAGATATCTACAATTTGTTCCTTTGTATGAATGTACTCCAATTTCACTTGTTTGTCTTCTACCAATTCTCTGACATAGTGATACTTGATTGCAATATGCTTGGTTTTTGCATGCATTACTAGATTCTTGAATATGTTTATAGCACTTGTATTATCACAATACAATATCACAGATTTGGTTACCTCTTCCTTCATTCCTTTCAATGGATGTGTGAGCCACATAATGTTTGTGCAAATGACTACTACTGCCACATATTATGATTCTGCAGTGGACTAGGATGTGCATGTTTGTTTCTTGCTAGGCCAAGTAACTAGCCTTTTACCTGAAAATAATGCACCTCCACTTGTGCTTTCTCTGTCATCAATGTTGCCTCCCCAATCTGCATCTGTATATGCATTGAGCTCAAACTTCTCATTCTTTTTGTAATATAAACCAAATTTATCAGTTCCTTTAAGATACCTCATTATTCTTTTTACTGCTATGAGATTATTTTCTTTGAGATTAGCAGAGAATCTAGCCACTATTCCAACTGCTAATGCTATGTCTGGTCTGCTATGTACAACATATTGTAGTTTTCCAATCATGGATCTGTACACTGTTTGATTGACTTCAGCTGATACATCATTTTTGGATAGCTTATTTCCTGTTGTCATTGGTGTGCTGACTGGTTTGGATTCCTCCAATCCAAATGTTTTAAGTATCTCTTTGATGTACTTTGATTGTGTCATGAATATACCATGTTTTAGTTGATGTACTTGCAACCCAACAAAAAATTTGATCTCTCCAAACATAGACATCTCAAACTCATGTTTCATTTTGTTAGCAAAGCCTTTGCAAAGCACTTCCTTTCCTCCAAAAACTATGTCATCCACAAAGATTTTAGATACAATAATATCCTTACCTTCTTTTGATTTGATGTACATGTTGTTATCATCAGTTCTTTCAAATCCTATTTGCACTAGATATTTGTGAAGTCTCTCATACCATGCTCTAGGTGCTTGTTTGAGACCATAGAGTGTT
The DNA here is from genome assembly GCA_028749045.1 of Cupressus sempervirens. Classification (NCBI taxonomy): domain Eukaryota; kingdom Viridiplantae; phylum Streptophyta; class Pinopsida; order Cupressales; family Cupressaceae; genus Cupressus; species Cupressus sempervirens. The sequence goes on from CM053788.1 coordinate 316,091,243, forward strand.
TTATGTAATTTACAAACCATATCCCTGTTGTTCTCATCAACAAATCCCTCTGGTTGTTCAATATAGACTTCCTCTTCCAATATACCATTTAAAAAAGCAGACTTTACATCCATCTGATAGACTTTAAAATCTTTATATGCAGCATACGCAAGTAAAGTTCTTACTCCTTCCATTCTAGAAACAGCAGCGAATGTTTCCCCATAGTCTAATCCTTCTTCTTGAGCATAACCCTTGCATACTAGTTTAGCTTTGTTTCTAGTAATCTTTCCATTCTCATCTAGCTTTTTTCTGAATACCCACTTGGTGCCAATCACATTCTTGTCAACTGGTCTGGGAACCAAACTCCTGGTTTTGTTCTTCTTTATTTGATCAATCTCTTCTTCCATAGCTTTATACCAGTCATCATCTTTTAATGCACCATATACTGTCTTAGGTTCAATTTTGTTGATTAGAAATTATTCATGTCTTAGTCTATTCCTTGTCATTGGTCTTGCATCTTTGTCACCAATTATCTGTTCAGCAGGGTGATGTATTTTTACATATTTGGACAATCTTGGTTCTGTCCTTGTTTCCATGTTTGATCTTTCAAATTCAATGTCACTATGTACTGAGTTGTCAAGTTGTTATTCATCTCTTTCATGTGTACTGACTTCAGGATCAGATTGTGCATTTTCTTCATTCTGCAACTCAGCTTCTAAATGTAACTCGACATTCACTGGTTGTGATTCGGCTGAAACTAAAATTTGTTGTTGAATCCCAATTTGATTGACAGCATCCTTGTCAACCGGCATTCCTTCATGAGAATACACAAAGGTTTTGTATTCATTCATTCTCTTTGGTTCTTTAACTTGGACTTCTGTATGCTCATCAAAGTTTACTTTTGCACTTTCCACAATTTTTTTAGTGTTAGTATTCAAACACTTATATACTTTACTTCTAGTGGAGTAACCAAAGAATATGCCTTCATCACTTTTTGCATCAAATTTTCCATTTCTAGCATCTTTAAGGATAAAGCATTTACAACCAAATACTTTGAAATGTTTTACATTGGGTGAGTGACCATACCATAATTCAAAAGGTATTGTATTGTACCTTTCTTGACTTATACTTAGTTCAGTGTATGAACAACTACACTTATAGCTTCTCTTCAGTATTTTAAAGCAACAGTCTTTTCCATCATTAACATTCTGGCATAGTCAATCACATATCTATTTCTTCTTTCAGCAATTCCATTCTATGGGGGAGTTCTAGGAGCTAACGTTTGTCTCTTGATTCCTTTTTCATTACAAAATATGAATTCACCACCTCTGTCTGATCTCAGGCATTTCAAACTCTTTCCTGTTTCCTTTTCAACTCTAGCCACATACCACTTAAACATTTGAAAAGCATCAAATTTTTGCTTTAAGAACATAACAGTCATCATTCTGGAATAGTCATCAACAAACAACATTATATATTTATCTCCTTTGTAGCTCTGTACTTCCATTGGACCACATAAGTCAGTATGGACTAACTCAAGTATTTCTTTAGATGTATAGTTTTTACTTTTGAAACTTGACTTTGTCATCTTTCCTAGCTGACATTATGTAATGCCTCGCCAAGGGATCCAAAATAATTAACCTAAAATTTTACTAAGTTTGCTAAACATTTTTTTTTTTAAATAAGAAAGTATGACATACACATCAAACACATAGTAGCGGAAGCAATAACATGTAATCATTAACAAACATACATAACAGGTTACATTCCTTAAGGATCCCAAGACGTTGAGTCACATTTAAATTTAATTAATTCTAAGTCTAACAACTACCACATCCACATGAAAGAATAATAATAAAGTCCAATGTCCATAATATATATTTGCTCTGAATGCCTCTTGGAAAATTAATTCAGAATGCTCAATCATCCACTGTACATGTCACAGGGTATGAAAGGCTTAAAAGAATATACATATGTAGAAATAAAGATACATCATCCTCAAATCCATGATACAAAATACAATAAAATAAATGAAACCATCCACCATACATGATACATCCATACATCAATAATGATAAAACATTCATCATAAAATCTAACCATCCATCATAACGATCCATGAACAGAATGAAAGTAAATGCCAACCAAGAAAGCTCCAACCACGGTGACCACGAATGAATCTCAATGTTAAGAGTAAAAAGCACTACCACCCGACCACCTGGAACCTAAATGGTCCACTCCCACCGCACTAAGGAGATAGCGTCAAGTCCCAAAAAAGATATCAAAACACAAAATACAAGTACTCTCTAAGTCTGGGAAATCCTAAAAGTATACTAACTCAAAAGTCCCAACATAGACAGACATCTAGACCCAGAGGCACACAAGACACGTAGGAAATCTACTATGGAAGCGGGAAAGTGTCATCACATGAATCACATTGGAAGTTACTTGAGCAATCCCTCAGGAATCTCGGGTCCCCAGTAATCTTGTGGCCATTAGTATCCTCTCGTACTGATGAGGCATACTATGGAATGCAAGGTCACAACCGAGCGTTCTCTCTACCCCATCCTAGTTTGTACTAGCACTCAAGGCATGGGAGAGAACATATAGTTATCTTATTAGGTTCATTTAAGTCAGTATTTAGGTGAGATGTTTTCACTTATTAAAACAAACAACTTACAATGAGTTATCCCCAGAGCCACTTTGGGTCTCTCGTCCCTCATTGCAAGCCACTTTTCGACACTACACATAGATAACCTACCCTAGGCTCATGAAATCACAAATCACAAAATTATAATAAAATCACCTCAGTCCTATACAAGTGATTGGAAAGCATCAAAAGATAAGCCACAATAATCACATCAGTTCTCCACGAGAAAACTGGAAAGCATCAAATAATAATCACAATGATCACAACAGTTCTCTATCAGCAACTGAAGGCATCCATGATAAATCACAATATCCAATGGTTCTTCAATGAGCAACTAGAAAGTATCCCAAAATAAATCACAATACTGATCGAAGACTCCAAAATGGTCAAGTCAAAACATGTCACAACATGACATCATCAAGAACAAATCATTTAAAACACCTCAGTCCTCTCAAGAAGCTAGAAAGCAACAACAACCAGTAAACACATCCATCATAGAGAATATCAACACATCACCATGGTTGGGTTTAGAAAGATCGAGAACAAATTATCATACCATCACAATCGCATAACCCTCAAGCCTCTGGTAACAACCTAAACTAGTCAACACTCTAAGACCACCCAAACCCCAATCACAGATAACATAAACAAAACAATATAGTTCATAATTTGGGTTTGATTTCAAATTACACAATAGGATTTAAGTTGAAGTTTCAATTTTTGTTTCAATGTTCATTTCTAATGCAAAGGTTTCTCACTATTACCCTTATAATTTAACCCAATTATTTATTCATGAATATACAAGTATTATCAAATTTAAAGTCAAAATTCCTTAAGATAAATCAATCTGGAATAATCTTTATTTTATTAAGTTATATAAAAAAATAATCAATAATGATTTTAAATAAAATCACTATGATTTTATTAAAATCAATTATTTAATCTTCATTTGATAATAACTCCTCTACTATTATTAAATAAATTAATATTTTATTTAAATATAAAAACATTTTTTATTATAAAATTATTAACAATTTTTAATAAATTAAAAATTTATTAAAGCAAATTTTAACATTATTGTTATCTATTAACAATTTTATAATTTTAAAACATTGATAAAATAAACAAAAAAGAAGAAGTTATTTTTCATATATAACTAACGCCTCTCTTTAAAGAGCCATGCGGCCCTCGTCACAGGGTACCGCAGGCTTTAAAGGCCATGCGGTCCCCTGCTGACGCAAGTCGCTACCGGCGATTTCAAAGCGCTGAGGGGGGGGAAAAAGGTAAGACCCCTCCCCATACATTATATTGTATATATATTTTTTTTTATGCAAACTTTTAAATTTAATTAAAATCGCCTCCTCAATTAATATTTTATTAAAAATTAATAATATATGTTTATTATTATTATATATATTTTTTATAAATAATTATTTATAATTATTTTATTTTATTTTTTAATCATTCACAAATATAATCTGATAGAGAAAATAATATTAACCATTCGAATTTCAATCTACAATTTTCATTTTTAAGTTTAAAATTTAACCCTTCCCCGATTAAATTCAGATTTATTTAATCTATCAAATAAGAATTCCTGATCACTCTTCTAATTGTTACATATGCCGAATATATTGACAAGCATTTAATAATTTACAATATTGAAATATTTAAGCTTTCATCACAAAGAATTCAGATATACAATCCACAGGCACGAAGAAGACAGGAAAGGATAATTGTGTAATTAATCAATGATCAAAACACAAGACCCTACCTGAGCCTGATGCTAATATGCAATTCCCAAAAATTGTAAGAGAATTTTCTCCTCTTCAATAACTTTCTTCTGAAAATCTTTCTTAGAATTCTCCTTCTTAAATTCGCTGCCAAAAGATGTCACCCCAAAAATTCTTGTCTCCAAAATTCATCGTCCCTCAAAAATGAACCCCAAAGTTGTGATAAGGAGTTTTCTCCTTAAATCAGGGCACTAATTGTGCGTTCATCCAAGAGGACTCCTTGCTCAACTGAGTTAATTCAAAAATTAACTTGTATTAATCTTTGCTTTATCTTTTAATGCACATTAAATGAATTATTAAATAACTTAATTTAGTTTTCCTCTTGACTTCTATTTTTAATCTTGATTACTTTTAATCCCATGCGCACTTTATGAAATTAAAATAACATTATTATTTTCACTTATTTTATCTTTTAATTAATTTCTTTTATTTTCAACTCATGCTCGCATCATGTGATCTAAAAACATTAATAATTTAGTATCTTTCAACTTTTAATTTATTTTAGAAACTTAATTGATAAAATATTTAATTAATTTAAATAACAATAATATTTAGCATTTATTTAAAAATGAACTCTGAATATATTATTTTTAAATTAAATAAATATTATCATGTTCTAAATTTATCCTTAAACTTTTATCTCCAAATTTTAATTCTTTTTATTTAATTAATTTCTCAATTAATTAAATATTAAAAAATATCATATTAATTTTTCATTAAATTAAATCATTAATTAATCTTTTAATTAAACTTAATTAATAGAAAAATACACCAAAGACTCATAAAGACAACATACAAAAACCCAACATAGCAAAACACATACTAAAGCAACAAAGGGTTATAATCATGAAATAACATCATTTGATCCATTCAGAGGGTACTTAACTCATATACTTGTCCTAATTATCAAATAGGACAATTGGCTAAAGGGTTTAGGATTTGGACTTAAGAGTTTGTCTCCCCTCTCTTACCATTGAGATAATGCGATAGGGTACGCTCATCCTGGCAATTCAGAAAAGTCGATACCCGGTACCTGCAACCTGCATAAAATCTACGCATGTACAAACACAATATTCTAAGCTAAACAGACAATGGCAGGAAGTGGTGCATCGTGTAGATCCTGACTAGCAGATGACTACGACTCCCTTCCTTAACCACATCAGAAACACCATACATAAAGAAAACAAACATGCACACCATACACATGCAGTATGGGGTAAGTATCCATAAGAAAGCATGTGTGATAATAAACCATCTAACTAATCATCATCGATAACTGAAAACATTGAATAATCATCATACATGCATGAAATATAGAGTACCAAGTAATCTCATCATATAATAAACTAAATCTGAAACAATATCTTAAAATTTGAAAGTAATGCTACTAAACATCAAGTATAAAACTGGCCTAAAAGAGTTTGGCAAGCATAACTGAAATGTGACTTAGGGGCAGGCACTACATCCACAAATTCTCTTACAATTTTTGGGAATTGCATATTAGCATCAGGCTCAGGTAAGGTCTTGTGTTTTGATCATTGATTAATTACGCAATTATCCTTTCTTGTCTTCTTCGTGCCTGTGGATTGTATATCTGAATTCTCTGTGATGAAAGCTTAAATATTTCAATATTGTAAATTATTAAATGCTTGTCAATATATTCGACATATGTAAAAATTAGAAGAGTGATCAGGAATTCTTATTTGATAGATTAAAGAAATCTGGATTTAATCGGGGAAGGGTTAAATTTTAAACTTAAAAATGAAAATTGTAGATTGAAATTTGAATGGTTAATATTATTTTCTCTATCAGATTATATTTGTGAATGTTTCAAAATAATATTAAAACAATTATAAATAATTATTTATAAAATATATATAATAATAATAAACATATATTATTATTTTTTAATAAAATATTAATTGAGGAGGCGATTTTAATTAAATTTAAAAGTTTGCATAAAATATATATATATATATATACAATATAATGTATGGGGAGGGGTCTTACCTTTTCCCCCCCCCACAGCGCTTTGAAATCGCCGACAGCAACCTACATCAGCAAGGGACCGCACGGCCTTTAAAGCCTAGGGTACCCTGTGATGAGGGCCGCATGGCTCTTTAAAGAGAGGCGTCAGTTATATATGAAAAATAACTTCTTCTTTTTTGTTTATTTTATCAATGTTTTAAAATTATAAAATTGTTAATAGATAACAATAATGTTAAAGTTTGCTTTAATAAATTTTTAATTTATTAAAAATTGTTAATAATTTTATAATAAAAAATGTTTTTATATTTAAATAAAATATTAATTTATTTAATAATAGTAGAGGAGTTATTATCAAATGAAGATTAAATAATTGATTTTAATAAAATCATAGTGATTTTATTTAAAATCATTATTGATTTTTTTTATATAACTTAATAAAATAAAGATTATTCTAGATTGATTTATCTTAGGGAATTTTGACTTTAAATTTGAGAATACTTGTATGTTCATGAATAAATAATCGGGTTAAATTATAAGGGTAATGGTGAGAAACCTTTGCATTAGAAATGTGCATTGAAACACAAATTAAAACTTCAACTTAAACCCTGTTGTGTAATCTAAAATCAAACCCAAATTATGAACTATATTGTTTTGTTTATGTTATCTGTGATTGGGGTTTGGGTGGTCTTAGAGTGTTGACCAATTTAGGTTTTTACTAGAGGATTGAGGGTTATGCGATTGTGATGGTATGATGATTTGTTCTCGATCTTTCTAAATCCAACCATGGTGATGTGTTGATATGCTCGATGATGGATGTGTTTACTGGTTGTTGTTGCTTTCCAGCTTCTTGAGAGGACTGAGGTGTTTTAAGTGATTTGTTCTTGATGATGTCATGTTGTGACTTGTTTTGACTTGACCATTTAGGAGTCTTCGATCAATATTGTGATTTATTTTGGGATACTTTCTAGTTGCTCGTTGAAGAACCATTGGATATTGTGATTTATCATGGATGCCTTCAGTTGCTAATAGAGAACTGTTGTAATCATTATGATTATTATTTGATGCTTTCCAATTTTCTCGTGGAGAACTAATGTGATTATTGTGGCTTATCTTTTGATGCTTTCCAGTTGTTTGTATAGGACTGAGGTGATTTTATTATAATTTTGTGATTTATGATTTCATGAGCCTAGGGTAGGTTATCTATGTGTAGTGTCAGGGAGTGGCTTGCAATGAGGGACGGGAGACCTGAAGTGGCTTTGGGGATGACTCATTGTAAGTTGTTTGTTTTAATAAGTGAAAACATCTCACCTAAATACTGACTTAAATGAACCTAATAAGATAACTGTATGTTCTCTCCCATGCCTTGAGTGCTAGTACAGACTAGGATGGGGTAGAGAGAACACTTGGTTGCAACCTTGCATTCCATAGTATGCCTCATCAGTACGAGAGGATACTAATGGCCACAGGATTACTGGGGACCCAAGATTCCTGAGGGATTGCTTGGGTAACTTCCAATGTGATTCATGTGATGACACTTTCCCGCTTGCATAGTAGATTTCCTACGTTTCTTGTGTGCCTCTGGGTCTAGATGTCTATCTATGTTGGGACCTTTGAGTTAGTATACTTTTAAGATTTCCTAGACTTAGAGAGTACTTGTGTTTTGTGTTTTGATATTCTGTTTGGGACTTGACGCTATCTCCTCAGCACGGTGGGAGTGGACCATTTAGGTTCCACGCGGTCAGGTGGTAGTGCTTTTTACTCTTACCATTGAGATCCGTTTGTGGTCACCATGGCTGGAGCTTTCTTGGTTGGCATTTACTTTCATTCTGTTCATGGATGGTTAGATTTTATGATGAATATTTTATCATTATTGATGTATGGATGTATCATGTATGGTGGATGGTTTCATTTATTTTATTGTATTTTGTATCATGGATTTGAGGATGATGTATCTTTATTTCTACATATGTATATTCTTTTAAGCCTTTCATACCCTATGACATGTACAGTGGATGATTGAGCATTCTGAATTAATTTTCCAAGAGGCATTCGAAGCAAATGTATATTATGGACATTAGACTTTATTATTATTCTTTCATGTGGATGTGGTAGTTGTTAGACTTAGAATTAATTAAATTTAAATGTGACTCAACGTCTTGGGATCCTTAAGGAATGTAACCTGTTATGTATGTTTGTTAATGATTACATGTTATTGCTTCCACTACTATGTGTTTGATGTGTATGTTATACTTTCTTATTTTTTTTTAAAAAATGTTTAGCAAACTTAGTAAAACTTTAGGTTAATTCTTTTGGATCACTTGGTGGGGCGTTACACATTGTTTGCACATGATATTGTCAGGCTTCTTCAATTTAGGTAAACCTCTGACTTTCTTCATTTTACTGATATTGACGAGATTTTCAAAGTTGACATGACATAGCCTTCTATGCCATAACCATTCATCATCAAATTTTGCAACGAAACAAGAAACATCATCCATATCAAGGTAAAACAAATTACTTCTTGTTTGATCTCCTTTTCCTATCAGTTTACCATCAGTATCATAGATTTTTGCAGTTTTGTCTCCAAATTCTACTTTGCATCCTACATTGCCTAACTATGAGACACTCATCAAATTGTAGTTTAATCCTTCAACATAATATGCATTATCACATGAAATTTTCTCTGTAAGCTTAATGGAGCCTTTTCCTTTTATTTGACATGGAGCATCATTACCAAATCTAACACTATTTCCATCATACTGTATAAAGTTAACAAACTTACTTTTGTCTCCTATCATGTGATGTGAGCATCCACTATCTATGATCCATCTGTCATTCTTGTTCATACATGTTACCAGTGCTATAGGTTCTTCTTCATCAGATTGGTCCTTCATGGCTACATAAACAACTTCATCATCATTATCATCAGAGTTCTCTTCAACAATATAACACTTATTGCCTTTGTCTTTGTAATCTCTCTTATCATCTTCTCTTCTATATTTGTACTTGTTGCCTTCCTTGTAATCCTTTTTATGTGTACATCTAGCAGCAATATGTCCTACTTCATTAAAATTGAAACAAATGATAGGCATCTTACCTTTGAATTTCCCTTTGCCTCTATGAAATCTTCTAGCTAGTAATGCTTCCAACTGTTCCACATCTTCCTCATCAGTGCTACTGTCACTGGATACATGTTTCATTTTTCTTCCTTTCTTTGATTTCACCTGTTTAGCATCTTTCAGTGATAGCTTGGCCTTGAAAGCAGATTCAACATTCTCAGGTCTGTAGTTGTCAAAGTTAGATAACTCAAATGCAGTGAGTCTACCCACTATACCTTCAAAACTTAGATTGTTTCCTGGTACACATCTTAGTTCTTGTATTGTTGATACTCTAATAGCATAGATAGGGAGAAAGGTTCTTAAGAACTTACTATTAACAGTATCTTCATCCAATTGACCACTCAAACATCTTATTTCACTTACCACTTCCTTTATTCTAGCGCCATACTGAGTAGCATTCTCACTTTCCTCCATTTTCATATCATCAAACTTTCCTCTGAGGCTTTCTCTTTTTGCTCTTTGGACATTCTGATCTCCTCCATAGATGTTTGATAGGGCTTTCCACATTTTGAATGCAGTGTCACATCCTTTGATATCATCGAATTCAGCATAGTTGAGTGCTGAAGCAATCTCCAGCATTGTCTGATTGTGTTCTTGTTTGTTTTTGAAATCTTCTGCAGTAAGAGTACCAGTTGGATCAACATGTTCAGTAACAATTGAATTTTGGGCATAATCTCTTATGGATCCAAGATGTAGCTTCATCAAACTTTTCCATGCAACAAATTTGTCTTTGTTGAGCTTGGGAACTTCTCTCTTAGGCATTTTGATCTTTTTCTGCTTCTAGCCCCTTTAAACTAAGTCAGCAGCAAAGCTCTGATACCAATTGTTAGAATTATTTAGAATAACTAAGGTGGGGGGGTGAGGCGCAAGTGAATCAGTCATCTAAGGTCCAAATGCCCTAATAATACTTTTTCTCAAATTATAGTGAGCACATAAACTTTTCATCCATCCAAGCTTGAATCAATCATCTTAGCAAGTTACAACAAATCAACATGCAGGGATAAAACATGCAAGATCAACACATGACACAGTGATTTACGTGGAAACCCAATTTGGGAAAAACCACTAGTAAGATGCTACTTAATTCTCACTCTTCTAAAGTGATGCCCTGTTAAAAGCCTGCCCTATTAAAGGCTTAAAACACAGTATTAAATGTGACCTTGTTAGAGGATTTCACCATACTGTTAGGAATGGGCCTGGTCAAAGGACTTTAGAACATTATCTTGGAATGTCACCTTGTTAAAGGATTTACAACATGGCTATTAAACCAACCTAAGTCCATAGGATTTAAACTAACTATTACAATTGCTAGAGAGTAACAATAATAGCTTTTTGATCTGATACAACTTACAACATATTTTGCAAATTTCATATCACACTTCAATTCAATCCTTTGCTTGGCTTTTAATCACTTCAGCTCTGACAGCTTGTCATCTCAAGCTTTGTCTCCTTGAGTCTTCTTACTCATCATACCAATGCAACCATATCTATGGTCATCTATTGAAGCAGAGTAACTGTGCTCTCTTACTCCTTAGTATCTCTTTTAGCACTTTATGCTTTCATGCTTGACCTACTCCTCTATTTTCTTCGTAGCCTTATGACTCCTTAAATAGAAATCTGGATTGCCTTACCCACTCGATTCTCCCTCTCCAACTTTAGGGTTTCAAATAGATTAGGTAGGATACAATGTATCCACCCCATATCTTGCTCTTATCTAGAGACTTCATCTAAAGTCTAGTTGTATTTTCCAAAAATGTTTTACATGGTGTTCTATGCCACCAGCTCATTACTCTTATCTTCTATTTGATTCATATAATTCTAGATAACAACCTTGTCGACTTAGATTTGGTGAATCTTTGATCTTTGAAATAATGCAACAACTCGGCATTATTGGTTTACTGATGCTTGGCACCTTTTGTGTTACTTGGCACTTGAATCTTGCTCGGCACCTAATCTTCGCTCGGCATCTGATCTTTACTTGGCACTTGATATCTTGACTCGGCACTTGTTTCTTTACTCGGCACTTGATATTCACTCAGCACATACTGAAGTTGAACTTGCTCGGCTTCAACTAGGAATCTATTCGGCACTAACTAGCTTGCTCGGCTCTCTCTCTAATAAACTTAGTTAGACTTTACAAATGACTTAGCTAAAACCTTACATCTTTGGTGTGTTTTAGTGTGCCCATTCTCTATGTCTTAGAGTATGTCATCAATACATTGTTTCATCAATGGCTTAGCTGATCTTTGTACTTCATTGTAACATCATAACTTCAACCTTTCTTTAGGTGTTCTAGTTACATCTTATTGATTACCTCCTTCTTGTCAATCAACCAATTGATAGTATTTGGATCACTAAAGCAATTGTCATTCCTACAAGTATCAAGTTTGACATCAATGACAAAACAATGATTGAGAACATTCTTTACCAGATCCATTACTTTTTATGTATGATCTCTTCAATCATTTCCAACAATCTCCCTCATGATCTTTTCAATCATTTCCAACACAAAAAATCAACACTCCCTTGTAGCTAGGGAGGATAAACACATGACCCTATATTACCTCAATGTAATATAAGAATATATTTGATTAGAAGATATTCAATATTTTGATATCCAAATTCTAGAGTATTGGTCTTCTAGAATATCAACACATGTTATTCACCAAATACTCAAATAAGGTTTGGTATCACATTTGATATCATGAATTTTGGTATCATAGAATATCGACATTCAATATCCACCAAGTACTCAAAAGCTTTGATATCACATTCGATATCATGAGTATTAGTCTCCTAGAAGATCGATGATATTCACCAAGTACTCAAAAGGTTTTGATATCACATTCGATATTAAGAGTATTGGCCTCCTAGAAAATCAATGATATTCACCAAGTACTCAAAAAGGTTTTGATATCACATATGATATCAAGAGTATTAGCCTCCCAGAATGTTGAGATGCAAGACATCCACCATACACTCAATTTTTTTGATCTCATAACACAAGTTATTGTAAGCTCATCTCCTTACAATAACTTCTACAAATACATGTGGAAGTTGTCACTTCTTCATGATGTACACAGGTGGTAGGCCCATTAAAATCATATAATACCAAGGTATATCATGAATCACATTCCTCTTGATTGCTATAATTTATTGATCACTGGAGAATCCATCTCAACATGGTTTACTCCCTCTGAATCAATATGATCAAGTTCACTAAAGGTTGGCTAAATCATATCCTCTATCTCACTCCCTCTCTTTCAAGGTTTCCCATAATGAAATGTCAAACTCCTTCTAAATCTCAATCTTCCTCGACCTGTAATAATATTCTAAGAGGAAAATATCAAGGCAAGTGCTCATATAGTATGCCATGCTCGAACTTTGACAAGTCAGAATACAACCAACAATTTTTTTATATTTATATTTTTTTTAAAAAAAATTTATTGAAGATGAACTTAACAGATGATGCTTACACAGACCCGTACTCTGATATGAGTATTCTATCGAACTACGAGGTGTCAAAATTATAATAATATCAAAATGTTACTTTGTTCTTACATTGAGTTGAAGGCAAGAATTAAGTTATTGCAGAAGAAGATTTTTTTTTTTGTTTTTATTCGAAAATTTTGCACTCAAGTTTCCATGGCAGACCGATTGTTTCCTAACTATTCATTGGAATTATGAATTATAACTTAGGAACTAGATGGTTTATCATTTTGAATCTACATCTTAACCCTAAAGTAAGACATTTCGTAAATTTGAAGGACCTCTTTTATATCTTTGCAAAAGTAAAAATTCAGTAGTTTTGTAGATGTGACTAAATTTGCAATTGTCCTAGATGTACTAACTTCAAGCGGTATAATCTTACTCGTTATGTGCAATGTTCCATAATAGTAGGGCATTGTTGTTGATATTAATGGGATAATTGCATTTTTATCCTTTATTGGTTTTTGATTTAAATTGTTGTTTACCACCTAGGTATTTTAAATTGATCCTTAATTCCTTATCCTCCACACTTCTATTTAGTGATACTCTCTAACTCTCATTTATCCATAATTAATTTCTATCCCTTTTCCTCTATTATTATTATTTTTATCATTTATTTTTATTTTATAGTTTTTATGAATTTATTTGATTTTATTTTAGTTAATCACTCATTTATTATTGTTATTATTCTAAGGTCTTTTTTTTGGTTATCATTGACCAATGTCGATCTATAGCCATATTAAGTTCTATGGAGTTAGGTACATTCGGCTTGAAAGCTAACTATAGATCATACCATTATCCAATAATGGGTTGAATAACTAAGGAAAATAAAAGAGCTCAAATTTTAAAGCTTAATTCCAAAATTGATCTCTATTGTATTTCTTACATATGACTTTTCCCACATAATTATTAATTAAATGTTGATTTGACAAAAATAAATAAATAAAAGACCTTCATAATAATTTAATTACTTTACTAAATTTCCATACCATCTAACATATGAACAATTAAAAATATAAATTTATTACCTCCTACATACCATAATAAACTAATTTCAATTTTAAAAGTACTTAACTAAATTAATTTCTAACTAAAATCACCATTGTTAACTTACAATATTACCAACTAATCCTATCTATAATTTAACAATTCCAATTATAGATGAAATCTTTTTAAAAAAATCCTAACTTACAACAAAAGTACACTTACCCCTAAAAGTATGCAACTTCCATCTAAGTCGTCTCTTTATTAACATACTTGATTCAATGCCCTAAATAATCCACATACTAACTACATAAATACAATAATAATATACAAAATATTTTAAAAATCAATTAAAAACTACCCACTTATTTCTTAACTAACCCTATGCTAACCTAGGTACCTACACCCACCCCTAACTACTTGCCATATGGTCTTCCCCAAGGAATGGGCAGTTCCCTAATGAAGATGTGTATTAAAACATTTTAAAGTAGCTTGGAAAAATTTCCTAAGTCCTCCACACTTCTTCCTAGCAAAAAATCTTTACCTTATCCAAATTGGTGCTAGCCACCACATGGTACATCCTAAGTCACTATCCTAAGATGCCTAGGGAGATGAAATTTGAATCATAACTTGATGGCCACCTTTCCCAATCCTAGCGCCTAGCTATCCCATTTTCCAAGACACTACTTACCCCTTTCTTTTGCATTGGTGTTGACTCCAAAACATGTCATAAACCTTTTCCCTCCAAATCTAGGCGTTACTTGATTGTCCCATCTAATGATAAGGTGGGGGAGGGACCAAGGAAATTGAATGTCTGACATGTATCAGCATTTGGTTCAACTCTCTAAACATCCCTAATGCCAAAACCAAGGGAAGCTTGCAAGGTTAAAATATTTGCTATGAGATTATACTTCAAACTCTCCCTTCTCCTAATAATGGATGCCAAAAGGGCTCTGACATAGGCCAGAACAAAAAGTTTAAAAGTCACCTCACACTTTTGATTTTGTCCAAGGTGGGAGGGAAGAGTGTGGTCACCTAATGGGGCCATGTCCCCTCATTCATGATGAATGGTAGCCTTCTTGGAGATGACACTTAGGTTAGGTAGGGATGTCTTAGAAAAAGCTCAAGAATTATTTTTTTTATTTATTCATTTTTGTTTATTTTTATTATTATTATTTTTTGGTTGATCTGAGGCATTGTTCCATTGGTCAAGTGTGTATTCATATATAAATATACCTTTTTTTAATTTCATCCTTATTTACTTGAGGGGATGTTTTCTAGTTTCTAGCAAGTCTAAGGGTGGGTCCCTAGGATCCCACCACATCTAACTTGACATATCTTTTTCTTTTCTTTTCTTTTCTTTAACTTTGTTAAGTCTTATCCCATCACCGAGATATTGTATAATTTTATTATTTTCTGCACAAGTATCCAAGAATATTCTCTATGAATAAAATATTGGACTGTAATAGCCATTCTCATATTTTGGTCTTCCTCATACATTTTCCAGAGAGGAAATGTGGACCTACAATAAGTCTATCAAAGATTTTATCTAAGTGTTTACTTTTCTCAAACTAATTCTTTTTCTTGTGTTTGTTTTTTTTTCCTACCATAAAATCTAGGTGAATATATTTGTTGATAGGATGGTATTGTCTTCTTAGAAAATTTGTTTGAACTTTGAAAACCAATGAATAAATGACTATGCATATACAATGGACTATCAAACATGGTGATTTACTTCCAAGTTATGAAATGCATAACATATAAATTTGCAATGAAACCTGTATATTCTGAATTGGCCAACTCTACCCAAAATATTCTTCTACATATCATTTATAAAATATATCTAACAACTAATTTACAATTTTTCATGAGGAGAAAGTTCTAATACCTGATTTCTTCATAATACATCAAATCTCTCAATGACTATTTCCTTGCAAGTAAAATTATATACAACTTCTCAATAAAATCCTGACTCCTTTCATCAATATACAATAATCTAAAAATTTCATTTTACATCATATTGAAATAACAATAGAGACTTAGAATCACAATAGATTTAAGATGACATAAAACATCGGTCTCTCTTTGCACAATTGATTTTTCCAACTTGTCAAGGGTGAAACCCTAACACCTTCAAGAAAATTTCATCATCTCAAAACTTGCACATGTATACAAACTTGGAACCATGGAGGCTCACCTCCCATCCTAGGCTTCTATGAAGCCACCCACTGAGCAAAGGGAACAAGATCTAAACTGGGTTGCATTCCAATCTTATAAATGCATGAACATCACATTTACAACACTTAACAATCCCATCCCAAGGTATTTCACAAAGGTTCACCAATGGAACCTTGAACATAGGGTGAAGGTGTGCTTTTCATAAGGAGGTTTTCCATATAATATCATATCTGCAATAGATAGCTTTCATGCCCTTTGGGGCTTCACAAAACCAACAAATATCATGCCCTTTCGGAGTTTCACAACACCTTCAAAATATCATGCCCTTTTAGGGCTTCCACAAACATCCTCCAAAACACACTACCAACAACTATAGCTTCCTTGAAATCCATACTTCATTAACTTCCTTTCTTCACCATTCTTCCCTTATCACCTCCAAAGCAAGATATGAATGAAAATGGCATACAATGGAGCCCATACTCCAAGGTCCTCAACTATGTTTCAAGCCCAACTATGCCCTTCACCCTGGACTTCTCTTCCCTTCCCAAAAGGGTGAGTGAAGTCCTCACACCCATGATCACATTCACATTCCAATAAAACAAGAAAACAAAATCAAGAAAGAAAACCAAGAAATCTTCAAGAACACAATACACATTCACATGGCCACAACACAATACCAAATTCCACAATGCAAATGCATACTCCATTGACAAGTGCTCCCTACTTGCAGATTTATTTTGCAATACTTAAGAAAGAAAAATGAAGCATAGTTTTGCAACACCAACCTTGGTCCAAGCTAGGGTAATGATAGTTGTAGTAGAGTTCCCTTACTCTTCCTCCAAAATCTAATTGTCTCTAAACTTAAAGAGTGGGTGAACAACCCACTAATTTGGCCAAGACCCTCTAATAAGGCCTTCTCACTACTATTTTAGCAAGGAATATCAAGTCTCCTATGCTTACATCGTTTCCCCTCCTAAATAAGAAAGTTGACCAAGTGGGATGGTGAGGGTACACTCATGGGGAAACTCCAAATTTTGAATTGGTTCAAGAGGGCATTGTTTAAGGGGTCCCCTAAGTTAGCTAATCACTAAGATGTTTGAATTTAGGCCCCTAACATGTTAGACTACCATTAGGGTGGCTTATTTCTAATAAAATGACACTTTAGGATCCCATTTAGGCCCCTTAAAATCCCTGACAAGTTTGAATTCGAAAATCAACATGATGTTGACCCATCCTAACACTCTCTCCCAAGTGGGTGTACTTAAACATTAATTGGAAGAAAAGGAAAGGACTAAGATTAAGTGACCTTTTGACCAACACTCTAGGTGACATGTCATCAACACATAGACAAATATAAGTGTCAAGTGACACATTAAAATACATTACACTTCACCATGACATGTCCTTAATGCATCTAAATTATGATTAAACATTTCCTCATACAAACAAATTTACATTACAAAACAAAATACTTTCACAACGAGGCTTTTGAATCTTCCAAAGATTCGCCTTGGTTAAACTGTGTTCACATAGGTTTGGAACTTGTTTCCCCCCAAGAATTTTCATAGTTCCACTTCCTACACATTAAACTCGAGCATCAGTAGTCCAAGGAGATCATATAAAATATATATATCATAAATGCATAACATTTCAAATTTTACGAAATCCATATCAACATACTTCAATTAAATTCCCTTTCTTAATATTTTCAATAATATATTCAAAATGTTAAAATACAAAAATCTGCATATCATATATCATCCTAATCAAATTAACATTTAACTGCATATCATATAAATCATCATAATCATTTATCTGTGTATCATAAATCATCATAATCATTTGTATGCATATCATAAATCATCATAATCAAATTAACATTTGCAAAACATTATAGTCTAGTGCTCTCATGTCATAAAACTGCATCTATATATGTATGATCATTACATACACACAATCAGGGCCTTAGTACATTTTATAATTACAAACACTACTGAAATATCAAAATAAATGGATAAACAAGCCACTGTCTATCTAAGTCTCGAATAACTATCAAAATGTCAAAGTCTCGAATACCAAAATGAAAGTAGAATATTTATACTATGACTGGTCAAGGTGAGGCCTCACATAGTACATATAGAATTCCAAATAAAAGGTTGACCACAAAAGTAATATTGAAGATATAATGAAAAGACTCATCTCATTATTTTATTACTTTCCATATAACTTATCATTATCTCCTTAGACTATGTGAAATAAAAATTATTTTATTACATTCATACACATTTATGTATATATCTGAATTCATATTCATATAAATAATTAGCCATACTAACTTATAAGGAGAATGATATTTCAAAACTTATATGAAATCCTTAGTTCTCATTTTATTCCACATAAATTTATTTTCTTACCTATTCCATACATTAATTCATTATAATTATTATGTTAATATTAGAATAACTAAGAATAAGGAGAAATTTTGAAAATATATGTACCCTTGTTATTTAATTTATTCAAAACCTTTTGTGTTACACTATCAACCACCACATTGATTATATTTTATTCAACATCATAAGGGTCGAATAATTAATATAGTACTTTTCCTCTACCTTGGAGATGTCCTATTAATCTCTTATTAATTCATGACAGTTTAACTTGATGAACAAGAGAACCGATGTTTGAATATTCACACAGGAATATTCTATTCTCATATTCATTGATTTTTTTACTTCTAATCCAACAATCACTGCCAATGAACTTTCATTATCCAACGTCAGACATCTCTCATCTACTTTCAATATAAAGCTATACTCCCATCTCCTTCATACAAAGGTTAATCACAAGATAATGAACAATATTGATAAAAAAACAACATTGAATTCTCAAATGATCCTGCAACAATGTTCTATACAATACATTATTTTAATGAAAAAAATAATTTAACAACACACTGACAATATTTCTATCAACCTGGAAGAGCCAAACCACACCTTTTCCTCTTTCGTTCCCAAAGAATTCAAGACATAGAGAACCACGAGTCTAGTGCTACACAGAGACATAGCAGCTACAAAAATTGATGATGTTGCATGAAGTCACGTCAGATATAGAGCAATGAATCTACACAATCTTCACGTGAAATTTTTTCAGATGCACAACCGTGTTTCTTTGATGTCCAAAAGTTACAATACAAGAGACCTTGTAATTGTTACAAAGTAATAATACTTAATTTAAAGCGCCAAGAGGACTGATTTCCAATTAGGAAAGTTTGCAACCATCGATTTTCTAGAACTTGAGTAGTATGATTAATCTCAAGGATATCTACTTGTCTAGATCATACAAAATAGAACATAGGCATATAGAAGGTGCAGAAAGAGTGTTTGATTTGAAGAAGAACTCAAACCTTCACAGTTTACAAGGGCCCTCTACTCATCCATCATTCCACTACAAACCATCGTCATCATAGATAACAAGGAGATTTTCTCGGTGGTTTTATGCAGTTTGACTTTAACTAAACTTTTGGAGTCAACTTAGATACCAAATATTTACATTGCATAATAATTTAACTTGCTTGGCTCCATCAGATATCATAATTGTTGGAGCTAGTGTAAGATATACAGTCCGTCAAAAACAAAAAATTTTGAAAAGAATAAGATGCAATTTCTATCGCCCAAGATATTGCATAGGATGATGTATTCCACATTTTAATGATATACAATCATAGTTATTGCAAGGTTGCTAGTATAGCCAAATCATGTCATAGTCATTTCCATTAAAGTTTGTAATCTATTTATTCATGCACAAGCTTGGATCATCCTTCAACACCTCCTATTACCGCATTGGAAGCCAAAGGCATTGGTTAATTGAACACATGCTATCATTATAATATTCTTTCAAATATTCCTAGCAAATGACCTGTTGTGATACCATGCTAGATTTGTGGGATGTGTTGCAAATGTAATAGCACTACCATAATATGTGGTATGTGTTTTCCAATTGTAGTATCTCCTTTTATTTCTAAGAAAGTGGGAGAATAGACATGTCCCTTCATGGGACATGTTTGTTCATTACCCTAATTAAACTCAGATAATTATATGTAATGTCTCCTTATATATATATATATATATATATATCTTGGTGTGATTTATCCAAGTAAAATTACAAAACTTCAACAAATAGACATGAATTTAAATAATTATTGAAGATCATTAAACTATATACTTCTTAGCACACAAAGTTTAATTTGAATAAATATATTGTAAAACATATTATGTAGATGTGTCTTGATGTCCATTCTTTTCAGTATTATATCTTGGTTTAAATTATAAATTTACAATGAGACCCCTTGGTAAATTTATGAGATCTTCAATTTTTTTATAGATATACAATTATATCCAATATGTCTTCCTAATCATCCCACACATTCAAGCATTGTTGGTGGAAAATAGAAACTTTAAAAATGCATACATCTTGAGACCTACTAACAATGAAGATCACAAACCATACCGCATTGTTTTTATTGTGATTATTTCTAAAGCCCTCCATCTAAAAGAGCTTCAAAGTTGGTATGTATCATTATGGATCTTCATGTTTGGTACTTGTTTATTGCACTAGTTAGCGATACACATCTCTTAACATTATGAGATTTTAACACTTTGACCCTTGGAGGTACTGTTATCTATTAATGCTCTTTGTATAGAATCCCAAAAATAATCAACATTCTCACTTACCCAAATTTATTACTGGTGGAATTTGACAAGGGAGTGCATGGACCTAAGCAATGGAGGTTTCTCTTTATGTTGAATTTATGGAAAGACCATATAAAGTGAAGAAAAATAAATTTGGAATCTAAATTCTTTTGCTATTACTCAAATAAATAGTCCATTTAAAATTATCAAATAATACAATAATTTTGCTATATGATATTATGTGATTGTCAAAACAAAAAAATTATTTATAAAGTAGAATAAATCAAATTAGTCAAATTTATAATCATAGTAGTTTTATGTATATCTTAAATGCAACAATTCTATAAGACTGAACCTTATGCTTTCTTTTATAAACTTCTATCTAAAATGATTTTATGAAAATGTTAAAAAAAACATAAGACTAAATATAATTCTTAATTATAGAAAACTTTTACAATAACAATTTTATGAAATAAGAAATATAATTAAAAACAAGTTTTTAGTTTTTTTAAGTGTTTCAAAGTTGGCACTTAAACATCACACACTAAAGCTTGATTCCTAAACTAAAAGTGTTAAATAGTTAAAATCGATTTATTTTTCAAAGCTTAGTTTATTCCTTAGTGTGTGATAAGGTGGCCCATCAAATAAGCATAGGTTTCTAGAGCATGATTAGCTTATTATGGATTTTCTAAAATAAAGGTTTTAATTTTTTTTAAATATTGTAATCTACTGAACTACGAGGGTTGTAGAACATTTGGACAAGATGCATTTGTTGAAGATACCTCCAAGTAAATGCAAGTGCTTGGTGTTGATCAAAATTCTACAACCTTTGCGAGCATTCTCACAACTTGTGCCCAAATGGGGACTTTCGAATAGGTCATGAAAATCTAGAGATATATTAATTGTTAATGTCTAGATAGAAGTATATACAAAAGGAGGAAGCATACTCAGGGCATGTAATATGTTGGAATAGAGCACTTAAAGAGATGTTTCTTTCTAGAATTTGATGATTGCACGGTATGCACCAAATGGGTTCTCTCAAAAAGTCTTGGAGACTTTTAAACCAGACGACTTAAACATCACACACTACTTAAACATCACACACTAAGCTTCATTCCAATAGTAAAATTGTTAAATAGTCAAAGTCGACTTATTTTTTCTAAAATTAATTTATACTTAGTGTGTGATGTTCAATTTAAATATATATAACTAGCCGGTTAAAAGGAAAACTCAATAACCTATATCACCTATGGTGTAAAGTCTGAAATCTACAACAATTGCCAGATAAGCAAACAACCCCAAGATGCGAAAAAATAAGAAATTTGAAAAGTCAAAAGCTGATCTTATTCACATAAATATTCAATATCCATTTCTCAGATGGAAAATCAATACATATCGACAAATAGTCGAGAATAATTGGAAACACAATAATTATTACATATCATCATTCTTTCTAAAACACTTGATCATACAAAAAGTCAACCACATATCGATACCATATACCAAGCAAGGTATAAATGTTGGAAATGAATAATATGAACATAACATCTTTTGCCAAAACTATGTCGACCTGCATGTCAAACATGAATGTATCTTTAATACATCATATGATATAAAGCATATATAACATAACCATATAAAATTAACATGCCATCGAACCTTAGTGTCCATCTACATGTAATCTCGTCTCCGAGCCATCAAACAATGTCCATCTGCTATCATGAGATGGAAGAGTGGTCCAGGCACTTTTACCGCCCAACCATGGAGTGGTTAGCTCCCCGAGGTTCTCCGATTTAGGAGAACTACCCGACCCTGACACGAGAAGGCTAGCAACTCGGCACAATTGGATCGGAAAGATCTGGTGTAGCGTTTGTGCCTAATCTACTTACACATATGTCTAGTAGAAACATACACAAGGATGTGGAAGAGGGAAAACAAATATAAATAGCCAATGCATCTCAATCATATGCATAACTATTTTAAGCTTGGCCAAGCAAATAACCAGTGTAATGTAAAAGTACTGGCAGGTAGAAATGAAAGAATAATAAGACCTTCAATTTTCTACCCTCCCCTTTTAGTCCACATTCAACACCCTTCTAAAATAATTTACTTCCTTAAGAAGTACAGGTAGGTCAAATGAATAACTTAATTATATTTTATTTAATATAATTAAAATAAAATAATTAATTGCATACTTATCATATCTACGCATACATGTGCTGCAAAGTTTCAGCTAGTAATAATAAATTATAAAAGA
Organism: Cupressus sempervirens; assembly: GCA_028749045.1. Classification (NCBI taxonomy): domain Eukaryota; kingdom Viridiplantae; phylum Streptophyta; class Pinopsida; order Cupressales; family Cupressaceae; genus Cupressus; species Cupressus sempervirens. The sequence goes on from CM053788.1 coordinate 316,114,369, forward strand.
TCTAACTATTGATCATTTTCTTACGCTTCAACTGGAAACTATAATTTTTATTCAGAATACAGCTCTTCACTAGATTGGTGTATTTTTTTTTTATCGTTGATTTTGATGGTTCAATTCTAATAAAATCGAAGTTAATTTAAATCTGTACAGTACGCTATATTTTCTACTATTATGATTTTCCTCAAGAAAATAAATATAAGAAATATAATATCTACAAAGACATTGTACTCTGTACTGTTTCAAAATAAAGTGCTAAAAAAAAACTTTGACGAACGATGCAATTCATATAAACAAACAAAAGTCTGATCTATGGGTTAATAGAAAGAAATAACAATCTCTGTTTTTAAACCACCGCCTTTCAAATCTATTTATAAAACAAAATCCAAACACAAGATGCACATAACTTACTATCGCTTCCCAATTACTTCTTTTAACACACAAAATAAATAAAATCTCAATTTTCCGGCTATCTTTATTTTAACACTCTTTTTCTTCAAACTGAAGTTTCTTTAAATTGTCTAATTAAATTCTTATTTTCTCCATTGTCACTCTAAATACAATTTTTGTTTAACGGCTTCTTTTTTTAAAAAAAATAGCAACAAGATCCAAAATAAAAACAAGATCCAAACACTACAAAACATTCTTCTTTCCGCACTACATACACTAAACACTGTAAAACGTTTTTAATACAGCATTGCATAAATAAATATATATATATATCCAGTTCTATAAAACACAATATCTTTTATTCTTAAATACTAGTGCTCACACTCATTAGCTGCACAAATTAAATAGAACAGAGATCTGCAACTATGTTCTAGCTAAAGAAAATTAGATCACTTACCTTTTTTTTTTTTTTAAAGCAGGTCTTCCTTAAATTCTATGCCTGAGGGTCACGCAGAGCCTCTGAAATTCTTTTTCCAAGAGTTGTATCACTAGTCAAACTGCTATCTCCCTTTCTTTACCATTCTCTCCTCTTTTACAGCCAAAACCGTTTCTTAACATGCATCCATTCAACTGCAAAAAAAAAATATCTTTTTTCCATTTTGCTGAAAAACGTCCCCCTTCTAAAAATCGGCTTCCTCCTTTAAAAATCGTTTCCTTCCCCCTATTTAATTCGGCCAGCCCCTTTTTTAATCTGCCTTACCTCCATGAAAAACGTTTTCTTTTCTTTCTCTTGAACTCGCAGTTATCAAATCTTTTTAATCAGTTCTTCTTTAAGTTCTTTTTTAAACAAATCGTTCTTCCCTCATAATTTTAGCCGGCAACAAATAGAATGATTCATAAAAGTAATTAGATAACACTTGGCTGTTCAAAAAAAATTAACTTACACTTCTATTAAACAAAAATTTTAAACCATCTCAAGATCCTAAATTTTAAATTTGTTAACACTCAATTAATTTCCTTATTTAAATCTATGGCTACCACATGGCTCAAGAACTTTAAATAAACTTTAAGTTCTATTTAACGTTCCACATTTAACTTAAATCCAACATTTTCAAAATAGAAGAACAATTTTTATTTTTTTATTTTTTTCCGACTAACTACTACCATTTGAAATTTGTGCTTGTAATTTTGAAAGTATAATACTTGCTTTATAATATAAATTATAATATTTCTAAGAATAAGAATTAATCATTCATTTTTTTATTTTTTTTTCAATTTACGCCACATTATTATAAATAAAACTTTTAATCCATCTAGATTAATTTAAAATTCAAAGCAAATGATTTAAATTCAAATAAAAACAACTACGTGTGTGTGTGCGGCTAACCATACAAATTCCGGACCAACCCTGCCAAGGAGCTAAACTTCTCTACCTCAACCACCCTTCCGCCTTTAGTACCTGCACACTCACAAACTCGACATCATCCATTGAGTCAGTAACATCATCGTCATGACAAATAAATAACATCTTAGATACAAATTTCTAAACATTCAACATTTATCATCAGATATAAACATATACATGAAATCTCAATTTTACTGTCATGTCGATATCTCATAAGCTTAACATATGACAACTTATCAAAATCACAAAATAATTAACATTACCATCTAATAACATATATGATAAAATTCTACTCAAAGTCTATAAAGTATTCAACTCAAGTCGAGTCATACATAGTCTTAGTCAAAAGATCAATCATACAATTAAATTTGTATAAAAAACATGTCGAAATTTGAATCGTGACATATGGTCATTCCCTCTATTCATGTGAAAGAGGTTGGGTCGATGGGCAATCCTCATATACATGGTTCATTTGCACGTCAAGACTGGGCCGCTTATAGTTTCTTATGGGCATCAAACAATTGAACCTCTTACCCTTCCCTCCCGAAGCCTTTGCCTTCCACTGCATTCGTGTGCAATCGAGAGATAGCAGAACGATTGACCTTCCTTTCGCAAGTGACAAATAGAATTAATAAAGATTCAAAAATCATTCGGATCTAAAGTCCTAACGTCAAATCATAAATGTTTACAACTTGTATCGTGACACGACGTTGGCAGCAAAGAAACCAAAAAAAACCTTTGAAAAAAGCGAACAAATGTATTATTACGGATCGAGTACCAATCTATCCACGGCTAACAGATTTTCAATGGTCAACCATTCATTGGTAAACGTCAACTGTTGATTGCAAAACACAGCTCCTTCACTTCATATAAAGGAAACGCCTTCGGCGTAAATATATTTTATGTGTTGATGATGATCGAGCAGAACTGCTTACACATCACATACTAGGCTTAATTCTTAGATCAAAAGTGTTAAATAGTCAAAGTTGATTTTTTTCTAAATTTAATTCTTCGTTTAAGGGTGTCCGATAGAGCCTAATAGAAACATGTAGATTGGAACCAGTGGCATAAGTTCAAAATATCTATTGTTTTCTGATAATCCTGCCCATTCATGCCCTGCACCGACATCGACAGGGAAAACATGTGAGAGTGTGTATCTCTGTGATTGCTTGTGTAACGCAGCCGTAGGGTCTTGTCAAATATGGTTCGGGGATTTTTATTGTGTGAACAAAATCGTGAAACAATTTTATCGATCAAACATTATGGAAGAGACTCACTGCGAGTGGTTGCCAGTAATTGTGAGAGAAGACGTATCTACAAAGAATGAACAAAGTTTGCGAACTACATATGATAGCGGAGAGGTCAAAGTGTGTCTCGCAGCAAGTTTCAAACAAACCATTTTGGGACTCACATCTGCAATATAACCCCCGCTCCCCCGCCCCCCCGGAAAAAAAAATCCGAGTTGATGGAAGCTGGAGATTGAATTGCATGTACCGGAACATAGCAAGGAAGACTGTCATATGGTTTTTTCAATTATACCTTGACCGTTATCAAAAGACTTGACTGAATACATCACTATCGAGATACATTATTATAGGGCAGAGACTATTGTTTTCGTATGAGTTATAAACATTAGTGGTCCATTCAAATTTCAGAAAACAATAGCATATTTTATAGTCAATAGTATTTGATATGTCAATTTTGAAATTTATATGATTTTTTGCTTTTTTCCTATTGGTGGGCTGTATTTTTCCAGTGGTTTAACTTGTTGTTTATATTAAAAATTAACAATAAAAAAGGAAAGGACAAGCCGCTAGAGAGCAAAAAGCAAAACAACTATCAAGCTTTTCAGGAGGACAGGTGACTATTAATTGCTGCATTAAATCCTCAGGCTGGCTTCGGTACAAATCTCGGGGCCGATAGATTTTCTTTACATTTTCCCATTAATTTCTCAGCGGGGCCAAATGTTAAGTTGGTGTATTTGACGAATGCTTTTGCTCTGGGAAATTGGAAGATTTTTCGGTTCACTAGGTTATAATGACAGTGCTCTGGATATTGTTTCAATTTTAGCTTTTGATTGATACATGATGAAGCCAGTGAAGTCTCCTATGGCAGATGAAAGAAGCATAGATCCTCTACAGACGCCCATTTTATTACTCGTCATTTTCTTTTCTCAATCTTTTACTAGGTTTGAGATTCTAAAGATTATCATGTATCATTATCTCTATATTTCAAAATTGTGACCGGCTCAAGGTTGAACCTATTATCTTATATGTATTTTACCATTTCCTAAGGAGTGTTGTAGATATTTGATGTTCTTTGGTTTCAGTAAACCTAACAACGAGAATCCATTGCAAATTGTGCTCCATCTACTTCCATCCTTCATACTTCAATTACTGTTAATCTGCATTAAATTGTATTGCTAAGTTTCTTTGTTCACTTTTAATGTTTTCGTTTTATTACATTTTTATCCTATTTTTGGGGGTTGTAGACTACGAGGTAACCAATAGTGAGCAGGTAAGATTTGGAGATCGTTTGTCTTGTTTTTTTAAATTACTTGCATTAGAATGATAGAATTACTATTACTATTTAATTTTTGCTATAACTCTGCAACTTTATGGGCTTAGGATTGGGAAGCAACCCTCACCCCACTAGGTAAGATTTCAAAGATTGCCTTTAGCATTTTCAATTTTGTTTTAAAAAAAAGGTTAAACATTTTTTATCAAAATTATGAACAATTTAGATTGTCTCCAGCATTCTGATTCATTTCTTTTGCATTATAATGAAATGATTTGTCTTTTGAAATGAATATGCCACTTTATGGGATCTTACTTTGGTTTTCATGATCTGTGCCATGCATTCATATCAAATGCAAAATGTTTGCAGGAACCAACGTCAGGTGCATTTACAAATACAAACTACCTGAAAATAAAATATTTCCCTCTCTTTTCCAAACAACTCACCATTTGTTGCATATTTCCATTTGTAACTGCCATAAAAAAAATCTAAATCTAGAATACAAATATGTAAGTTAGACATTGGAGCTTGTAATTTGCTTGTTGTGCTGTACCGATTTGGAGTTTCAATTTAATGGCTTGCTAAGCTCTAACTAGGAAAATCTATAGGTATTTTTAAGCTTCAACTTCATTGATCAATGGATTTATTTTAAACATACGAAGAATAATCCAAGCAGGGTACAATCTGAGCCAATTTGTACTTCTTAACAAGAATCGTGAAGGCTTAATGTTTGACATTGTCCAAGCTTAAGGCATAGCAGTCTTAATGGATTTTTTTTGTGATTAGTATCATAGGGGTATTATTTTAAGTTTTAGAAGGTTGATTTATATGAGCACTTGAAAACATAAACGAAAATCAATTCCAAAGATTAGATGCTAGAAGAATGGTGTTGTTTAATAGGATTCTTGATTTTAACTATTTTTTATACTATGGATAATGCGTAGTCTCACTTCAGACATGAGGTGATCTTGTAAGGAATGCTCTACTTTTGAAATTTCATAGCCATAAAATCTGAAGCAGGATAAAAAGCTCATTTTGGTTTTGTTCCCCCACCCTTACTTCAAGTCTGACTCCAGTTTTTTTGGAGGGACTGGTTTCTTTGGTCATCCTTAGTGGAGATGGAATTCTGCCATATGAGAATTTGTTTATCCTTAGTGCCAAGGATTTTGGGCTTTTTTGGACGTTAGTTGCTTGTACTTCTACAAATGAAAATGGGGTTGCCATTTTGCCTCTAGTCGTGTCTTATTTGGTAAAGGTATGTTCTCTGTTTGGCTTGGTTCATTTTCTGTTTTGATCTTTGGATATTAGGGTTCATGTGTGGGTTGTTACATTGGCTAGTTTATGTTCTAGTATTTGGTTTTGGGGTTTTGTTGTTGTTTTGAGAAATGGTGTATAATAATTGTGGGGGCGATTCATAATTTACAAATAGACTAGCCAAGAAATTTGCCAGGGATGTGGATTGTATATGACCTACTCAATTGTTCTTTAGTAGGTTTTGGAGAGATTTAGGGGATTTTGAGTTTCACCTAATGAGTATAAGGCTTCGCCTATTTAGCAGTCTTTGATTTTATTTACTTTATTGATGGAGTGTGGATTGTTTTGGAAAGATTTGTGGAGTTTTTGAGTTTCAGAGTATTAAATCTAAATAGTATGAGGTATATTTGCCTCCTAATTATAGATTTAGCAATCTTCAATTTTGTTTTCTAAAGGGTAAAAAACCTTGGGTTACATGAAGGCATGTAAATTTTGATAGTCTGTGAGCTCAATTTTCTTTAAATTTTGTCAAATATGTAGATTGTTGTAGATATTTTGTAAATTTGTAAAGACGGCTATAGATATTTTGATGATGGTTCATGAAGGTGATTTGAAATTTTGGTGTATAACTTTCACACAATCAAAATCCAAAACAATAAATCATTCCAATAAGCCTTGGTGCTCTATGTGCAGTCGAGGGACCTTGGAGAGCTTACCATGTGCACTATATTTGTTCTGCTTTATTATTCGGTCATGGATCTTGAAATGATTAGTTTAACCTTATTGCAAGAATCCTCTACTCATTGGAGCATTCTGATTTCATTATGTTGTGCCAAATAATTTGATTTCATTTGGAATGTCTAATGTTTATTCTCTTTTTGTGCTCTTTATGATTATTTTCTAAGACTTGCTTCAAGAACCCTCTGTTTATTTGTGACATAAATTTCAAGACTATGAACTGTGCTTTCATTTTTTGATAAACCGTCCTATTTCACTATTTCAAATGTTTTTGGATAAATCTACAATGTTAATTTAAAATGCTTTCCCAGAATTACAGTGAGTAGAATTTGAAACATCACCCTGAGACCATCCATCATCCAAGTCAAAATAAATGAAGTTATTCATATGTTATATAGAAATATGAATACACAGGTGTAAAACCATGCAGACACCAGTGCCGCATGAAACAGGGGAAAATGGGCAAAAAGTGCCTTTGGCAAGCTAAGAGGCTCATTCTGTAAAGCAAATAAAAATCATCATCCATGTTCAGTTTTGGTTAGACCGATGATTCATTGCTTATACTTTGCCTTAAATGTGTTTCTATTATATACTTCACTGTGAATACTAGTGTTCAATAATATCTGTATTAACCACTTTCAAGTTTTTTAAACATACCATTTTAAGGTGACGAGATCTATTTTTGCAATTCTTATCAGATTATAGTGGGTTGGACATTTTTTAGTTTTTAGCAGCTATCCATAAACTAGGTCAAGTGCTTTCTAGTTTTAGCAGCTACCTATATTGGCATTTTGGCATAATGCATCAAATGGTGCCATGAAAATGTGATTCAAACTGAATAAGTTGGAATCTTCTTTTAAAAAATTCACATGCTATTTAGAAATGATATTTTTGTCACCAGGGGTTATTACAAGGAATATTTTTCTCAAAAGGCAGTGTGCACACATGGCAAATTATTCATTGTTTCCTTACAAAACATGGCATATTATCCAATGTCCTTCAAACACATGGTAGATTATTCATAGTTTTCTTTAAAATGTTTACAGTAGCATCGAAGGGCTTATGTGAAAAGCAAAAATTTCATTGTCTGAAAACCACAGAAAAGAAATCATGGACTTGTTCCCGAACAGATATTGTGATAATTCTCCTTTGTTTATTATCAAAGGAAACCGATCTTTAAAATTGTTTAAAATCGAGTCAAGATTTCTATAAGATCTGTGGTCATCCATGTTCAATTCTTATGGAATCATCTGACATGGTATGGTATATACTTATAATTTGATAGCTGAAACAATTTCTGAAAAGGTTTTGTTGGCCTGAATTTATTGCATTTAATGGATGTCATGTCTTGGCAAATTGAAGTTTTTAATATCCTCAATTTCAATTCAACGGTGGCCACATCTTGGGAAATAAGTTTTTTATGGGCTTATTAAAAGTGTGTGTGTAAATGAAACGAAGCGTGCAACTCATCAATGTTGCACTGAATACACCTATTGGTTATCTAACAGAAAATGAAAATAAAACAATGAAAACTTATTATATAAAAAGTACATACATAGTTCAATAATCTATTTGTTCAAGCTAGCGAATTGATGTTTGCTTTATTACATGTTACACGTCTCGATAATGTATCATATGAATGGCTAAGATTTTACTTGCAAGCACTGGCTTGGCTTCATTTTTTTTGTTCAAGGGTAAATTGTCTTGGCTGCCAAACTTGAATATAATGTTGAGCTATTTTGCATGGTTGGGTAAAGTAGTCTACATTTCTACTTTGGAGTAGACTGTTTATAATTGTGGAGTAGGTTAACCAATTGAGAATTTTTTGATATGAGGAGAAATAAGATAATTATTTTGAAAAAGATTTTAAGACACCTTTGGACTCTTTTGTGTTCCCATTCAAGTTTGTGAAGGTCATTATATCTCACACGAACGAATGTATGGACAATTAAATTAATGTGCATTGCTAACTAATGTGTATTGTGATATTGGTAACTAATGTGTATTGCTTAAGTTAGAAACTAATTTAGATGGAATAGTTAAAGATGATAATGATAAATTAATATAGACAATTAAAAAGGTTAATACATGGTTTTTAAATATATACTTTTGAAACTGAAGTCCTTGTTCAAGAGCCATTAAATTATTAGTCCTTGTCTATATATATGAGGGAACTAATGTTTTTATTAGACCCCTGCAATTAATTGACATTATAAAAATGATTTCTAATTCTAAAGTTTCTGATGGTCATATTTTAAAAATTGACTTTAAAGACATCATTTTTTTATCTCATTGGTCAGAAGCATTTTTGCCACGAGTTATTTTAATTTTTTCATATGAAAATTAAGAAAAAAAGTACAAGATCAAATTTAAATTTACTCACCCATATTCAAACACAATATATAAACATATCTACAAATACAAAATAGGCAAGGACTCTAGCTCCCTCAGAGCCCTTGTTATTTATTTTATCATGAGAACACTCCTCGGGATTGAAGACTAGATGTTTGGCTAGCACTTTGGATTAAGCGCAGAAATTTAAAAAAATTTATTGGTCAGGCCCTTTATGAAAAGATGAAATGGTTGTTGACACATGGGATAAGAAAAGTGACATTATTAGATGCAAATAAACAAGTTTAATGGGTTATTACATCATCCTCAATACCATAGCAAGGGGAGTATAGTAAGAATGTAACCTTCCATTAAGCAAACTTCCAAGGTGGTTGCCCCGTCAAAAGTCCTAACTGCATACACTGAAAGAGATATATGGTGGTAGGCGATGATATACATAATAAGGGTTCATTTGGCTACAGGAATAGGAATAGGGGAAGAGGAATAGCTATTCTGGAATACTTATTGTGGAATAGAAAATGGGGGTACATATTCCTATTCTCTGTTTGGTTCAACCAGAATTTGATGGGGAATTCACGAACCTAAAAATTTATGTTTTCTAAAATAAATAAAATTGGAATAGGAATACGTATTCCAATTCCACCTATTTAGGTGGAATTACAAAACTTCATTTTTGGGCCAAAATTGGAATACGTATTCCTATTTTATTTTGTATTCCAATTTCGATTTGGTGCATCCAAACAAAGATTTCAAAATTTTAAGAATTTACATATGCATATCTTGCTTGTATTCCTGCTACCAAACGACAGGCCCAGTATAGAGTATGGTCGACATGTATGGAAGTGTTGAAATATGAATGAAATATGAACAAAATAAGGATATATGAAATACCAATCAATAAGAGAGACTTTGACAGGAGGAACATGATTTGTGTAGTTATATGTGGTATGCCACATTGACAAGAGGAACCTATTGCCTTACTTCAACTTTAATGCCCATGATTATGGTTAAGGAAATTCACGATGATTAGTTTGAAGATATTACTCAAAGGGATTGGATTTTGTTGTTAATAACTTTATTTATTGTAAGAAACACCTCTCCCATGAACACCTATGTAGAGGAGAAATAGAGAAAGGATTTGGTTTGGATCGATGACATTGGATTTGAAAGCAATCTAGAATTCCTATTTGTAGGGTATGTGATACCTTCTACAATCATAAAGAGTGCTTAGTTATCCATGGTGATTATAATAGGTTCTTTAGTGGAATTTAAGAATACACAAAAGGATTTTAACATGGTTGGAACTTCAAGTCCACATGATGAGGCAATATGAGGAAAGATATTGATACAGGAGAAGTCAAATATGAATTGAGCATTGGAAGTGAGATCCAATTTTCTTCGTAGATCGATGATTCTTAACAAATCAAAATCTATGAGTTAACAACAAACCTAATGTGCCATCTTGGTGCAAACCAAATGTACCATCTTGAGATACACAATGGAGATATTTATAAGTTGCATTAAAATTGGTTCTATGCAATATGCATTTAGTCACAAAAGTGATGAATCAAGGTGAAGTGTGGTTGGATGGTTGGATATATAGTTAGCCAAAGAACTCAATAATAAAGCATGTAACACAATATAGCATGTTATGTAATTTGAGAAATATAATCCATACCCCACAAAGTTCATTTCTCCATGACAACATAAGAGAACCTAAAAATCTACATGAGGAGAATCATAATTATGTATCAAGATCCTTGTCAATTGTCATATATTGTTGCAAATACTAACAGTCAACAATGATGTTAAGTTCTGCCTCTCAAGTTCTTGAGGATGAGGAGTCTGAGACTGAGAATTTGGAAAGCTGTGAGAATTGGAAACCTGAGGATGAGGATGATACTGAAACTGGAGAGTTAAGTTCTAATTTGGATGGGTATCTGAAGACTGAAGATAATAATGAAAAAGGAAAAGAGGAAAACAATAGTGAAGGTAATTTTGAACAAAGTAAATCTAATAATGAGGGTAATCAGGTTATTTCTAGTGGGGGTAATAAAGTGGAAGATAACAATGTCGGGAATCCTACTGAGAAGAATAAGGAGGACTATACGGCTATTACTGCTTCTCCTGTTAAGGGGATTAAGGAAGAAAAAAGGAAGGACTCTGCTCATCCTGAGGACAATGCTAAGGGTCGAAAGGAGGATCAAACGGAAATGGAGGATATCAATGACAATATCTACTCCCCCCCACACGAGACTGCTGAAGATGATTGTGACGATATGCAGAGGGACACCATGCTTTCCTTCCTGCATTTTGATAAGGAGAAAGCCAACACCAGTCTCAAGGTTGATTCTTGGATCTACAATGAAATAATGGGTTTGAAAAAAAAGGTGGAAATTCTACAACATAACCTGGATACTATCAATGCTAAACTTAGTCATATGGAAGGATAGATGGGAGACATCAATAAAAAACTTAACAACTATGAGCAGAACCTCACAATGTTAATCAAGGAGAGTAGCACTAAAATGGAACAGGTTACCTCGAGTATTTGGGCAGCCGCTGCTAACCTGGGCAAAAGGACGAATGAAGATATCATTTTGGCTGAGGGTCCGAGAAAAAGAACTAGGCAGAGCTCGAGGAAGAGTGCTATAAAAGTTGTTGCTACTATGGATGTTGTTTCCACTCAAGAGACTACTTCTATTGGTAAGGAAGCAGCTAAAATGATCCTGGAGCTACAATAGTGGCACTAGGGTGGGTTCTCTGGATTGGTGCCTATCTAGTTTTGGTCGCTAGTTGGGGTCTCTGGTCCTGGTTTCTGGTTTTTTTTTATAGTTTAGACTGTTTGTGGTTCCAGGTCCCTGTAAAACCTGGGTTGGTTTGTTTTTGGACTTTTCTAGTGGTTTCAGGTCCCTGTAAAACCTAATTTTGATATTGTTCTTCAATTTGTTGCAGGTTTTTTCCTGTTTGGACTATATTGCTTTATCTTTCTATTTTTTGTTAAAGGGTTTCGGGGTCCCTTCAAAACCTGCTTTTACCGTAATCTAAAATAATGATGTTAAGTGAAAATAATATTAGATGAATCTACAGTCCATATGGAATACCATCAAATAAAATATAGGTGGAAGTTATTAGCTCATGATGTTTGAAGCCAAAGTCTCTTCATGATGAGCTAAAGTGGAACTTTCAATATTATTAACAAAATATTCCATGCCAAGCAAAACCTAAACCTAATATTGAAGAACTCAGAGGTCTTGTGAGAGGTAAGTGTGAAGGTGTGAAAACTCTCTATTTCATGAGGGAATATATTTTTACCTTCCAATCACACAAAATGGAAAGTGAAGGTAAGTATGATTATTTAATTGAAAGACTATTGAATAATCTATTTATAATGTTACTCAATGTTTATGATAATATTAATTGGAACAAAATTCTAATAATATAATTAGGTATATGAAATAATTCATTATGGTCAATATTGAATATAAATATTATTTCATATAATAAGAATAAGATAATTATATTGGTTGATGATAGTGATGAAATTATTTGTTTCAAATATTCAAGAGTGGAGCCTAATAACAAATGTTATTAATGTAAGAGGATCAGTGGATGTGCAACAATCTCTTAAGAATATAGGTGATTATGGATTTGAAAATTGATCACCTTAGAAATAACGTGTTAAAATATAGAATTAAAATATATAATTAGAAGATTAAATGTATATATGCATAAATATCCAAAGTATATATTTTGGATTTCTATCTATATTTTATTGAAATGGTCTTCTATTATTTGAGTATTCTATTAGTCTCTTTCTTATTATTTTATGTATTACAAGAGCTATGTGCCTTGATCCTTTCCTCTGAGAATGTTATTGTAGGAAGTAAGAGATCTAGATTCAAAGGGAGTCTGACACTTTGTCTAAGGAAAGAAGCTCATAAGATTGATGTTTTGAAAAGGGGGCCTAACATTTCATTAGAGACAACCTTGAAAGAGAAGGAGAAGATAAATGATATGATTCAACCTTCGGTGATCCAGAGGGAGTAAACCATGTTGAGATGGATTCTCCAATGATCATTAAGTTGTACCAGTCAAGAGGATTGTGACTCATGAATATACCTTGTGTCTATGTGATTTTGATGGGCCTAACCCCTATATACATCATGAGAAGGTGACGATTTTCAAATGATTTCACTTGTATTTGTAGAAGTTATTAGCTTACAATAGCTTGTATCATGAGATTAAACCATTTGCATACTTGGTGAATATCATTGATATTCTGGGAGGCCAATACTCTTGATATTAGATGTGATATCAAAACCTTATAAGTGCTTGGTGGATATCGAATATCGATATTCTAGGAGACCAAAAATTGCAATATGAAATGTGATATCATTATGATGGATATCTTATGTTCAAAGAGATCCTTAGAACTTGTCATTCCTAATATTACCAATGGTGTAATATATGTCGTGTGTTTATCCTCCCTAACTAAGAGGGAGTGTTGATGTGTGGTATCTTTAGTTGGCTAAACTCAATGTAATACATTTTGAGTAAGTGTTGTACTTAAATCATGAGAATATGCAACTTATGAGACTTACAACTGAGTGCTTAGATGTCATTAAATTGTTTGTCTTTGAGTTGTTTGTATAGATGCATATTACCCGTATGAGGTAAGTATGTGAAATGTCCCTTTTCTGATTTGATATGGTATTTCATGCCTCTAATCAGATTTTCAAAATCAAACAACTGATATCACAAAGATCCACCAAATTTCTTAAGAAACCCCAAATCGGGTATGTTGAAAATAGTGCTAAAAGCTTCACAACTTCACAAATTATTAATGAATCTAAAAATGGAAATTTTTACAGAACTTTCAGCAGCATAACAGCCTACAAATTGACATTTCCAGATCCGTATAGCCTTTACACAACAGCTCGAAAATGTAGGACCAAAACTATGCTCATCGGGCTCTCGAAATAGCACAAAATATGCCTGGAAACACCACAAGAACACTAATAATATATCTCAGAAGTTTAATCACGTCCCAATATATATATTCAGCTCTATTTTAACAACTTAAAGTCTAAAATACAGCAGCAACCAAAACTGATATGAAATACTCAACCGGAAACACCAAACTCTTACAAAAATACACCCGGAAACTCACAAATCTGCACTGTTCAGCACAAAGGCAAACTCTGTATGAGCATGCACATGGAATGGCTTCAAACTCCCATCCTTAGCCTTCCTGGAAACCTGCAAACTCCCGTTCTTGGGTCTCCCTGGAAACCTGCAAACTCCCGTTCTTGGGTCTCCTTCTCCACAGGTTTGGCAGCCTCTGAAGAATAACAAAGAATGAGCAAAACTCAAGTTCTGGAATCCCCCCAAAATGCCTCCAAACCTCTTTAAAAAGGGAATAACTGTAACTCACGTCCAAGAGAGGTTAATGAAACATATTTTAATAATAATTATCATTTATTAGTCCAACGGTTTCCAAAGATTAACTCTCTTTTTCCGAAACATCACTTTCTTGGGCCTGCCTGCCTTAGCAAAGATTATTATTTTTTAATTATTTGAAAAGGGGACATGACAAGTCCTCCCCTCCCAAACATTGCTTGTCCTCAAGCAATGGTTGAACAATAAACCAATCAATCCTCCTGGATCCCAAATGTAGTCATGAACTATACTACTACCAATTAACACAGACTCCTGCAAGATCCTCTGCAATATGACCAAGAGGAATCCATAATCAAACTGGCAATTATAGCTCAACCAAACTCCAAAATCACCATTACCACAATCAAAAACCCATGAGGCATAAACTCTTAGAACATCAGAACCCAAGTAAAGTGGACAAATCAAACTACCAACATAGTAAATACCATCAACGCATCCCACTGGCCTATATGGAATGTACAATCCAACTCTGCAACAATGGTGAACCCTCTCGAATGAAACTATACCAAGTATGGAGAATCCACACACTGTACAACTCCTACAGTCAACACAACTCTGCAAATCATCGGCCACTATCTCATAACCATAACTCCCATACACTGCTGATGGTGAAAAGACATTACAAGATAACGAGTAAGAAATGGAATCCAAACCAAATTTGTCTGCCATCAACTCCTCAGCACAGGGATCAAATGCTAACTGATGTACATACCCTGCAATATAATGTTGATAAAAAAAACCAACCTCAGTCAACAGCTCACCATGAAGGAGTGATACAACCCACTGATCACCAGCTAAGTCAAGAGATGTCATAGCCAAAGGAGTAGAATCAATAACAACACCTGCTAAAGCATCACTCCAAAAATCTTGCTCTAAGTCATGTATTATCAACCTGTCAATTGCAGGACCTATCACCATGTCATGCCCATCACAAATCTCATCCCGAGGCATCAAACTATCCCATAACTGATGATAAGCACTAGGAACCAAAGTACATCTCTGTACCACCATCTCATCAACATGGTCATCAAAGGTAGATAGATGAGCATACCTCACAGTGTAATGCCGATAGAATGCACCAATCTCAGTTAGTGGCTTAGACTGCAATCCAGATGTAACTAACTGTAATCGATCATTAACCAAGTTGGAACTGACTACTACCTCTGAAGACATTGCGAAGGGAGTAGTATTACTAGTAGGAACCATGCCAACTATCAGCTGACCAACATCACACATGGTCTTTGATACAACATCTCTAGTCTTCATGCCATTAGTACTAGAGGTCACCACCATGTCAGGCACACCACAAAAATCTGCTACAACACCCAACTCAATTGAACCTGACTCTAGTGGGAATGAACCTGATATGCCAATGTTAGTATCAAGGATGGATGCATCCCCATCTCCACTGTCTCTAACAATCTCGGCCATGGACATCCTCGGATCACCAAACACCATAGCTTGTGACTGTATAGAATCAGGTAAAGACTGTAGTCGCTCTAACTCCATGGTCACCTTAGCCAAATGAAACTGTGACTCCTTGAGAGCCAATTGTGTACTCTCAAGAATCTCAGAAGTCACCTCAAGCTGCTCAGTAAGATCACTCACCTCATCTTCCTTGGCCAACAATGCATCACATGCTGTACTGCCCCACTCCATAAGATAATCTCTGTCGGCTACCAACTGCATATAATTCTGTCTCAAAATCCGAATAGCCTCCCATAAAGAGTGGATCTCTGTCAAGGAAAGATAACTTCCTCCCTGCTCATCACTAGTAGGAGAACCCCATCCATAAACTGCTAACAACTGACGAGCAGCATCAAAATGTTGGCAAGTGATAGAAATGTCTTGGTCACTAACTCTCAACTGATTAGACAAATGATGGCACTGGCTTGACTGTCTCCTACAAACCTCCTCTGATGCACTGTCTGAAGGAGTGTCCTCAAAGTTACTAGTCTCTAGAGTATTACCATCCATATCCTGTGAATCAAATCTAAAGCTCATATCAACATACGGAGTATCAAAAACATTAGCATTGCTGTCCAACTCCTCTATACCCAAGGAAACTAAGTCTTCAAAACTGCCCATTGCATCCTTCTGGATGTCATCAATGCCAATGTGATCCTGGGACTCATCTATACACACTGCCAAATATGAAATATCATCAACACATTCCAGCAAGTATGGCCGACTGGATATATGAACAAAGCCCAACATTGGTGTATAAAAACTAATACCAACATCAGACAAGATACTGGCACAAGAAAAGACAACACCATGTAATCTGCTAATCAAATCCATGATAGCACCCAAACAAACACTGCTACCAAAAAGTGTTAAAGATCTCCAGCCAACTGAATCCCAAATGCCAATATAACAATCTCGAGTCCATATCCGTAAACTAGAATTGGCTGGTAACTCAAGCAAAATCCTGACTTGAGTAATATGACCAATACCAACTAACTTCACATACCTGTCATGATGAGATAATGTAGTGACAATACTGTCTTCACACACCTTCAGCTGGCGGGATAAATCATGTGAAGTACTACTAGCCTCAACCTCATGTGACGAAGCATCTAACTGTGCCTGGTACTCTCTCTCAAAAAAGTCATGAATGCTCAATGTCTGCTCATCTACACCAGGTATCTCACCATCATGCACAACAACATCCTCATAATCATCATCCTTGAGGTCAAATCTATCTATCACTCTTTGACTAAAATCATCAAATGTAGTTACCTGATCATGACCTTGAGTAGTCATTCCATGATACCACCAATCATAGGCTGCATCTTCCAAGTGTAGACTTGCAATTTGAACAACATCACTCTCCTTCATGGGGTTAAGTGTGAAGAAGGTCTGTAATTTTTGTAGCCATGCTCTAGCTGAAATTTTATTTGTTCCATCAAAAGTAGGTGCTATAAACTTGCTTATTTTATTTTTGAGCTCTCTTTCACTTATGTCATGCTCCCTTCTGTACTCTTTCTTGGGCATCAAAGTGTTCATCATATCCACATATTCTCTAAAAGGAACCGAACTACGAAAGTCATCATCTAAGCCATTATAAGTAGCTCTTAATGTAATCAAGTTACCTGTAACCTCTTCCATAGGATTAATGGCTGGATTTGGTACTGGTGGCTCATCTACAGGCAAGAAAATAGTTTTGGTTGATTTAGATGGTGTGGATTTCAGATTTCTTGGCTCCTCTGAAGTGCTCCCTTTCTCATTAATAGATGCAACTCCTTGTAGTTTTTCTGTCAATATTTGCAAAGCCTCTCTAGTTTTTGCCAAACTATCCACTGTTTGCTTCTGAGTATTTTGGATGTCTTGGAAGAATTTCTTTGCCATCTTATCTGGATCAGCCATACTTTTCCCTTCCTTGGATTTTGTACTTTTACTTTCAACTGGAGGTTTGATCAAAATTTCTTTATTCTTTTCTCGCTGCAAATATCTTTTTTCTCTTTCACTTAGTTGCATGCAACCATAAATTTTGACATGCAACTGATTAGAAGCAACATGCAACCACCAAATTCACCAAGAAATAACATGCATATGATTAGAAGTAGAATGCAACCATAAATTTTGACATGCAAGATTTGGGTAGTTATCAAAACTGACATGCAAGATCTGGGTAGTTGTCAAAACTAACATGCAAGATCTGGGTAGTTGTCAAAACTGACCTGCAACTTCTACAAACCCTCAGGCTGGCAAGATCATGGCTCTGATACCACTGAAATGTCCCTTTTCTGATTTGATATGGTATTTCATGCCTCTAATCAGATTTTCAAAATCAAACAACTGATATCACAAAGATCCACCAAATTTCTTAAGAAACCCCAAATCGGGTATGTTGAAAATAGTGCTAAAAGCTTCACAACTTCACAAATTATTAATGAATCTGAAAATGGAAATTTTTACAGAACTTTCAGCAGCATAACAGCCTACAAATTGACATTTCCAGATCCGTATAGCCTTTACACAACAGCTCGAAAATGTAGGACCAAAACTATGCTCATCGGGCTCTCGAAATAGCACAAAATATGCCCGGAAACACCACAAGAACACTAATAATATATCTCAGAAGTTTAATCACGTCCTAATATATATATTCAGCTCTATTTTAACAACTTAAAGTCTAAAATACAGCAGCAACCAAAACTGATATGAAATACTCAACCGGAAACACCAAACTCTTACAAAAATACACCCGGAAACTCACAAATCTGCACTGTTCAGCACAAAGGCAAACTCTGTATGAGCATGCACATGGAATGGCTTCAAACTCCCGTCCTTAGCCTTCCTGGAAACCTGCAAACTCCCGTTCTTGGGTCTCCCTGGAAACCTGCAAACTCCCGTTCTTGGGTCTCCTTCTCCACAGGTTTGGCAGCCTCTGAAGAATAACAAAGAATGAGCAAAACTCAAGTTCTGGAATCCCCCCAAAATGCCTCCAAACCTCTTTAAAAAGGGAATAACTGTAACTCACGTCCAAGAGAAGTTAATGAAACATATTTTAATAATAATTATCATTTATTAGTCCAACGGTTTCCAAAGATTAACTCTCTTTTTCCGAAACATCACTTTCTTGGGCCTGCCTGTCTTAGCAAAGATTATTATTTTTTAATTATTTGAAAAGGGGACATGACAGTATGCATTTTGTGAGACTAACAACTAATAGCTTAGATGTCATCATATTGATTATCTTTGGGTTGTTTGTATAAATGCATACTAGGTATTTTAATAACTAAGAGCTTAGATGAGAATTATTGATCATCTTTGGGTTATTCAAAATACTGATTGTCCTTTACCTTTGATTATCAAAATGCATTTATCCTTCTTGACTAAGAGGGAGTATTAAATTTTAGTCAATTTGGATGCCTTTATCCTTTATATATTTGTGTTCATCATATATATAAGATATAATTTATATATGTAAGTTTATCATCTAAGAGAAATTAACATAATAAACTTTATATATATACACACACACATATATAAATGAATAAATAAATTAATATTAAGTATATGATTATTGAATAGACATGTCCCATAAAGGGACATGTCTAATCATGCCCTATGCTCAATATAAATGTGAGAGGATGTTGCATTTGAAATACACATACCAAAATATGGCAGTGCTATTACATTTGCAACGATTTGGGAAATTTAACAAGTGGGACCTAAGGATTTAGCTAGGACCTAAAGCTTTATCTGTCCATGTTATGGTGTTAGTGGGACGAAGTGCAACTGGTAAAGTATAAGACAAAAGGAAAAAAGATCGATGACTCTCACATCTTCATGTGGTTCTCTCTCCTCTCATGTGAAAAAGTGAGATCCTTACACATGGCCGCCCAATGCTAGAGAAGATCCAAGTTAATAAAGAAGGAGATTCTGCACAAGTTTAAATCGATGACTGGGACTTAATCACTTGATGAGAAATATTCACCTCTCAGAAACCATCTTGAAGGAAGATCATTGACTTGCATGTTTTTGCGAGGCCTAAAATTTGTCTTGTGAAAATGTGAGATGGGAACACGTGACCCCTTTTCTCAAAAATGTTGAATTTTCATAGATTCTTACATGACATTGTTTCTTGATTCATATTGGCCTAACAATGGGTCCTAGATGATGATAAGGATGGTATATGACACTCAAACAGAGATACTAGCCATTAGATGCAAAACATAAGAGGATCAACGGTGGGAATTCAAATCTCGTGTTGTAATGAAGGAAAAGGCTTTTCCACTTGCAATTGGAGTTATTTCACATGGACTAGCACTTTTAGTGCCACTTCAAAGTGTAATCACCTAAAAATGATCATCTAGACTATTAGCCCCCTTCTCAGCATTTTGGCTAATTTAATTTAATCATTTACCTAGACCAAATTGCTAATAATCAATTTATTTGATTATAACCTATAGTTTGACTATGCTATCCTAAGTTCATTATTTGATTAAAAGAACATGTCCCCTTTTAATTAAATAAAAGACCCCATTCTTCTAACCCACTTAAAGTGCACACATAAAGTCCTTTTTCTATTTTGCAATTAAAAGAAAAGGCTTTGTGACTTTTGTCTTATATGACAAGTCAACTTATATTCTATTGGTTGACTTGTGTGTGCACATGGATCACTTCTCTTTTTGAATTCCACCGTTGATCATCCACCATCTTCATCTTGATCTCTACCGTCCATACATCTTTAAAAGGGAGAGAGCTTTCCCCCTCAATCCAATTCATATTTTGAATATTGTTATGCTGCAGGTTTTCTAACAGATTTCTTTGGAGCTTTGTGGAGAACTTCTATTTCTTGTCTACATTCTCTCATACCATAGCATTTTAGCTTAGATTCATGTTGCATGTTAGTTTAGCTTTTATTTTGCAATAATCTATCTCACATAGCTTAATATTTGGATTGTAACACTCTCGTCTATGCTTAGAATAGCTGCACTTTTCATATTCATTCTAGTTTAATCTTTAGTTGCATTGCATTCTTGAGGAACTCCTTGAGACATTTTCATTCTTGCATCTTGTCTTTGGAACCTCCCATTGCATGGTTTACTAGCAAGAAGAGCACCTCTAAGGCTCATCTAAGAGCTTTCTTATTCTTGAAATATACTTTCTTGCACTCCATGGATAGGGAGCTCTAAGCCAGCATCCAAGCATTCCAATTCATGGAATCGTTTGGATAGAAGGGTTTAGAGTGGGACACTTTCGAGTGTACATTTTTGGCGCCCACCGTGGGGCTTGAATCAAGTTTCTAGATCCATTTGCTTTTATTTTTCATCTCTGGTTTTTTACAGCAGCATATTGGATCTAATCAAATGCTTTTGTAGAATTATCACTTTGGTTTTAAGGCCAACCCATAAGTAAATTGGTTTGAAGGCCAAAAACTTATTTGGTTTAAAGATTTGATCATATCTTTTAAACCGCTTCGATTTTGGTTCTGAAATTTTTTTTGCAGGTTGAGTATATGCTCAAAATGTCTCAGTCCGATTTTCAGAGTATTTTGACGTGATTTTTGGAAGTTATGAGTTTTTCTTTATTTTTCATAAAAAGCCATTTTTTATCGCAAATCAGCAAATTTTTTTTTAAAACTCACATTTTCAAAAAGGGTTTTCAATTATAATGGGGGTTCTTTCTTTGTGTTTTTAATTTTGAGGTCATATTAAGGATCAAAAACTCGATTTGATAAATTTGGCTTGTTTTGACAAAATTGATCTCTAGAGCGCAAATGAAGAGATTTTTTTAAATTTCTTGCATTTTTGGAAATCTCTCTGATTTTTAACAGGGGTCTCTTCTTTTCATTTTTATTTTTGGATACAAAATCATAGCAAACAAGTCCAATCTTGTTGACTAGGTCAAAATCAAAGAGTAAAAATGAGAGCATTTGTGATTAACTTGCACTTTCTTTGCATGCACTTGGTTGGAAGATAAATTGGATTTTTGAGGCAACTCACCACTTTTTATTACATATTTTTATGTTATTTCACACTAACTTTTGGTGCTAACAAGTCGTGATTACAGGCTGCCATCCTTATGGAAAAAAAATTGAAACATTGCATAAAAAGAACGCATGTCAAAGCTTCAAATGTGCAAAGGCTACTAACATTGTTTGCAGGGCTACCCAAAGCATAAAAACTCAAAATTTCTTGCTTTTTTATTTTCATGTGTGGCATTTATTAATTGTTCATTTTTCATAGGCACATAAAACTTGTGATTGGAGTCTTTTGGTAATAGGAGAGTATGCTCTTCACCCTTGTGGTGAATCAAAAATCTTGACTTGCCATTTGGTTTCAAAAGCAAGGGGTAACTAAATCTTCTTGGCGTGTTTGGGAGAAAACGATTGGAATAGGAGAGTATGCTCTTCACCCTTGTGGTGAACCAGAAATCTTGACTTCTAAAAGTTGATCGACTTTGTGTAGTTAGAATCCTTTAGAGGGTCTGCTCTCGGACAATCTGAGAGGAACGACCCAAGTGGGGACAAGCAGATTACCCGGCTCTTCCAACCCACTATAAACTCAAGGCTATCAAGGACACAAAACCTTGGTAGACGTAGTGTTTGTCTTTGCCTAGTGTGATCGCTTATGGGATTTCGACCATAGGGAGATCACTAGGCAAGAATGCTTAAGGTACTCTTGTGGTCGCAAGATTGGTTACTCATCGCAAGGTGAGGTGTCTCGTAATTGGGAGCAAGAGGAACACTATGAACGGAAGCCCTATCTAAACACCCTAAGTTAGTAACTACCCTTTTTAGCCGCTCAACTTCTTGGTGCAAGGATTGATCCTAGTGGACTACCCAAATCACCCCAAGATTTACACTCACCATATGTGTTCCCTTGGTTATGCTTATGGCATTTCCATGACAAAGCCAATATCTCTTGTGGGAAACCACTTGGTGTGAGGCAGAGGAGCATCAAGCATGGGCCAAGTTGTTGAGTAATGAACCATGTCCTTTAGGTAGATATTGCTTGATGTGTTCTTGAATGTGCTAGACCTGTGGAAATCTTTGGAACATACACATGATTATAGTTATACAGCTTTCTTTTAAGACCTCACATATGCTTGTATCATGCAAGGTTGCTTTGTCCCTTGCTTGATTGTTTGAAGACTACTCCATGTGTCACTATCTTGCTTGGAAAACAATTGCTTTTGAACATCAAATTTGCTATCCTATCAATTATTGCCAAAATTTGTCAACCAAGTCAAAATGTCAAGTGCAAACATTTTCTTGTGTTGCTTGCTAAGGGGAGTCTCATCATTTGACTTTGATTTGCTATGTCTCTAGTTTTTGAACATGCTTAAAGTGGCTCTTTGGTCTTAGCGCTCTTGATCTTTTTGTCTTCATGGTCTATGCATGCTTGCTATTTATCCTTTTGTTAAAATGGTTACCTTGATTTCTTGACAACACTCTTGGGTTGGGAAAGTTGTTCACTTGTCACCCCGCTTGCTCTATCTATTTGGATATTTGGGCATCTTGCCTAGCTATTGACTTGAGTCATTCATGTCGTAAGTTTCTTGGACATATTGTTTGACAAGTCACTTTAATCTCTCTCTACTATCTTGGCAAGTAAACACTCTACCTCCTATGGTTTCAACATCAAGTTATCCTCTAGGCTCTTTTATGCTTGGCTTTGCATCTAAAACTATGGGATCTAAACCTTGTGCTACCAAACTTCAACCGAATCTAGATGGTCATGATATCCTCCATGTTACTAAAGAGTTTCAAGATCTATATGCACAATACAAAGAACTAGAAGAGACAAATGATCTTTCTTACCTTCATCTCTCTAAGCGCATGACAGAAATGAAGTCTAAACTTGAGAAAAGGTTAGAGGAAAAGATTGCATCACTACATGAATCTTCCTTAAGGTCTTTACATGCATGCGAGTCACCTTCTTTGAGGTCATCCTCTTCTTCTAGGTCTACATGCTCTACTTCAAGACATCAAATATCTTCATCTTCTAGATCTAAAGACCTCTTTAGAGGACAAGCAAGTGATACCTACTTTGAGCCTATTCAAAAATTTCATGATGGACCTATCTTTGACCAAGATAATGATGAAGACATGAATGCATTCTATTCACTTGAGAAACAAAAAGAAGATCCTAGACATACTTCTAATAGAATTTTTGCTCCCTTGGAAGATTCTTATGATGACACTTTGCAAAAACTTCTTAGCAATAAGATCATCATGTTACCAAAGTCTAGCTCATATGGAAACCCATTCTTGGATATCTATTGTGCTTATCATCAACATAATGAGCATAGTACTTCAGATTGCATTGAGCTAAAACATAAAATCCAAGATCTTATTGATAATGGAATTATTGATACCTCTAATGATTCATGCGATGAGGATACTTTTCTTGAGCAAGATTACATTAATGAACCTATGTCTAGTAGCAACTCTATTACATCTTCCACTTCTTCCAACACTCGTGCATCTCCCAACATTTCAAAGCTTTCCAACATGCCTCCATCAAATAAAGAACCTAATACTTTCCACATTGACTACATGTATCCTCAAGGGCTACCTCTAAAAGAAACTCAAGCTAACCTTCACTCGGCTACAAACCTTTTCCATGCTACTAATCCTAAACATCCTCAACCTTCATGCACTACTATGCCTAATCCAAGCACTACTCCATTCACTCTTCATTCTCCCTTGTCCTTAGAAGTGGCTCCATGTCAAGAGGACTCTCAAAAAGAAAAGGCTATAAATGTCAAGAAAGATCAAGATCAAGCACCCTTTCATCTCTTTCAAGATTTTTCCCCTCCATATCCTATATCTTGTCCACCTCCTAAGTATGATGAAGATACCACTTCCATTATCTCACTTGAGCTTACTGAAAATTATGAGAAAAGTTCTCTTCATATGCTATCCAAAGCTACTTGTCAAGATCAAAGCATCCCCTCATGTTCTACTTCTCCATATCCACTTCAAAATTGTGCTCAAGCTTCAAGTGCTCCTATTAAAAATGGTGTTCCTATCAAAGGTACTCATGAGTCTATTGATGGCTTTGACCATGTTGCTCACTCTAAAGATGTTGATATCCCTTTTCACTATCCATTTGCATCTCCTAAGTCTATCTGTGGTCCTTATCCATCAAAGCTAAAGCCTTCAAACCTTCCATCTATATTGGGACCTTATGTTCCTTCATCTCCTACACTTTCCACTCCTAGCTCTCCCATCATACCTCAAGATCAACAAAGACACTCATCCTTGATGACTTTTCACCCATCTATCCATCTAAACCAGTCATATCAGCCTTATTCATCCACAAATCCCAATTCCTTTGGAAGTGAGAACAAACATAAGAATCCATTGAAAAATGAAGATCACTATGTCCCATCTAATCGACATGTGAATGCTAAGAAGGAAAATGCACAAAAGAGACTACAAAGGTCCACTATTAAGAGAGCTAAATAAAAGCAAATGTGGGTTCCTAAATCCATCATTGAAGAAATGCACTCTCAAGCACCCAAAGAACAAGGAAAATCTAAAGCTATGTGGATTCCCAAGTCTCTTTTAAAAGACTTGAATATTGAAAATAATCTATCTCACATAGCTTAATATTTGGATTGTAACACTCTCATCTATGCTTAGAATAGCTGCACTTTTCATATTCATTCTAGTTCAATCTTTAGTTGCATTGCATTCTTGAGGAACTCCTTGAGACATTTGCATTCTTGCATCTTGTCTTTGGAACCTCCCATTGCATGGTTTACTAGCAAGAAGAGTATCTCTAAGGCTCATCTAAGAGCTTTCTTATTCTTGAAATATACTCTCTTGCACTCCATGGATAGGGAGCTCTAAGCTAGCATCCAAGCATTCCAACTCATGGAATCGTTTGGATAGAAGGGTTTAGAGTGGGACACTTTCGAGTGTACACAAAGGAGTTAAGAGCTATCACCTCATTCTATATTGCCACCCTAGTGTATTCATGATCTAGAATTCCAATGATTGCACTCATCTACAGCAAGATAAATTGAAGCAAAGTTTAGAGTGATTTTCTCAAGAAAAAAAAAGGAAAGCAATTAACAAAGTGCCATATTTAAATTCTCAATTGAACTATTTCCACAAAAGGTTAAAGTTCTGAGATTTCTTTAGTGAATTTGATCATTGTCAAAGCCCTAGTTTTAATTGGAAAACCCTCACAGAACCCTAGTCTTCTTAGTAACTCACAATTGTAAAAATGTCGCCTAAGAAGTACTCTGGTAAACTCACTTATGAGGATAGGTGTGTATAGGATGATTTCATCGATCAATTTCTAATCAAAAGAATGTAGGGAAGCAAACAAAGGAATGGAAAACCTTGAAAAATAAAATTTGTGCAAGGTTGAAAGACAAATATGGGAATATCTTTGATTTACGCATTGCCAAGTAAGGGTTTAGATGCCTTTAGGAGGTCAAGCTAATACATGAAACCCTTTCTAAAATGTATGGTAGTATGACCTTGGGAAATTAGTAATTCCTACTATTTTCTTGGATGTTGACCTATTGTTGGAGTTAGCAGAGAAATATGATCTGATCACTCAAACAATTAGGGATTTAGATGGGGAAGTCCTGTTGAAAATTGGCTTTGAATCTATTAGGAAAATTTTCAACCCTAAGTGTAACTGATGAAATTGACTTCAAAATGTTTGAGGATGCCTTCAACCAGGCCAGACCAGATATGCAACAAAGCCTGATAGCTCCTTTTTTAAGAGTTGGATGGGATCAAGTTAATGTAGCTACATCTATCTCATACACTATAGGTAATGTGGAGCATTATGATGACACATTGGGGAATACAACCACTATTATATACCAGGTGTTAGGATTAGAGAATAGGGGAAAAATTAGTAAGTCAACCACGTGGATGTGCCTAGGGATTTAGAAGTGTGGTGTTGCAATTTTTAATGACTTACCTCAATGCCTAGAAGCAAGAGTGAGTAAAGGGTTGGTAGCTCTGCATAGAGGAGAATCAATAGATTTTAGATGGTACTCCCTACTCATGCACATGATTCTTTTCCATAATAGGAACTACTTTGCCAAGCATATGTATATGGATTTTGAAAGGGATGGTGAGACATTGCCAATGAAATTATGGTAAACTATCATGTCAATTGATTGGAATGAACCTAGTATCACATTATTTGAAAATGAGTTTGTTGTCATTTATCAAAGATTTTCCTCATTTTTTGCAGACATTCTTGAGGCCAATTGATTGTGATGCTAAGCCAAAGTCATCTCGTCAGTGGGGAGATATTTATTTCTAGCCTCACACAACTATTGTTAGAATCTATGGTTTCCCAAGGAGACCTTTTTTGTTGCCTAGATATGTCCCATTGAGGATTGGATTTCTTGAAGTTATGAGGCAAATTGGTATGCTCCAGGATACTGACTTTCCAGTAAAGGCTCGTAAGGGGACTTTCTTCTAAGATATCACAAATTTTCATTATTCTATAATTTGGTTTAGTTACTCATGCCTTACTATTGAAGTTGATTAAAGATCAACCCCATAGCTCCCAAGAATCACCTGCATGCATACACCTATGACAGAAAGAGAGAAGCAAAAGCTATGGAGGCAAGAATTCCTAGATCCATAGATGAGACATTCTTGATGAGAAAAAAAGAGATTACTAATATCAAAAGTAAATGAATTTTAAATTACAAAGAGAGATCATCCTTATAAAGGAGATCAAAACCCTAATAGGTAACTAACCTAGGTTGCATGATAATAATTAATAAAAGAATTAATTATTATATTCCCAAAGTTTAGCTTATATAAAAAAGAGATAATAAGTGACTTAATAATTAAATCAATATGATTTAATTAATAAGAAAAATTTGTATTACTCTAACACCCCCCCTTACAATAAACTTAAGAAGTAGCTAAAAATCTAGAAACTACTACTGAAAGTAAATTTGGGTCTCGACGACAAAGCCTAATGAAATACCCAAGCATAACCAAATCTTCGCAAAGAGGAAAATAGAGAAAACCACATGGGAAAAACCCTACTCCAAAAATTGATGGATATAATGCTAAAAGGAACTAGTGAAGGACTAAAGAAGTATCCAAACTAGGGAATGTCCCTGAAGATAGGAACAAAAGATGATCATGTAGAACACTACTGAAGCATGTAGAAGGTACAAAGCTCCGTCAAAAGTAATTATTGGTCTAAAGATCCTCCATTGAAATAGAACCTGACCAGGTAGAGAAGACTATAATCTGCATCGAATCAAGAGTCACACAAAGGCAAACAACTAAACTCAAAGATACATATGACATAAAACACCAAAGCCCGAAGAGTTGATCAATCAAACATGGAAGGTTGCATCCAAAGTAGGAATGGAAAGAAGAGTGTTTATATGGTAAATGATTCATCTCACTAAAATGCATAAGTACCCAATCACTGCATCTGCCTAGTACGTAGGAACAAATACTTAATACATAGCTCACTCCATTGAACCAAGGAAGCATGAGAAACAACATAAGAATCCCCTAATGCAGACAAGGGTGAGGTGATACGCAACTGGAAAAGTGGGCCAAAAGAACTGCATGTTAAGAACCACGATTAAGATGCACAAAAGAGTACATATGTGTGTACTAAGGCGATCAATATTAGACATGTCATGTGGCTAATGTCATAGAAGGGAAACTCACTGGACAAAGGAAGATGGCAAACAAAGGCAAAACATCAACCCCCATGGCAATTTAATTAGAGTATTGCATGTATAATAAGGCACAAGATATGGTGAGAATACAGTAATCTACATGAGTGTCCTCAAATGACACTACTCAAATCATAAGGCAAAACAAGCCAAAAGTATTTAAACAAAAAAATACATATGCAATATGGCACTTTATCTTAGTTTGTTTGCAAGAATGCACACAAATGATGTCTAAATAGACCAGAAGGGAAATAAGGATAATACAATAGATAATACAATTGTCGTGCCCAAAAATATAGGCAAAACACACACAATTTTATTTTATTTTTAGAAGAAACTCAAGTAATTAAATTAATTAAACCAACTCTATTGATGAAAAGATCTGGCACTAATAATTTTAAAGTACTCTTAAAATAATACATGATTAAAATATTAGCATAGACCTTAATTATAAATAATTTAAGTTCTATAATTTTTAGTCATCAACCTCGATAAGCAAAGATTATCATTTATAGGATGATTGGGTTTGTGTGTCCATTTATATGATATAAATCAAATTTAAACAATATTCTTAAATAGGACACCCCCTAATATAATATCCTACATTCAATTAGTTATACTTTATTCATAAGCAGTTTTGTTAAATCTATACACCTTACAATATTGTTACAACCTATTAACTTTAATCAATAATATAAGAAAATAAATTAACAACTGACCAATTGATTGGGTGTCCTATTATTATAAAACTAATTAATCACGATTAAGATATCATATTAACTAAAGTAACATTTTCTTATAATTAAGTACACTTTACTCTAATAACCATTTCACCTTACCCTATAATCTATAAAAGATCACCATATTAACTTTACTTGCCAATCGAGTATTTTTCACAACTAGCGATTCTTAATAATATAAACAAAAAAAATAACTTTACTTATTAAGAAGAATACTTTAATATAAAAGAATATGTCAACTTTCCATTATATAACAAACATACTAATACTAAACAATAAAATAACCAAAATATCATTATCTACAATTTCATCATGTACTACACAACTATCATTATACTAACTTAACCTATATTGACAATATCTTTAATAACTAACTAAAAGAACAATTATAAGTTAACATATACTAATATTTGAAATAAATCAACTAAAACACTAATAACTTTAACTAACTACTGAACTACTCTACTAAACAAATCCTAACTAAATACTAATTCACTACTTTTAAAAAATACACTTCAAATAAAATTCCAACATTACTTAGTTCTAAAACTAACTAATATTCTTACAAAATTAAAAAAAACAACTAATATAACTTTAAGCACATTTACATAAAGAAAGAGATCAAACAGCAAACTAATCTAATATTTAACTTAAAATAACCTAATTATACTTACCACACTAATGTTAAAAACTTACAATTACTATATATATAAAACATAATGCTACTCCAAACAAAGAAATTCCTCAAACACGTTGTAATAAACAAAGTACCCATTACAATAAAAAAAAAAGGATTTTAAAACATTTCTAACTTAATTCAAACACTGAGTAACTAAGAATTTAAACTAAATTAAATCAAATCTTGGTTATCCGAACCCCTACCCATCTACCCGCGTGCGAGACTGCCTCCCAACTTTGGCGCGCGATCCGAGCACAACTAAGTGGGAGAACAGTCGTGCCTAGTCTATCAGGGTTGCTGACATAGCCACAAACTGATGGGGGTAGTACGGGGTATTAAACCCTCCCACCCACCATGTGTCAGCTCGAGCCCGCCCCCCCTTTCGCCATTTCGCACGTGACGCATGGCGAGTATATAGCTGCGCAATTGGAAAAAAAAGCGGTTGACCCCTATGGTTGAGTGGGGAGGTGGAAGGTATTAATACAAAAGGTTAAAATTGAATGTGCATAATTTTTATTTTATTTTTTTGAGAAGAACCCAAGGCACAATTTAACACATGACCATATCTTTCACAATCAAAAAAAGCTCATTAATCTTTGAAGGGCCCAAGGCTTGCGCCCGACAGGGAGTTAACTTGGTTAGGTTTAGTTGATAGCTTATGCAACAAGGATTGCGATTTATTGCTAGATGTAAAATTAGTGGGGCAAGGATACTTTAAATATTGGTAAGTAATTTTTTTTTTTTTTTTTTTGTAGGATAGAATCGATGGAGAATATTCTCTGTCATCAAATAGAATTGAAATCACATGCTCATACAAAATCCAAAGAGCAAAATTCTCTTGTAGGTGCACTTTTTTTTTTTAATACAATGAGGTATATATATATATATTTTGTCTAATTGATTTTGCCACTTACATGGTTTATCAAGGAAGGTGATAAATTTTGTTATCCATAATGTAGGATTGTTAGTTTTCTCTTAATACATATAACATTGAATTGAAAACTTCAATGTATCCAATTACTTCTCCTTAACATATTTGAAAACTTGAGAATTCATAATTTGAAAATATTATCCTTTAATCTATTTTTTTTTCCACACACATGCATAAACTAAAAACACATAAGAACAATGCAAGGAGGTTTTCTCAATCTCTTCTCTCTATTAATCAACCTGGTTCAAGGCTCCATCAGGAAAGAACCAGTGAGAAAACCTAACATCCTTGCCAATACATCAAGATTTAAATACATTTTGCACAATGTTACAATTCAAATGAATTCTCTTCTAAGTCGTTCACAAGAGATTCTTTCCAATATCTTCAATGCATCAAGGAAAATCATGGAGAAGACGGGAACTAACCCGGAGGTAAACAACATAATATAATGAACACTTCAAGCATGCATTCCCAACCCGATTTTGCACAATAGGTTCAACATTGAAACAGACTAGGGGGGGAGGTGGATTTTCTCAATAGGAGAAGTCAACCACCATACCATAACATAGCCCTTTCGGGGCTAAAACTCAAAAACTTTTGTTCTTCTACAAATACCCTTTTGAGGCCAATACAACAAGGATTTTTCATTCCTTCCCTTCTTCAAGAATTCAAATTTTCAAACATGGTATGTGATGACAAGTAGGGGCCCATACACCCTACCCTCTTTACCTTTTCTCACCATGAGAGGAGACTCTACACTATTGAGGTCCAACTAAGGCCCTTCCCCCATACATGGCCACTTCTTCCCTATCCAAGGGTGAGTAATTCCAAAACAATCCCCATGAAATCCTCTCAAAATTGCAAAGCAAAGCATAAGAATGACATCCAAGAACAAGTTAAGATCCCTCCCCAAAGAACCTCAACGCACATACAAGCAATACAAAAAATAACACAATGCCGTATGCATGAATCAAAGTATGAACAATATGAAGAACATGATCAAAAGAGTGAAGAACCCTACCTTCACAAAAAAAGATATTGTAAAATGACAAGTTGAGAAGAGCTTATCCTTACTTTCCTTCAATCTTCAAACTTCCCTCTAAAACTAGAGATTGGGTAACAACCCCAAAGTTTCTCCAAAATGCATCTAAATATGATCCTAACTGAACTAGACTTTAGGAAACCCCAAGGTGGAGTTTGAGTCACCAACTCATGAAGGAGACAAATCAATTTTCGCAATCAACCAAAAGTAGGGTTTTTGAGTGACCCTAAAAGTCAACCAAAGAGGCTAAGGGGGTGGAAAGTACTCCCAACCCATACCCTTACCCCTAGTATACTTAAATTTAATGTTTTTAGGCCTTAAAGACTTAATAGGAACCAATCAAAAGCTAAGAAAATTTTAAGACTATATAACAACCTTCAAAGAAAGACAATGCAAATTAGCACAAATAGCAAGGGGTTCAATTTCGTCTTTCCATTAAATTTTTCGGTTAAATATCCTGCACACTAATTGCACACATCAATAGTTCAAGAAATCACATGCATATATGTAAATTACGTATTAGGAAAATCATGTAAATTTAAAACATCCATCTTTCTAATAATCAATTGTTTATCTCATTCTACTCATATTTTTTACCCTTAAAATTGCATAATCAAAGTGTTAGTTCTGCATTCATTTACTTCATCATTTTACATGTTCATAAAGCATTAAATGACGAAATCAAATATCTGAAAGTAAAGCATCACACATTATAAAATAGCATAATAATGTTTAGTGCATCAAATAATGTCCCGACATATCGAGTCTTGAGTATCAAAATAATAATGTATCAACTATGCTATGATGGGTCGAGGTGAGGCCTCACAACAACCCATGACAAATATTTGAAGCAACACAATCGATCCCTAGACCTAAAACAACCAAGATATCAACTAGAATGCTAAAAAAACAAAAAACTAAATAGAATGCACTTGGAGCATAATCTGAAAAAATAACAAGCATCATTGGAAATAGCTTTGAAAGACTTTTCCAATGATATAAAGAATTCCCAAATCAGAGATCAGATGCTCAAGAGATATTTCTATGAGTGCAAAATTGCACCCTTGACTTCAACAGTAGAAAACACCATAATAAAAACATCAAAACTAAAAATTACCTATACCACTATAACGGGCTCAAAACCATCTTTTTGACAATATCTCATTTGTGGAAAACGAAGTTCATATACTCAAGATATGAGCAAAAATGCGAAGGTAGGTCCAAACAAAGCTATAATGGCAAACATGAATGCTGATGTATGCACTGACATAGTGTTGATGTTAGCAAGTGATGAGCATAATTTTGATGGTCAAATGGTCATTGAGGAAAAAAATGCCTGAAGATTTACCTGTACTGAAGAAAAAAAGGTTTGGTCACCGAAAACAAGTGCTAGGCAAAGGGTCAGTGCTGGAAAAAATAATCTGGTGGCCAAAAATCATCATGTGAAAAAGTTGCAAACTGCTATAAATCCATCAACAAGAAAATAAACATCTTAAGTCACCAACCCCATAGCTCTAGGAAATCAGACCCACCAAAAGGAGTCACGAAATTCAAAACTGTCAAATGCATAGAGAAACCATCATTGACCAATGAGTAATATCACCCATCAAAACCACGAATCATGGCTGATGTGTGGAGGACTCGAAAAAAAATGGATGAAGGCCATAATAATGACCTTCTCCTCATAAAGGTCATTACAAATGTAGGGACTAGGGTCCAAGTGGAGGCTTGGGTTTCCTTTTAAAAATTCCTACCATGCATGGTGGTGACATGGGCACAAGACGATGTGAGAGACCTGATGGCACTAAAGAGTAAGTACGAATCTATGTTAGATGAAGTTTGGAGTCCATGACACCTTCAAATTTGTGGGCTGCAAGGGAAAAGAGGAGGTGAAAGAGCCACCAAACCACCAATTGCCAATAATAAATGCCAAGATCTCCCACAAAAACAAATTGCTTGTGAAGCCTATTGGGCATTCATTTTGCAAGAGGTCAACGACAAGAATCCATTGCGTAATTCCTCTCTTGAAAAGCAAATCTTTTTAAGGATCCACTCCAAGGTTCAGTGTTTGTCTTGCGACGTAACAAAATCCACTCAATAGAAGATAAATGCGAGTGTTCACAAGGAGGCCTTTGCTAGTTCTAAAAACTCTTTTATCTCAAAATCAAAGTAAATCTGTTCGCTATCTCAAAATATCACACCAAAAGAACAATATTTTCTATTTTTTTGTTTTTCAATGAATGGAACTCTAAAAATGCAGCTACAATGAGGTCCTATTCTAACAAGGGGTTAGTAAAGCAAATAATGAAACTAAAAGCAAATAACTTGAAATTGAGATTCCTAAATGGACATAAGCTACAAAATACAATGCACTATGAGTTAAACCTTCGAAGAAATCGGTAGGAAACCAATGAAAATAGGAGCAACGCTTCCTAGAATCCACTGATGCAATCATCAGTGAGAATCTTTAACAAATCCAATGATGTTTCACTCTTCACCAAATCGCAAGGCCATAGAAAGTGCGCTCATGCGAGACGAAAAGCTATGTAGACATAATCGGGTGATCTCTTCTCAAGCTCGTTACGTTAGCATAATTTATATATCTGTAGCAAACACCAGAACTAAAAGATCACACAACTAGAAACCATGCAATAAACCTTTGGCTCAATCACAATCTCATGAATAAAATCCACAAAACAATGACACATTCAGGCAAGAATGACTACACTCCAAATGCGAGCACCAAAAGCATAATTTTATTGCATAATAATGGTGGCCCTTGTTACATTTTACAATGGGGTATTTATAAGAAATCGTCTCCTCAATTTGTGTTGAGAGTGAGAGATATTTTCATGCAATAAAATGCTTTTAAAACATTAAAACAAACTAAATATATACAAACTAACAATCTAACTCGTGCTTAGAGGGACTCCATCCATATTTTATTCATTAATTGGATACATGAGCCCTTTACATGTCAAAAAAAATGATAGCATGAGAGAGAAAGTAGGAGGAAGCCATCAATCAAAGTGGAAGTGCATGGAGGCACCAAAAATAGAAGCTAGCCCTTCACTAGGCGTGTGTTGGAGTTAACTTGCCATCAAAATGTGCTCCCAATGCATGGAAAGTGTTATTTTTGGAACTGGTAGTCAACTGTTGGTGCAACTCTAAATTGTGGAGCTGCATGAAAATGCGGACTTGCGGACCTCGACTGGGTCAAAAACTCAAAATTTTACTAAGTGTCAAAATTGAAATTCTGGCATCTGGGTTTTCTTCATCTTGATCCCAAAGATATGTTTGGATGTTTGCCCTTGAATTTCTCAATCATCTCAATAATTTTAGCAGCATCTGGAAGATCTAAAGCCTCATACTTGTCTTTGACCTTCTGTCTGTAGTTGTCCACCTCAATTCGAGTTTTTACAAAATCTCCGAGTTTGGTGTCCAACTCTAACAATGCTTCCTCTGTCCTGAAGGCTTGTCTGATGTCTTCATCACTAGAAGCTTCCTCTAAAGTCTTCTTGAAATTCTTCACTACTACCTCAACTGGCAACAACTTCTCTCGTTCTTCATCTTCAAAGATGTCCAATACAACTTTTATGCTTCCAAAATTTGCTCTCAGGCTTGGTCCTTGAGCCTATGTATCTCATCATGCAATGTTTCCATCACTTTATTCCCATCTGCAATCTTCTCTATCCAATTATCTATCATGTCTAACTCTTCTCCGATATATACATCAATTAGAATGCAGTACCTTTGCCCTTTTATGGCTTGTAAAGTTTGCAAATCTTTGCTCCATGCCTGTACCTCATCCATGATACTGAAGTCTTGCCTCAAAATTGCCACGATCTTATCAACGTTCTTTTGCATAGCATGCAACAACTTCAAACTTCCTATGATTATAGTGACACCTTTATCCTCAAGGTTGTCTCGCCAATCCTTACAAGCTTTCAAAAATGGATTGAGTCGTACACATTCCTCTTCTCTAAGAATGGTATTTAGAGTCTCCTTGGGGCGCTTAGGATCAAGAGGACCAACAACTTCGGCTAAATATCCCTTTAGGATCTCAGCTTGCCTTCGAAGAGTTTGTAGTTCAATTTCATCCTGCTCCATGTGCCTGAGAACCTCTTTGACTCCCATAGTCATCACTGTCGAGATGTATCATGTGTAGGCTTTCCCAACATAATATCTTTAACTTCATAGTCCTCAAGACTAACAACTTCTGCATCTGTACCTTTAGGAGGGTGAGCCACTTGTGCAAATAAGTCTTGGTTCCATATGGTAGTGATGAATGCAAATGGCGTTGCATCATGTAATGGAGACTCAGGTTTTTTCAAGATCTCTACAATATCACAAATGTCATCCTTTGAAGCACGAAACTGATGCTTGGCACTTCTCATTATTTCTTTCCAAAACCATCTTGGGATGTGTCTCTCTACAACCTTGGCTCTAGATGATGAAGGGATGTGTTCAACTACCTCCTTCCCTTTATCACTCTTGCTCAGAGTCTCTTTCTATGAGGACTCTTCTTTTATAGTCTTAATCTTAGTAGATCCTATAGTTTGATCCTCAACTTCCTGAGAAGGTTGTTGCACATATTCTACTATTTGTGCCTCTTTTGATGCCTCATCAGTAACCCTTGGTTCTGGTTGCTCTTGTGATGATGGTTCCTTTTGAACATGTTCCTCTTCTGAACTTGGAGGTGGGGGAGTTACTGAACCCTTATCTATCATTGTGACCTGTGGTGGAGATGGAGGAGTGAGATCAAGACCCTGTGTCTTTGGTGGCATCTGCATCCAGTCTTTCTGTTGGAGTTCACCTATAGGGGTGTCCATGATCTTACCTCCAATTAACTCTATACCTATGGGCATGAAATCAAAATTTGAGATGGAGAGAACATCTTCACTTTGCTCCCTTTGCTCATTCACCCACCGCTGCACTTCATCCTCCGAAGAAGAGAGCTCTAATGGTTCTACTTGGGTGGGTGGCGGGGTACTCATGGTACTCTTTCTTCTTTCCAACTCTATGGCTTTTGCTAACTGAGTTCTCCTTTGTAGGGGCACTTGTTCTTCCTCCTCATCTAATTTTGTTTCTTCCTTCGGAATGGTTTCAGGAACTGATGGATTAGGCACTAATCTCTTACTGACTCTTTATCTTTTGTTCATCCTAACCTTGATCCTCTCTTGTCTCTTCAGAACCGCAGGAGAAGTAGACTCTTCTTACACAGGAGGAATAGAGGTCTCTGAAATTTCTCCCTCTTCAGGTTGGCTTGGCAAAACAAGAGGCAACTAAGGTTCATCTTGGATTTGAGAGGCTCTAATACCTTGGGATTCTTGTGAGCTCTATTCATGCTGTCGAGAAGACACATGTTCTGTAACCTGTTCTATCTGAATCCTCTAAGGAGAGGTTCTCTTCCTCTTTCTCTTCCTTTCAGGAGGGTGATAATATCCCATTGGGCGACCAAGCTGGTAGACTGTCTCTGGCCTAATAGGAGACTGGAGCGCAAAGATAGGAACTATGACTTTCCTTCCCTTACCCCTTTCTGGGCAAGCATGTGCATGGACGATTACAATATCAAGAATTGGATAAAGTGGAAAGGGTTTCTTAATCCAACTCTTTGTCATTCAAATGACATGTCTTGCTCAACAATTAATATCATCTCCTTCCTCTCTATCAACTTCTGCATTCAGAATGGGTCTCTCACCAACTTTATCTATATTGAATAAGGGATCCAGTAGTTCCTTGGTGTCCTATAGCCTTATCTTATCAAGGATGGTCAAATGGAGAGCCTTTTCTGCTAGATACAAAGTCATCCTACAATAGTCTCTGATGTGGACATCATAGTCATTTGTGGCGTTCATCCAATGATCTTCAATGGCATCCTCATGATAGAAATCCTTCCTGGCCAGGTTTTCCACTTTGCCCACATTGTCAAAATATTGCCGAGGAGAGTTGTACTCTTCAAGTGGATGGTTCTCTCATTCTCACTCAAATATCAGAATATCCTGTTTTCTTTTCACCTGATATGCTCCTACAACAAAAGGCCAATCCCAACAAGGTCTCTGTTGTCTTTTGATCTTCTCATAAGCTGACCTAATCTACTAGGATATTTCCATTAGGACCAACTTGTCACTTGGGTACCTCAGGAGTTTCTTCGGATTGATAGATGCAACACCTACCCAAATATATGTAAATGTCCTAAACTGGATGAAATATGCTCCAAGAGCTGTGATTTGTGCCTTGGCTTCCTCAGACAATCTCTTCCCATAGTCCCCTTCGATGAATTGAATGATCACGAAGATGAAAGCATCATTTACAATTTTGTACTTTTTGCTCTGTGGTGAGAGCTTCTTCTTCACCAACTGAGGATAGATTATGTATGGCCAAGCATTGGGGTCCTGCATACTACCTTTCTTGTATAACTTGGTATAGTTCAGTGCCCTTGCTGCAAGTAGGTACACCACATAAGAAGTCATATAGAACTTCATCTTGTCCTTTACCATCCTTAGCTACTCACACAAGTTTTCACTAAGTGTGGTGGCCTAATTCAGTGGTATCTTTGCATGCTTGATGGTCTCAATGAAGTTGACCATGAATGGAGCAAGATGACCCACTGCAAGTAACATGACTGTGCTCAAAAGAATGATAGAGTATCTGATGTCATCCTTCATGTATCCCCAAGTCATATCCACTTTGCAAATTGTCTTTCCCCAAGGTGGCTTCTCAATGAAGTACAAAGAATGTATAATATCAATGGCTTCCTGGTGATGATCTTTATACCATCTTTCAACTGCTTCATAGGAGAGTTAGATGAATTGATCGACTTTGGGAAGATGGAAGACCCTCTCGATGTTCTTAGGACGTAGATCTAACACCACTTCTCCAGTGATGCTCTTAACTACCCTTTCATTAGGAACGAAGTGTCGAGAAAAGGTCATGACCAATTTAGTTGATTGTACCAACACACGATGTGATGCTGCATTCACTAATCCAGATTGGATCAATGCGGACACCAAGGTTGACCTTTGTGTCAGATTGTTGCAAACTCTTAGAAATTCTCCCAAGTCTATGTGTTCGAGGTCAGAATCTTTGATCTTAGCATACTCATGTAATCTCGACTTTGGGGGTATGCCTTGGAACTTGAAAACAACTAGTTTCGCTGCTACTCCAGATGTAGACGCCATTTGATCACGTTAATTGTGCATTACGAGAGAGAAAAATATAATCAGTCACTAGATAGCGAACAAGAAAAAACAACGTAAGAAGAAAAAAAAATCCCCCTTGGGGCTTATTTATTCTTTTTGTGTTTGAAATTTTTTAAATTATTTTTTATTTTATTTTTAAATTTTTAAATTTTAATTTAATTTTTTAATTTTTTAATTTTTTTTTCAAAATTTAAAACTAACACCTTTCACAATTTTTTTTTTTTTTCAAAAATGAATGGAGGGTGCGGGTGCAAGCATCGATGTGCGGCCATGAGCGCCATCGCGCAGGCACGGGTGCTGCCGCCGGCATCGCTAGGGCACAGGCGCGAGTGCCACGCAAGCACTGCCTTAGTGCCTAGCACTGTGAGGGCGTGGGCGCAAGTGTCGTGCTAGCGCTACGACAAAAGACAGAAGGGGGGGGAGGCTTACCTCTCCCTCCTCAAACACTTCAAAAAAAATGGAGGCGAGGGAGGGTTTTATAACCCTCCTCCCCTTGCGTGTGAAAAACCATACGTGTCGTGCCTCAATGCGCGTACGTAGGTGAGGGGAAGGGATTTTAAATTTTTTTTTGAAACTTGCTTGTCCATTTCAAGTTTTCTAATGTTTTTGGGTTTTTGACTTTTTTTTTTTTTTTTTTTTCTCATTTTTTGATTTTTTTTTTTTTTGACTCTATGACGCAAACTCCTAAACATTTTTTCTTTTCCTAACTCTCGAATTGTGAGTCTG
Organism: Cupressus sempervirens; assembly: GCA_028749045.1. NCBI lineage: Eukaryota > Viridiplantae > Streptophyta > Pinopsida > Cupressales > Cupressaceae > Cupressus > Cupressus sempervirens. The sequence goes on from CM053788.1 coordinate 316,153,962, forward strand.
AGAGTCAAAAAAAAAAGGTAGGGGGTCCCCATTCCTAGTGAGGAATGGGGCGTGTGTTGTGGACACCACAACAAAGCTCCAAAATGGTGCAACGATTATTTAGACCAATGCACAACCACCAAAAAATTGCATGCCCAAATTGATGCTCAAACTCGCAAAAGAAAAGACAGACAATAGTGAAAGGTACAAAAACCACAGTTTGGCAAGAATAAAATGCCAAAAATTCCACCATAGAAAACCATCGTCCATCTACCCAGACATGTGGCCCACATGTACAAAGGTTGGTAAAACAAGTTTGATGGCATGCAAGAAATCACGGTGCCTCCAAAATTTGTGCATATTTTTGTGTGCCGACTTGGTGCCAAGATTGGTGGGCTGCTCTGATACCATGTTGAAGTTGATGAAAGATCAACCCCACAACTCCCAAGAATCACTTGCATGCAAACACCTATCACATAAAGAGAGAAGCAAAAGCTATGGAGGCTAGAATTCCTAGATCCATAGATGAGACATTCTTGATGAGAAAAAAAGAGATTGACATTATCAAAAGTGAATGAATTTAGAATTACAAAGAGAGATCGTCCTTATAAAGGAGATCAAAATCCTAACAGGTAATTAACTTAGGTTGCACGATAATGTTATTACAAGAATTAATTATTTTATGCCCAAAGTTTAGCTTATGTAAAAAAGAGATAATAAGTGACTTAAAAATTAAATCAATATGATTTAATTAATAAGAAACAACTTTATTACTCTAACACTTACTTTATAGATGTTAGTAACAAGAGATTGAATGATATAGAAGGCTTTTATTAGATGTTAATGCAAAAGATAAGGATAACACCAAGGGGTAAGCATGAGTTTGATTTCCTAGAAGACATCATCAGAAATGATGATATTATTGACTCTCAAAGGAGAAAGAAGAGAAGATTGCATGATTTTAAGAAATCGTTAGATCATATTCATAAAGAAGACCCAACATATGATCCTTTATCGAATGCCAAAACCTAGGCTCAGAAGCTGAGAATAATACTTGAGAATTTCTCAGGTGTGTATGATAATACAATAAATTAAAAACTTGGCAGAGTCAAAGCATCAAAGTCACATTCATAGAGGATTTTGAAAGACTAGATATGTTATTAAAAGCCTTTGACATGATGTCCCAAGAAGGAAGAGGAGAGAAATGTAGTGCCTACCCCTAGTTTACTTTTTAGTTGTTATTGTCGAACTCTTTTAGGCCAACTTTATGTTTATGCTTGATGATCACTGACATTGTTTTTCAGATTATTGGATATTGTTTCATACTCAGTTGACTATATGATGAGATTACTTTGGTACTAGTTATTTCATGTATGCATGATTATACTTTGATGATGATTTTTTACAGTGATTACATTTATTTAATGATGTTAGTTAGATGGATTATTTATACGTATTTTCAGTGGATACTTACCCCATACTTGCATGTGTATGGTGCACATGTATGTTTTCTTTATGTTTGACGTTTCTGATGTGGTTGAGGAAGGGAGTCATAGTCACCTACTAGTTGGGATCTACATGATGCACCACTTCCTGCCATTGCCTATTTAGTTTAGAATATAGGTGTTTGTACATGCGTGGATTTTATGCACATTATAGGTAACAGGTGTTGACTTCCCTGAATTGTCAGGATGAGCGTACCCTATCTCAATATCTCAATGGTAAGAGAGGGGAGATAACTCTTGAGTCTGAATCTTATCCTTAAACCACTTGTCCTAAAAAGTAGGACAAGTATCTGAGATGTTTAGCCTTCTCAATTTGTCATATGACATGATTGTAACCCTTGAGTTTGATCTTGTATGTTGTATTTTATGATAGGTTTTCATAATTTGTCTTGTGGTCTATGGTGATTTTTCTGTTAATTAAATCAAACTAAAAGAATTTTTAATGATTTCATTTAATGAAAAATTATTAAGATAATTTCAAGATTTAATTAGTTGAGAAATTAATTAAATAAAAAATTAAATTTAAAGATAAAATTATAGTGCTAATTTTAGAGCGTAATAATATTAATTTAATTTAATAATAATATATTTAGGAGATCATTTTTAAATAAATGCTAAATATTATTATTACTTAAGTTAATAAATATTTTTATCAAAAAATGCTTTGAAAATTAATTAAAGAGAGAGAGAAATTAATTTAATAAAGATATTTTAAATTGCAAAAAGTGCGCATGAATATTTAAAAAGTAATAAAATATTAACAAGAATTAGATCAATGAGTTCCCTCATGTGATTGCACAATTAGAGCCCCAAATTTAGGGAAGAACTCTTTATCAGAGATCTAGAGCTCATTTCGCAGGGACTAAGATATTGGAGAGGGGATTTTTAGAAAGAAGGATTTCAGAAGAAAGAAGATTTTTGGTGTTCTTCATGCGGTTGCGTATTAGCATCAGATTTAGGTAGAATCTTGTAGTTCATTTGCACAGTGATTTATATTCTTCGAATTTCCTGTCTTCTTCATGTTTGATAAATCTATTTTTCGAGTTTTATTTAAGATGAATCTTTATGGTAAATTTTATTGTTATTCATATCAAATTTATCTGTATTTGAGAGATGGAATTTTTAGAATCCTCATTTTGTGAATTTTAGCAATTGAGTATTTTAACTAGTAAGGGTTTTAAAAAGACATTGAATTTTTAGAATGCAAAATCGACTGGTTTATTGGGTTTTCCCTATTAGGGTTTTATTCATAGTTTTCTATATATATATATATATATATATATATATATATATATATATATATATATATATATATATATATATATATATATATATATATATATAACAAAATGTGTGTGTGTGTGTGTGTGTGTGTGTGTGTGTGTGTGTGTGTGTGTTTGTGTGTGTGTGTGTAATCATTTTGGTTGGGCATGGGGCCACCAAACCCCCACCCCCTACGACTGCCCTGCACGACAGCGGAGTTGTCGACGACCCTTTTTTGGGGCTGCGCACGGTAGTCCCTATTGTGGTGACAATAAAAGTATCGTCATAGGTAGTACTCTACTACCACAGCAACTGCCACTAAATGGCAAGCCAGTGGGCCTTAAACACTTTAACATCTTTTTTTTAATTTGTTTTATTAATTTTAATTTTTTAAATTTTATTATTATTATTTATTAATAATTTTATGAATAAGTATTGTTAATTATTAACTAGTATAGATATCTTAAATAAATCTATCTAAAGAAATACCGATAGATATCCACCACAAAATAATTATAATTTAATTTACTACATCTAAAATTATTTATATTTCTTTTATCTCCATTTATTTAGTTTTTTATTAACTTAATATTTTTATTTTTATTTCTTAAAAAATGGATGATTTATATCTCCAAATATTATAATTTAAACGGATATTTTTTATGTGGTATTTATTAAATTATTTTTAAAAGTATATTCTATTTATAATAAGATTTAAACTTTTGACATGTAGATGGTTGTTAAATTTAACTTAGAAGAATAAAAGTTAACATTAACACACTCACACTATCCCACTCCCTCATTCTATCATTGTAGAATGCCTATCGGCATTAACTAATATAGATATCTTAAATAAATCTATCTAAAGAAATGCCAATAGATATCCACAACAAAACAATTATAATTTAATTTACTACATCAAAAATTATTTATATTTCTTTTATCTCCATTTATTTAGTTTTTTACTAACTTAATCTTTTTATTTTAATTTCTTAAAAAATGGATGATTTATATCTCCAAATATTATAATTTAAACATATATTTTATGTGGTATTTATTAAATTAATTTTAAAAGTATATTCTATTTATAATAAGATTTAAACTTTTAATGTGTGGATGGTTGTCAAATTTAACCTGGAAGAATAAAAGTTAACATTAACATGCTCACACCATCCTACTCCCCCATTCTACCATTGTAGAATGCCTATCAACATTAATTGATTAATAATTAATAATTTATTGATATAGTTTTATTTAAATAATTATTAATTTACTTTAATTAGGTTTTAATTAATAAAAAATATTATTTAATAAAGTTTAAATTTAATTATTATTGTTATTATGTAATGATTTTGATTATTTATAAAATTGTAATTATTTTATTGAATGATCAATAATTATTATTTTAATAATTTAATAAATAATTATTTTTAAGTTATTTTTTGATATTTAATTGTGGTTTTTGTATTTTTGCAAGTTAAGGGTAATTGTGTAAGAATTTGCCTTAGGGCAAAATTCACCCAAGACTAAGAAGCACAATAACTAGCACAATAGACCAACATGATCAGAATAATAATATGATATTCAATTCAATGTATAGTACACCAGAGGTGCATGTATATAAAGGCCTTTATGATGCATCTAGAATGCCTGAGAGTTAGCAACATGATAAGTCTTACAACTAGGCACATGTCCACTAGGTGTGGTTTATCCTCCATTAAGCACATGAGCTAGTGCGATGATAAGAGGATAAGTCTACAAAGGTGTAGCACGTACAATTATGTTGTAGACACCATGTGCTAGAATAATAGTGCGAACAACTGTGTTGTCTACATGACGACTCAATTGTTTATGCAAACTCCAATGTTGTAGACACCATGTGCCAAATTGGACTTGCTTACTCCAGTGTTGTCAACAAGACAACTCGTATGAGTACACAAACTCCTAGGTGTCTAACCTAAGAAATAATAAAATAATGCATTTATCCTAAGCAAACTTAAGTAAAGCGTAAATAATAATTATTTACACTAACAAATTGTGCGATTTGTTTTAAAAAAAAATTAAAATAGGAAATGGGTTAAGTTGTAAAAGGAAAATAGTAAACCTTATCAAACCAAAAACATACAATGAAATGGAAACTTAAACCCTACTGTAAACTCAAACTGCGTGTTTTCAAAATCAAACAAAACTATGAAACTGTACTGTTAATTATATGCTTTCTTATGTTTTGGGTTTGGGGTTAACCTAGAAGTGTTGACCAATTTAGGGCGTCTACGAGAGGCTGGGAGTTATTGTTTTGGTGATTATATATGTTGTTATGATTTGGTTATGTGTACTTTCTTGGATCAGTCTTGTTAGGATAATCGTATTAGTGATGCTTGTATTTTGACCAAGTGATTTCAGTACTTGTTAGTTGTTTGTTTAAGAACTGGTGAATGGTATGTGGTCTTTTGAGATCTTTTTCCTTTACTCAGCTTAGGGTAGGTTATCTGTATGTAATGTTGGGAAGTGGCTTGCAATGGAGGCCGAAGCCCAAAGAGGTTGCTTGGGTAACTCATTGTAGGTTGTTTAAATAAGTGAAAACACTACACTAAATGAGAGTAAAATGAACTAATAAGAGTCTTTGTCTTTCCTTGCCCATGCCTCAAGTGCTAGTACAGGCTGGGATGGGAGTAGAGAGGACGCTTGGATGCAACCATGCATCGTTAGTATGCCTTGTCAGTACGAAAGGATACTAGTGCTACATAGAGTCACTAGGGGGCCAGAGTCCAGTCAGGCTGCCAGGGTAACCTTAGAGTTGACTCATGTGATGGCACTTGCCCGCTTGCATAGTAGATTCTCCACATGTCTTTGTTTGCCTCTGGGTTTAGATGTATTTGTGTCTTGGCACCCTAAGTTAGATTGCTTTCAAGTTTTCCCTTGACCTAGATATTACTTTTGACTTTTGAGTTTGTTGTCCTGTTTGGGACTTGAGACTATCTCCTCAGCACGGTGGGAGTGGACCTTTTTGAGTTACCACAAGGTCGGGTGGTAGTGCTTTTTATTTTTACCATTGAGGTCAGTCAAATCGATGTTGTGGTTGGAGTTCCTTGTTTTGCATTTCTTTTCATTCTATCTTTGTGTATTATGATAGATGGTTATACTGATTGTATTGTATTTTAATTTCATGGATCTTAAAGAGATGATGTATATTCTTTTAGCCTTTCATATCCTGTGACATGTACAGTGGATGATTGTGCATTCCAAATATTGCCAAGTGGTATTCGAGACAACTATATATTATTTAAATAGATTTGAACTTGTAGTTAATCTTTAATATAAGTGTGTTATATATTGGATGTAATATAAATTAAATTTAAATGTGATTCAACGTCATGGGATCCTTAAGGATTGTAATTTGTTTATGTGTTGCTTATGTATGAATGTATGTTTTTGTTTCCGTTGTTTTATAATTGTTGTTATATGTTATCTTTAAAAAAAAAGTTTGGCAGACTTAGTGAAACTTTAGGTTAGTTCTTTTGGATCCCTTGGTGGGGCGTTATAGAAAAGATTGAGAGAAGAGCCATAGCCTCAAGGAGGGGAGCTTGTAAAAAGGGTCAAAACTGATGGAGACTTGAGGGTATATCATTGGAAGAAGCCTGCTAGGAGACTAGTAGAACCAGTGATCCTGGAAGGTCGAGAGGTAGAAGACCTAGCTAGAAGGATCCCTTCTCCATAGTCAACAATTTCACCTACTCTACCTCCACCATTAGGAAGGCACAATGATTTTGTGCCTAAAGAAAAGGGAGCCCCTAGTAATGTAATATCTACACAAGGTGTAGAGAAACAAGGGGAAGTAAATATCTTTGGGGAAGAATAAGAGAAGGAAGATTACCTTTATATACTAGAAGAATTATTAAATGGAGGACTTCTCCAAGTACCTAGGGCACTTGTTTATAACATCCCTAATCAAGAAATCAAAAGATCAAAAGTGTTTTCCCTAAAGACGTGAGAACAAAAGCTTTTAGGGCTTTTGTTGAGGATGATGAATTTGTTAAATCAGTAGCCTTCAAGTAGGTTTTGTGGTAACACTATAAACTAGAGATGTCATCAAAAAATATAAGAAAATAAGGTGCAAAGGCCTGATGCTAATGTAGATGATCTCATTCAACAAATTGAGGAAAAAATGATGAATAGGTTTGAAGATCTTACCCTAGAGGAGGGAAGAAAGATTGTTGAGAGATAAGAAGTTTTATTGTTACCAAATGTCAATACAGTAGATGATGTGCATTTGATTTGATTATGCAAGACATGAGGTTGAAAACACCTAATATAAAGGAATTAGATAGATCAACAACATGCATGTATTATAGTGAAGACTTAACTGCCTTAGGTGCTTGGTTCTTCTTGTCTTATACTTCTGGGAAGCAGATTGTTGATAACAATGGAGTTAGGGGAAACATACTCTTGCAGAGAGTGGAAGATACCAAGCTCTCTAAATCAACTAGAGAGTTGAAAGAACATGTTTCCTATGTGCATGATGTAGCAAAGGCAAATGAGAAGAAGTATGAAGAGTTGCAAGAGAGGTATAAGCATATTTTTACTACCTATGAGAATTATTCAAAGATAACTACTAGTTTACAAACTCAAGTAAGTTTGTTAGAGAAGAAGTAGCCGAGTTAGAAGCAACTAGGTCCCCCAATGCAGACATGTCATCAAGTGAAGATAAACCAAGCTCTTCGAAACAATTGAGTATTGTTCCATTTACACAGCAAGTGCCAAAGTGCCACTCCAACATATTCCACCTAAGGAAAGAGTGATAATTCTTTGATTAAGGAGGTGGTTGACTTGTAGATAAAGATTAAAAATGACAAAAGAAATTTTGGTTTTGATAAGGAGATTATTGTTTGAACTACATTTATGCACTTGCATGAGAAAATTAATTCCAGAGTGTTTAGACTTCACCAAGTATGTGAGTTGTTGTACTTGGTTATTAATAAGTTAGAGGATGATAGGACTTTGGTCAAACCAACCTATCAGAAGTGGGTGCGAAGGATTGAAAAGATGAAGTAAATTGAATTGTGTGCAAGGGTGGATCCTAATGGCCCCCCAAATGCCATGCCCACCGTTAAAATTGTTAAACTACTTAAGAATTTTTCAGTCTTGCCAGATTATATGAGACTAAAATGATGGAGCTAAAGGACAATCTAGAGGGATTTCAAGACACACTGGTGCCACGTGTTCGGAAAGAGGATAAAAGTGTGAAAAAATTTGCTAGTTGGAGAAATGAGGCTAATACCAAGGTAAATGACATGCAAGGTAAACTTTAAGAAACCCCCCTCTAGAAAAAGATATAAAATATTGGCGAAGCTTTCATTATTTTGAAAAACCAGATTATTTTTATCAGCAAGTCTCTCAATTTTTTATTTCAAATATTATTTATATTGGCAATTATTTTGGAATCATAATTTTTGAGTAGAAAATATTTGTGAATCTCAATAATAATAGGAAGTCTACTAATCATCATGAAATATTACAAATCAAAATTGAACATGTTTTATCTCATGGAAATTATGAGGATAATTACATTATATTTTAAATCAATAGTGAAAACTAAATATTGGTGATATATTCCTAAAGTAACTATTAATTATGATAATTATTGGTAAATTAATTTTAATTTCTTTGATAATATATAATGTTTAGATGAATCAAATCTAATTATGTATCAAATATTGTGGTGAATCTTTGAGTTTAATTTTTTTAATAAAATAAATTATCAAGCGATTTTAAATATTTTAGAACTAAATTTAATATAAATGTGGTGATTTAGGTTTCATTAAATCTTAAATTATTAGCCAAATTACTAGCAAAAAAATTCTTAAATTAGCCAATTAACGAATATTAGCCACTAAAAAACACCTTGATGACATGGTAAAACCCATAACACAAGATATGAGCATGACACTATTTTTAGGAGTGCATTTCAAAGTTAGTAAGTTCTTGGGTATTCTATGAAATTTTTGAAAAGGAAGTCACACAAGCCACAATAAAGTACAATCCATATGGATAGGTGGCATATCATATCCTCGAGCATAAATGACCAACTGATGATGAATATGAGGAGTAGGTAAAAAGATATATTCCTGCTGATGATTCCAACAATGAGGGCCCACCTGAACAGTAATTATTTTTAAAGACATTCTCTTTTAAAAACAACATGCGGTTAAGAAGAAGGAGCAACTAGTCACATGACCTCAAAACTGTCACATCAAATTGTTGAAAGGCTAACTGCACACAATTTCTTAACGAGTCACATATTTTGTTGTAATTGGAATATTTTTGACAAACGATTTAATGACACGTGTCTATTCTCTTCAAGTCTAAAGCTTGTTGCAACTCATCTGTATAAATGAGTTCTAAAGACTTGAAGAAGGGTTTGAATTTTGACTTGAAAAAGAAATTTTCATTTGGCTCAAGTCCATATTTCTCTGCATTATTTGATTTTGTTTCTATTTATGAAGGAAAGGAGTAAAATAGTGAGACTCTAGCTCTTTTGGATTTTTTAGTTATAGATCTAATACAAATGTATAATTTTCAAGCAATATTAATACAAATTGGGGAAATCAATAGAATTTTGCAATCTGGATCTCGTGTGTGTGTGTGTGTGTGTGTGTGTGTGTGTGTGTCTGTTTGTGTTTGTGTTGTTCTTTGATTTTTTGAATTCAATATAAAGTATATATGATTTTCAGTTGTAATTCATTTTGAATTATATCTCATCTTAGGATTTATTGTTAATCTAATTGATTAAGTAATAGCTTGTCATGTTATGAGAAAATCATAGGGTTTCACAAAGAGTTTGTGATAAGTATGGGATGCTGATAGAATATTGATTTTCCTTACAAGGTAGGAGAATTTATCATAGGTTGTAGTATTAGATTTATAAATTGGAGCCCAATAGATAAAGCATTGACCATGTTGTTATTCTAAATAGATACAAAGGGTTGCACAGTATCAAAACTTTTAATCAAAATATTTTACATTTCATGTTATGATACGGATCTAACTAAATTTGCCCATACTTGACTTTAGGGACCATTAGATATGAATTATTAGCTCTTTTTCATTCCATTGGTTATCCTATAGTTAGAAGAATCCAGGGTTGTCATCTTCTTTGTTGAGATTCACAATGCATTTGAATTTGGATGGAAATAGTATTGATCCTAGGTACACCCGCTTGAATCTTGTAGGATTCAAAGGGAAGAAGACTTTAATGTCTTGTCAGTTGGTTCTATTGGTTTGTTTGGACATACATGTCATGGTTTGCAGCTAACTCCTACGTATTGTCCACTTTCCAAAAGGTGATTAAAACCCTACCAAATTAGGAACCAACAAACCCAACAAAATGTCAAACTAAAGTGACAACCCTTGAATCCAATCTATAGATAACACACTTCCTACATTTGAATCCAATTTGCACATGACACCAACTCCACACTCCCTACACATGATACATTCCCCAACCCTAAAAATCCACAAAACCCCCAAATAATCCCCACTCAAATCACCTAGAACATACAACAGAAACACAACTAGGGTTTCTCTTAGCCCACAATTGCCAAATGATAACATTTTCTCTATAAATCACCTTCCATTATCCTTCCAATCCTATTCCTTACTTGAATCGAGTCCCAATCTTAAATTTAATTTAAATATGATTGTAACCCTCACTAAACTCTAACATTAAACCTGACCTAATTGAGCCTTAGCCCTAATCTAACCTAAATATTATTGAACCTCGACCTAATCTTAATTAAACATAGATCCTAATCCTAAGCTTATTTGAACAAGACTTATTATTAACCCAACCCTAATGCCAATTCAAGAATTTATCCTATAAAAACATATCCTTCACTATATATTGACATTTATGTAATGCTAGGATTCTACTAAAGTTGCAGGTAGAATTATGATTCAGTCTCCACTTCTAACCCTACATATAATCGTAATTGAATATTATTATTTAATATCTTTTATGTTGCACATCAACTGCTAGTAGCTTATATTTTTTTTATAATATATAAAATCCATCAAAAAATATCCTTGTTAAAGTGTCTATCTGACATTAGAATGAGAAATTAATTAACAATAAATATCTCCACAATACATATGATAAAATATACACAAACTTCCTTATTTCTTCATTAATATATCTTTATTTATATAATTACCTTCTCCTTTTCATTCATTTGTGATTCCTTTTATCCACATATTCTTCCTTTATACACATATTCTTCCTTTTATCTAGCCTTTCCTCCAAACTCATCTTAAGCCAACAATGTTTCCCTATTTTTATCTATTTCTCCCAATAAAATGTATCAAGGTTAGCGCTTTTCATTTTGACCCTGAGTAAGGGGAAATGGAGGCTTTCAATTTTACCATTTTACAACTGGCTCGGTAGTAGACAGCTAAAATTTGGGGGGCTCGTATAGCCGTTACCGAGATAGGCTTAAGAGGGGAATACGTTCGATGTTGAGGAAACAGAATGAATGTGATTTAAGGTGGGCCATCCCAAACGAGAATGACGAGACGTTGAGACGGCACATTGGCATGGCGGATGTCAATCGATTATTGAATCGGCTTCATAATCCAGATCATTGTTCCTGTCAAACTGCTGGATTTTGCGAAATTCACTACTTTTCTACTCTCTATTGTCACTGTTCCCCTCATTCTCCTTCTCCTTCCTGCTACGCGTTCCAATTTGTCTGAGTAATCTGCGCCAGCATCTGCTCTCCTTTTCAAAATGAACGATCTTTTGAAGGTAATGTGCGATTGTTTAGAATAATTTATATGTTTCTCCAATTCTTTTTTGTCAGGGATTCGTGAGTAGCCTAAGAATTTTTGTGTCTTAGCTGGGCCTGAATCCATACTCAAATCCATCTTTTGATAACTATGTTAAACATATTCAGCAGGCAAAGGATCGATTTGTGTTTATTGATCCGCCCTATGCATCTGCACACTGCACATGCTTCCACGCTTCACTAAAACAAGAGCTGAAAAGCTGCTTTGATAAACTTTGAAAGGCCAAATTATTACTGAAAATTCGAAATTGTCAAAGTCATACACGTGGTTAATATAGGTTGGACTCTTACAACAGACTTCTGATGTCATGGACATACGAAATTTTTATATACTTCTAATATTCTTTATACAAAGTAACTCATTCCTTCCGAACAGAGAACATTATTGGCTGTCTAGATCTTGGAGCCAATTACTCTTTTCTTGAGCTTTCCTATCCTTGATCTGTTTTAGCATAATGCTATGCCCGCTACTCAATGGTGCAGCCTTTATTAAAAATCGAACATTCTCTCAATTTTATCATTCTGAGCGTTTTGCAAAAGGCTGTTCTCCTTATGCTTGATTTTATAGTCATGTTAAAAAAGCTTCTCTTCTAAGACAGCAACCTGTAGAAGCCCTGTTACTGGTTGAGGAGGCCTCTGAGACGGGCACCTGCAAGCCACAAAATGTGCTTCTATTAAGATGTTGTCCACCTCATTTGATGAGAGGATTGTTTTGTGAGCATACTTGGAGCTCCCTCACCCATTTTTCTTTGGGCTGTCGATCTTCACAATAGATTTGGCTGAATTAATAGCGCGTGATGTGCTAACCATTTATGCGATCAATGCTAAATTTAAGCATTCGCCTAGAAACAAAGGCGGTAAGTCATGAGTGTCACATGAAGTGTTTAGCCTTTGGAATATTCTCCAAATATTCTCGTTCGAGCATTTTTTAAGGGGGTGCGATGTGATTTAGGGTCTCATGATATACAGTGGTTCTTATGTGGGATGTGATTTAGGGTCTCATGATATATAGGCTTTCTAAGTGTTTTGATTTTGAGCACTCTTAAAAGCTACTGGAGACTAACTTATCAGACTACAATTTAGCAAGCAATCAAAGATCTGGGGAGTTAATGAATTCCAGTGGTCATTATTTTCACACGGGACAAGATATTCATTGATTTCTTAAACAATACAGTGAGCATTTGATTGGGTTCATCGCCCATGAAAAAAAAACCAGTAACATTCTGAAAGAGTCGGAAGCTAACTGAACCTGAAAATATTGGCTATAGTCATTACCCAAATACAACTGACTATAGATGTGGAATAAAAATGTGTATTTTTTCCCTTTGAGAGAGTACTTGTGAAACCTGAAATTAACATAAATTAAATCTAATCTACTATCACCAATACTTAGAACAACCTAAACTCTCGAGGGAACCACATTTGTTTGGAGAAGCCACATCCCTTCTATGCAATTCCAGAGGAAACCTTCCTCTTTCAAAGACCGTTTAAAAATGAATATTCAAGTTTTTATAATGGAGAATGCTAGGGGATAGAGAGGAAATGTGCTGGCAATAATCTTCCTGACCCTCAATGTATAACCAACTGATCAACTACTCTCATTCTGTCTAGTTAAAACTTAATACTGTGCAACAAATCCTAAACATACTTCTAACTAGGTGATAACTGTACCTTTGTTATAGGAATTTATCTGTTTATTAAATATTTGACTATGTGCACAGATCGTAATTAAAATTTTTAAAGGCAGTACATTCCGTTCTTGATTTTAGGGGAATGTCTTTAATTTACTGTTGACTGACGTTGAATGACTGTTGGTTCATTAGAAGTCCACTTTCTGTATTTGATTTGTCCCCAGTGGGTGCCCCAAGATATCAGTCATCCTTAGCAGGCAATGATTTTGGACTGACACTAAACTGCATGACAAGGATCCAGTCAGGAATTAATATTAGTTTGCCTTCATCATTTGATGGGAGCAGGGTTGGAGAAGCTTGTACTCACCATCCAATCACCTTCTTCACCCAGGAGACATGGCATTTATTGTAGGTTTTTCGCTGATTGAAGCAACTTGAGTGTGTAGGCTACCAGACTGACTTTCAAAAGAATTTTAGAGGATCAATAATATTAGGGGGACCATTTCTTGGAAGCTCTTTTCTTGAGAGAAGTCTGTTTGTGTAATTGAATTTTGACAAAGGCTCAATCACTTACCTCGAATTCTCTCCCATCCAATCATGAGCTGTCTGCATTTTTTGTTGGCTTCAAGATGAAATCTTGCATAGATGGTACCTGGGCTTCTTGTAGGCCCCAATTGAAGGGAGACAGTTCATAACTGTAGAGCACCTTATGCCGAGTCATACTTATGGACATTTGTTAGGTGGTGTTATTCCAGTTTCTGCTAGTACAAGATGTCAGACCAGACTCTTTTAAGGTCAGCTACATAGTAGTCATAATGATAACCCTCAAGTGTCTTGTTTATAACCATTGTGTGATCAGTTTGAGGATGGTAACTGCTGCTTAAGGATAAGATTGTCGGCGAGCTGAAATAATTACCTTCAGGAATCGCTAGTATACTGTAGATTACTAGCATTAAATATGATTCTTGGTAACTCATGTAGTTTGTAAGTGTGCTTCATTAAAATAACTGCTAACTGATATGTCTTGTAAGTAGAATCAATGTCAACGAAGTGGGAGTATTGGTTATCCTATTAGCTATAACATAAAGGCAATTTCTACTATTGACTTTCAGTAAACTAGTAATGAAATCTATACTGAGGGCTTCCATTTTTACTTGGAAATTGGCATAGGAAGGGACTGAAGCATTACAGTATTATGCAGTCTCATTCTTCTTCTGTTGGCACACGAACTGTCATACATTCTTTGAATCCTTTCATTTGTGTGTCTTTCGTCACACCCTCAAGTAGGTTTGAAGAATCACATGTATCTCACTATGACATAGTAAGATTTTTAGCTATGACTTCAGGTTTGAATTTTGAGCCAGAGGTAAACAGTACTGTATCATGGAAGATCAGTTGATTTGAGAATGTGAAAGTATTGTCCTTTTGTGCTGCCTATGTATCTTCCAATAATGCATCGAATACATCATCCTTTGGATACTCTGCTTCAGTCTCATAATGACATTCAAATAAGACCATGGAGACAGCATTTAGGCCTGGAATTTGGGTAAGGGCATCAGCTGTGCATTCTTCGAGCCTTGCAATATCATGTATCTCAATGATGGCATAATGTGGTTTTTACCTATGACTTCAGATTTGAATTTTGAGTGGGAGGACTACACTGTCATTATGGAAGATCAGTTAATTGGAGAAAGAATAAGTATTGTCCTTGTGTGATGCTTATGTGTCTTTTAATAATGCAGCCAATTCCTGTAACATCCCCTTTTTACCAGCCTTAAATAACAACTATCATATCATTGAAGACAGTTACTTTCCATATTCATGAGCACAAGAAGGCAGTCATAACAGTTACTTTACATGTTCATATGAAAGAGATTAACGGTTATACCGGTTATCTGAATTACCTTAACCAACAATTGGATGGACATTTGACCAGCAAAAGTAGTATATATATATATATATATATATATATATATATATATATATATATATATATATATATATATATAGTTGTCATCATAACTAACCATTTCTTTATGGAATGAGAGATCATTCTATGCTAATATAGATACACTATTTTTCATAATCACATGAAGATAGTTTCACAACTACTTTACATTTTCAGATGGAAGAGAACCAACAACTATAACAACTATATATATATATATATAGTTGTCATCATAACCAACCATTTCTTTATGGAATGAGAGATCATTCTATGCTAATATAGATACAGTATTTTGCATAATCACATGAAGATAGTTTCACAGCTACTTTACATATTCAGATGGAAGAGAACCAACAATTATAACCGAATAATTGGAAAGAAAATAATTGATTAAACGATATTAACCATTTAATTTAACATATCTTCAAACTTGAAATTGCAAATTCATAAAAGTAAAATACCAGTTACTATCAGATAATGGAACGCGGACCATATCTCTATCTTGTGCAAGTCTTGGCATCTAGTGGAGAGGAGAAGCATTGTCAAGGGCTTAACCTCCCAACCGCAGACCTTTAAGTATCCCCACACAATCTCTACTAAGAAAGGGCCTCCCTACCCGGGAATAGAAATGGGACACCCTGTCCAGCCACTGGGTATCCTGGTTTTAGAATATCAACCCACTGCTCGACTATACAACAAGATCTAAACATTTGACTACCATGAGCTGACTCAATTTAAGCTCCTTTTATTACTTGCTTATTTGTTACTGATTGTTCTTTCTCTTATCATGCAAGGATATACCCGTTGCTTAATGAATATCAATACACAACCTTCATCCCGACCATGCTGGTCTTCCTGGATGAATGTCTGGGGTGATTTGCCTTAACATTATATATTCACAGCCATGCATACTGCCCAACCTGGCTTCACAAAAGATTCATAATACTTGACTTTCATAAGAGTAACTGGAACATCATATATTCACAACCAATGCATTATGCTCTACCGGGGCCTATGGCTTAGCAAAAGATTCAAATTGCTTTGTAAATTATTTACTGGTTCTTCTTGAGAGTGATGTCCCTTATCTCAGAGACATATGGAAAATGCCTATTGCACTGAAATGAATTCTCCTTAAAACAAAGTTCTGATATGAAATCAATATTCTGTTATAAAATCAATATTTTGTTATGAACTCAGCAGTTTGATATACTATCAGTATTTGAATATGAGATCAATTGTTTAAATAAACTCTTCACCTATTCGAGTTGTAATCAGATTTTTCAAGACTTATACAAATGCGTAGCTATAGTGAAGAACTAAAAGATACTATTTTCAGAGTTCAAATCCTCTTTATTTAAAATGGATGAGCATGAAAAAGAATGCATGACCTGGCAAGGGTCACTGCCTTCTGGCTGGGCAATAACCTATACTTGCAGTCTTTGATCTTTCAACAATGGCACGTAACAATCAATTTGCTTGTATGAGCTGTGGTCTTTGCACAAGGAACTATGGTGTGATCAAATGTAATTCACAAGCTACCGTGGCTGGAAAATGAATGCCAAACAGAATATTTGGATATCCTCATTCAGTTCTTTGATGTCTGATTCTACATTGGCTAATTCTTCAAAAATGTTGTTGAAATATAGTTTATTCCAAGCCTTGATTCTTACTTTAGGATGTTTGAGTTTGGATACAAAAATAAACATTTTTGACCCTTGAATTGATTCTTCACTCCACCAAACTTCCAGGAGGCAAAGGAATTCCTTATCTTGGAACCACATATTTTCAAATTTGAAAGGGATTCTATTTGACTTGGCCGCCTCCCCAATGTCTAGATAGATTAGGAAGTGGTCTCATCCTTAAGTGGGATTAATTCCCGCTGAGAGGTTGTAATGAAAGGAAGAAAAATCACCAGTGAAAAGAAATCTATCCAATTTTTCTGCTATAAGATTAGGTCCTGATCTCGTATCGCTCCAATTGTGGGAGTCATTGGTGAAACTGATGTCTAATAGATTGTTGGAGGATATCCAATTCTTAAAATCTCTAGCAGCTTGGTTGAGGGATCTGATGTCACCAATCTTTTCCTCAAGACATGTGATGGCATTGAAATTGCCTCCAATTATAATATTGCTAGAGTAATGTACGGAAAGAAAGTCAATGAGTTCTTCCCAAAGTTCACATTTTTGAGATGTAGAAATAGGACCATAAACATTGATTAGGATGAATTTCGGGTTAGAGTTAATTACTTTAACCTGCCCACTCATTGGCCAATTAACATTTGGAGTGAATTGAATGAGTTTTGGGTTCCAGATGCAAGTGAGGCCTCCGGATGCAGGGATGACAAAATGGCCCCATTCTTTCCAGATTCCTAATTTCCTATTCAAATGAGTCAAATCATCTGAATCTAACTTTTCTTTCTCGCAGCAGGATAAAGTCAAAATCAAAGGACTTGAGACAACGCTTTAAAAGTCGCTATTTGATAGGGGCATTAGAACCCCTAATGTTCCATGAAGTGATCTTCATGGATTGTGTGGAAGGCTCTTCCCTATCTCGGTGTTGAAGATGGAGGTGAGCTTGGGCTGATTGCCAACCTCACCACCAACCTCACCATCTTGTTTTCTTAAGTTGGATCTAGATTTCTTGCCTTTCATCTTGGGGGTTTTATCACAGCTGGGTGATTTGTTGCCGAGGGAGTTTTGCAGCGATCCCAAGGATGTTGTGAGAAGGTTGGACCCTTATTGCTAGAGACTCTGGGAAGGGGGCTGATTCGGAGGATTGTTCAGAGAGCTCTTGACAAGCTTTCAAATTTGGGCTTACCGGAGAAACACAAGGGAGATCTTTTTCCAAGTTAGACACTTGATTGAGACCTATCATATCATAGATTGAAGCTAGTTCCTTCAATATTTGATCAGAATCACCTTTATCAAACTGTGTTTTTGGGGCCGAATTTGAGGCATCTGGGAAGCCTATCTTCCAGCTCCTATCTCAAAAGCTCTTTTTGCACTTCTTCATGAGTATAATGAAATTCTCCCATCAAGTCGTTGAGCTGGAGCAATCTAGTTTGACGGGAATTAATAATTTCTGCAACCTCTTCTTTACTAGCTATGAGTAAATTCTACAAAGGTTGGATCACTTCTTGAGGAGAATTGTCTTGGGGGGGTGGAGAGATAGTCCATGAGGGAGGATATCAGGTTGAATCTTGGTTGAAGTAGCCATCTGACAACAATCTAAGTCTATGAGAGGGGGAGGAGAGGAAGAAGATCTCTCGGGGTTGGAATTAGTGATGACAACCAATCAGATGATAGGAATAGGGGAAGCGAGGGGGGGAAGAGGAAATTTGGGGTGGAGTGGGGGAGGGAATTGAAAACAAAATCTCCTGTGCAAAGGAATTTGATCATTAGAGCTAGAGATGAAGATTGGCTTCTAGGGGGGGTGGAGAGATAGTCCACGAGGGAGGATATCAGGTTGAATCTTGGTTGAAGTAGCCATCTGACAACAATCTAAGTCTATGAGAGGGGGAGGAGAGGAAGAAGATCTCTCGGGGTTGGAATTAGTGACGACAACCAATCAAATGATAGGAATAGGGGAAGGGGAGGGGGGGGGGAGAAGAGGAAATTTGGGGTGGAGTGGGGGAGGGGATTGAAAACAAAATCTCCCGTGCGAAAGAATTTGATCATCAAAGTTGGAGATGAAGGACTGGCTTTTAGGGGAATCAAATTGAGGGAGCAAAATATATTTTGTTGGGTAGAAAACTCTTCTAGTAAGATTACTGTCATTGATGACTCCATGATAGGGTTCTGGAAAGATGCTGAATGAAGAATTACCATTAGTTATAGTCATCTTCAACAATTTAAATCGAGGATTAAAGATGGGGGAGAATTTTACAATCCTCTTGATAGGAGCTAGGGTTTTTAAACCCTAGAAAGGAGCTGAGACAATCCTTGATTTGTTGAATGGAATCCTTGTTTAAAAAGGATGATGGGAGGATTCCCAGATTATACCAAGTGGCCGTTCTTTGTAGAAAGTAGGAGTGGGGATTGAAATTATTGGGGAGATCCATAAAAAGGAAAGGAAAGTCCACAAAAAAGATGTTGCCATCTTCCACCAGGAATGTCTTAAGATTTTTAGAATAACACTCTATACAATAGAAGTCACAATCAAGGTATTATATACTTACCTCGCGTGAGAACTCATAATCCCCACCAATCGATCATCTTTGATTGATCTTTCCCTTTCCAGTGGGCTAAAAGTTTAAAAGAGCTTGATGAGGCTCCAAAATTTGGACCTTTGTATGATTCCACATTTGCTGCCGTCTGAATTAGGGTGGGGGGTTCGTGATCTTCTAGGGTCCACATATCAATTGGAAATAATCATTGGTTTGCCAAGAGGGACTTTGTTTGCTTTGGATGCAAAGGAAGAAGCCAATGAAGATAAAGGGATAGCCTAGATGCTCGCCTCTCTGTGCAGGAGGGCTTGGTTGAGACAAATGGAGGGAGTTGTAGGGCAAAACATGCTTCTTCTGTATCGAAGACAACTCTCCCTTCTAGTCATTGGCGGAGGGTTGTGCTTCCTGTGGAGCCGGGGAGAGTTGAAAAGCACTTCTGGCGTTTTTAGAAGGAGCCACTTCTGTTTTTTGCTAACAACTTGAAACCATGTAATTTCACAAAGTGAAGGATCACAGATTGGGGGGAACATGGTGATCTCCATTCTCCATGTAAGGGAAATCATAGGGGATGTGAAGGGAGACAGAAGGAAGAAAACAAAATGCCACTTGAAAGATTAAGGAAAAAGTTTGCAATTGAAGTTTGCACTCATGTATCAATAATGTTACCTAAAATATCTTTATATAATATGTTATACATTTCTTTTTCTTGGTATAATAATAATAATTTATATTCATCTTATATAAAATTGTGACCAGCTACTTGAAAGATTTTCAGTTTGTAAATGATGTTTCTTGAGTAGTGGTTCACGTGAACCCATCTCCCATATGAATGAATGACACACTTTCCATCAATTTATTTAATTTGCAATTCGAGCTTGTGCGGTGTGGATTGTCTTTTTTCGGTTGTACAATAAAATGCGCTCAAAAAGGTCATTGAATTCCTTGATAAATAATATTTTAAATTTTAAATTATGATTGAACTCATTAGAGTTACCATCTATAGGAGGGCTTATGGGTGTTCACAGCACAGTAACGAGGGTCGCCATGAAATCACCTAAATTGCCGGTTTGGCGATTTGATTCATGGTTCCTGATTTTTTTGATTTGGTGAACCAAATCAGCGATTTCATTGCATGAATCGCCAATTCATGCAATTCATGCAAAAAATCTCCAAAATCACCTTTGTGAATCGCAAAAAATCAGTCATGTGGGTAGGTTAAAAAGTCAAGTCAAATTTTAATAAAAATACATCGTTTCCTAATGTTTCTTTTGCCTTTCCTTTTTGTTTTGACCCTAAAGGGCCTTCTAGTTGTTTAGCATGAGTAGAAGAGAGGAAAAGTGAGAGAGAAGAAGAGAAAAGAAAAACCACAAGTTTGCAACCAGCAAAAAGGAAGAGCACCAAAGAGATCAAAAATCCATTTGGGGAGGCCATAAGATTGCATTGGGAGCATTAAGGAGTCAATAGCAACATACGTTTCATGGATCTTCATCTTACATACATTTATGATTTGATGTCTTATGGATCTTCATCTTACATACATTTATGATTGATTTGACTCACTATGATCCTATAATTTCTATTTACTTCAGCTACAATTTACATTTTATGTGTAATGTAGTTACGTATGTGATGGATTTATCATTTATGTTCCATGTTTATGTATGTTAGCTTCTATTTGATGATGTTATAGTGTGTTTAAGTTATATTTAATAAAGGGTGCATGAAATAAGTTTTAAATTGTTAAAATCTTTAAATTTTAAGGGTTCTTTTAATTTGCTGATTTGTGGCTGATTTGATTTTGATTCGATTCTGATTTATGGCCGTTTCGTGATTCAATTTGGCCTTGCTGATTCTGATCTGATTCCGATTCTCGTTACTTTGGTTCACAGTCAAAAGATTTATATTAAGAAATCCTTAGCTTAGTGGTTTAGTTATAACTGATATGGAAATAGGTGGGGCAAGTGTGGGTCCATTTTCCCACTTTATGACTTCTAGCACCTTTTACAATGAAGCATTTTCTGATTGTATCTCACATTTTTCTTTCTAAAATGCAAGTACACAAATCTGATGGCATAGATGTCCTGATTGGTGAAGTTAAGGTATTCTTTGGTGTGCTTTATGTGGTATCGGTATCATATATTTAGGTAGAAATTAGGCAATTCACAATGAATATAGAACAAAGATCATCACTGTGATCTCTTGATCTATGCTCGATGAGATATACGCTAGACTTCACCAATAAACACCTTTTCATCTGTATATATTCAGAAATGGACACTTGAATTTAACTGAACCTTTTTGTTGTCTGAGGATTCCGAGTAACTGAAATGAGTATATTTTTCAACAACACAATTCGCTGGAACTTCAAGTACTTTTAAGCAAATTGTGGCATCTATCAGGGGCATATAAAAAACTGACAGGGAACATTATCTTTTGATTTCTAGGCATAGTGAAGCGCTTATGAGACTGTTTAAAACTGGACCAACTGTTTAATTATTGTTCTCAATCACTCTAACATACATTTCACTAACAAAAAACTAATCATCTAATGACTGTAACCTGATAAATATAAAACCGTAATAGATTAAAGTAAGTAACAAAAAGTACGCTGCTTCATGAACATCTGTTGAATCATAGTATACAACAATTCCCCCCATCATCAATCAGGAGAAAACCAAATGATCCAGACCATCAAAATTCAAATAATGTCTTTATGAACTGTGGTCAATCCCACCCTTACTAATCCTACACAATGGAGAAAAGAAATGTCTGATCAATTTTAAAACAGAGAACTAGTTATTGCATTTTTTTAGCTCGCCTCTATTAGAGAAACTACAGCAGTTTTTCTGAGCATACAAGTGGACTTTAGGTCAATATGTACGATAGCAGGTTAACTGATGACCATTGATGGTACAGACAGATCTATGAACGACCGTTCATAACAGTATATAAATTCTCAATATTGCACGAACTGTTCCAACACAGAGAAAGAAACTATTCCGGATTTGAAATTATTTAAAAATGAAATTTGCAATGGAATTTTTGTTCCTGAATTTCACTTTTCAAGATCAGAACAACGGGTTGCTGTTGGTTTGTATAGAGGACGTTCTGTGTCTGATGTGGTAGACTGTCGGGGGGTTGAGCATACTTATAATTTGCACGTGGTCAGTTAGTCTGAGTCGGCAGGAGGTGTTAATGGGTCGGCACTGGTTGTCAGTTTTATCATTATTGCAACATTTATTGCAGACAAGTTTATCCTATTGCCGTTTCAATTTTCATAGTATTATAAGATTTGTTTACATGGATCATTTTCCAATGCCCCTGACAGCAGATATGATTCAAAATATTTAATAGAGGTGAGCAAAGACAAACAGGTTTTATCCCTATTTTAACACGAAAGGCATTTCTTATTTGAAATTCGTCCATCTGATTTCAACCATTGACGTTATGCACTGATGGATATCACATTCAAGACGATGGGGATGATATTGTCTATTCATCAACCATTGCAATAGATGCGAATATGGTTGGGGAATAGCGTTAGGTATAATTAACAGGGATGATGGCCAGAAAATTACTGTGCAGGATGTTGTAGATAGGACAGGGTGCTGCGGCTTAGGAGTCTGATAATCAATCAAAAAAACCAATAAAGCTATCAAGTTTTTACGGGAACCTTCCCAAATTTCTGAAAAATTACACTGCCCAAATAAATGTTGAATCTGTATGCAACTTTTTTAATATTATATTATCTTTGCAAATTTTGAATGCTCTTCCTAAACCCTGCTGCAACTGTATTTAATTTCGCTAGAACGAATTCCATCTGTGCTCTATAATCGCCCCTTTATTGGGGATAGTGCAGTACCAACTTCAAGCGTCCTGTTACAATTTTATTTGCGACTTTCAACCTTTCACTTTCAGTAGTAAGAACATAAGGAAACCCCGTTTAACATCAACATCAGTCATCGGAAATCCTACCAGCTGTGCGCAATTTCTTCTTCAAGCTAACTACGATATTCCTGGCTTGTAGCTTGCAAAATTTTACGTATTTTCTGTGTGATGTTGACCAATCCTCCATATCTTGTAGTTTAACTCAACTCAAAGTGAGGTGCTTTCTGTACACTGTGCATCTTCTTTCCAAAGACTCAACATCTAATCTTATAAAATGTCAGAATATTTCTGTAACAGCATATCTCAACCCAGAATGCATGTTTTGTATCTTTGTATACTTTCATCCTTAGATACTATCATTACTGTAACGTGCAACAGCTAAGATATATAAATATAACATCAATTTTTACAGAAACTTAAGCCATTCAATCAGTCATTCCGTATTCTTTTATGCAATTTTTCCAGTGCCTTGTAGTGCGGTTTTCAGAGACCCTCAAATAAAGAGCAAGGGAAAGAAAACAGAAATTGATTGACCATCGAGGGAAGGCCCAAGCATTTGTGTCTGCATGCGGCTTGTGAGTCGGAACCCATTAGTGAGCAACATCTTGCTAAATGCCTGCGACATTTTTTCCCTTTTCTCGATGGATAAGACTTTAAACAATTCCGCTCTCTTCTTTACCTGACAGCTGTCTGATATGCCACTTTCCGGCCAACTTGTAGTCAGCGGTACTCTTTTAACGGGTAAGACATGTCATTAACAGATCAAAGCTCCGCATATAATAGCCTATCGGCAAATGAAGTTTACAAGTTGTTTGACACTGTAAAGAGAGGGAAATGTCTGCCTAAAACCTGCATAACAACATATTGTAAAGGGAAACATTTGGGGTCTCTAGTGGGTATACGGTTTATTCTGTAATTGATTGTGTCTTGAACTATTATTAGGACTGTAATTTCAGTTGTATACCCATTTTTCTTAATCAAATAGGAATGTTGGTAACAACAAGTGAGCTATTAAATGTTGTTTGGGCTAATCCTGGTTGGACATTCCAAACTGTAGAACGTGTCGCTAAGTTATATATATCTGTCTCTTCAGTATATTATGTTCTGATTTCTTCATTGACCTCTAATGGGCCTTCTAGTGCATTCATTCCTTGACCAGATTAATTCTTAGTTAAGCCTTGTGAACTGAGTTTTGTCTTGTAATTTAGCCATTCTTTGTAATCATGTTTCTCTAGGTTTCTTGAGGTGGTAGATTATTGGTTTATACTCTAGAAGATAGATGTTCTTCAAACTTCTATAAGCTGAAAAATTTGCTGGACTAGTAACTAAACATTCTTGGAGTCTTCAATTATTTAGGAGGCTCCAATTGGAATCACTTCATCATTCTACTTATTTATACTTGTTTAACAAATTTGGTTACTGGTGTAATCGGGGTAACCATTTTGATTTGGAGTTGTGTTTCACACATTTGTACCTTTGAAAGTTTTAAATAAGCCTACGTCTGTATGGGTAGAACCCGCCTTGTCTGAAGACCCACAGAGGTGACTGTATTGTTTTTTGAACTATTTCCTGGATTGTTGTTTGGTCTGATCATAATTCCTAATGAGCGGGAATGCTTCCATTGTCTGCTCACCAGCTCTAAAGCAGAATCAATAGAAATGCTTAAAAGAAAAATAAAGAACATTGTTGTTTAAAAACTTTTTTAGAATATTTTTATGAATCCTTTACTGTGCTCCTTATTGGTTTATTTTCAGGATTCTTTTATTGGTTTATTTTCAGGATTCTTTTGAGCTGCCTAGAATGGGGGCTTCGAAAGACGAAAGAGATCTTGAAGCAGGTACCTCCATTGTAGCTAATGCTTCAGATCTTGGGATGTCAGAATTCTTTAAACAGGTATAGGCCTTATTGCATGTTTTTCCTGTTTATAAGCAACATATCTGTTATAAAAATGCAGTGTTTACTTCATTATCGTTGACTAAATGATCTGAATCAACTCTTGTCAGTTAAAAAGCTATTATAAATAGTTGGAGTTAAAAAATTATTATAATGCAGTGGGAGTTTTCTTCCAAATTTTCTTCAAAAGTCAAATGATTTTGGGAAGGTGATCAAGTTAAAAAATGTCAAATTGATTGGAAAGGATGTGCCTATCTCAATTTTTTTAAAACTATTCCAGGATACAATTTGTTTGTAGATTATTTACAGATTTTCATTTAATTTTTCAAGCTCTTCTCTTGTGTCTTTGCTTATCTTTGTGTTAAATTTTTCTTCAGGTCAAAGACATTGAGAAGTTAATGGAAAAGCTGTCTAAACAATTGCAAAAACTTCAGGTACATGGTTTATCTTCTTCCAGTTTCTTTTCAAGTCTCCTATTTTCTTTTCAATTCTTCTTTCTTCTACAGGGCAATGAATCATGTGAATCCTGTATAATGAGTCCTGTGATTTTGTGTTCATTGAGTGATTTACATCATAAATTGTAGCATGATTTATTGTAGCTTACAACACATGTTTTTAGGTCTTGTTATTAACTTATTACTCATGAAGCTTTCGAATTCTCCTGGAGCACAAAGATTTTATAACCACAGTGGAAGATGCAGTTCTCACTGCTGTAGGAAGCCATTAAAGAGCTCACTGTGATATAAGTATTGGAAAAGGCAACTGCTGGATGAGCCTGAATATGGGTATGGCTGGAGGGAATAGTCATAGGCTGCAATATTAATGTCTAGAGCAAACTGAAAAAGAAGATTTTATTTTCATTTACCTCAAAATGTAGCTCAAATGAGCATCTGAGCCAACTGATGCTATTGCAGAGTTCGTTACAAGCAATGCAATATCTAGGTTCTTAAGAGAAATAACATAGAAATTATTACTAGAAGCCAAATAATGAAAAGAAAGAGTTACCACTTCAAGTTCACATGCAGATGTCCACTTAGGGGTTTGAAATTGGGTCTTCACAGTCAGAAACTCTCTAATCTTGCTTGAACAAATGTGATTATTTTAAAATGAATCTATAGCTCAGTAGTAGAGTTTTCTATCCATCAGAAGACTCGGGGATTAATGCTAGCTTGTCTAGCTTTTCCGGTAGCTGTTGTGTGGTGAGATCATATTAGAATCTATTTCGGAATTCATCAGTTGTAGATTGCAAACCCCATTTTGGAACCTAGTTTTGGAAAAAAATGAAATCATGACAGATGATGCTTATGAACTGATGGGAGCATGCTTGGGTAGTTCGCAATCTTGCACCACCCAAAAACTTTCCTTTTAGTTTATTTGTTTGCTAGTCATTTGGGTAATTTTCCAGTGGTTTTAGCTTGCAAGTGATCTAGTTTGTTCGTTTTCTTATGTGATCCTTATGGCCTAGTGAGGCATCATGGAGATCCTTTGTGTAGGTTCACATCATGTTCCGATGTTTCAAGATGAAGTTATTTTAAGGTTGGCTCGGTCCTATACTAACTTTCCTGTTCTAACGGTCAGGGTGGTGAGTTGTGGCTTGCGATGAAGATTCATGACAATTGATGCAAATTGGCACATTATTTTATGTTGTAACATGTTTGATAAACCCTAGTGTAACACCCACGCTTGGGTACGTTGGGATGCTAGGATGTTAGGACAAGTCTCCGAGACAGGGGGACAAAGGGCCTCAATTTTGAGACGGTGACAGGGGGTTGCCGGGGGGGTGTGTTATTGTATACTATACATATAAATCTTGAAATTCTAGAACTAAAATGATGTTTTAGTATAACATACCAAATTGAAAGACCTGAACATAGCAAAATTGCAACATGAACCAGAACCATTGAACATTTAACATAGTAACATGGTACATACCTAATAGTAACATTCAAAAATAAAAATTCAAATAGTATTTCAAGAACCCATCCCGACAGCGGCGTGGTTGTGGAATGGCAGAGGTCGTGGTACTCAGGTACTCCAATTACCGGGCACGGGGACGTTATGGGGAAGGGTACTTCAAGGTTGGGGGGGGGGGGGTGTGAGTCCTTGAGTTTCACTAATAAACCCTCTTGTTTGTTTGCATGACACGATGTATCCATTTGGGCTTTGTTCTTATGATTTGTGTCTTGACCTATTTGCTTGTAATACGTGTCCTTTGTCTTGGAAATTTATGACTTGTTGGTGATGTTGTTGTATATATGTAGGGTAATAGATCTTGTTTAGGTAGTGGAAGTGTGGCAAGAATGCTACATGATTAGAGGTTAGAATATATTTGGAGAAGCAATTGGGATAACTAGGGTTTGTTTGAAGTTTCATAATTTTGAGGAATGATAAGCTGCGAACTTGTTAATGAGGAGAACGAATGTATCTGACTTGATAACAGTTGTATATTGATAATGGTGATGTAATATTTGCTTTAGGCCAACTTGATGTTAATTTACTAACGTTTCTTCTTGTTGTGTTCAATGCTTGTTAGCTTGTTTGGGCATTTCCGCTGTTACATATTCTTGCTGCAAGGTTGGACATCTGCATTGGGGTTTCTCTATGCTTGACTGCATCAAATGGTACCAGAGCTAGTTGTACATCATAGCAAAACAAGCATTTGGAATACAGAGTCTTGACTTGCATGTCTTGTTGTTGTGGAGCAGTAGAAGTTGAGGTTTTGATCTACATCGATCAAAGGCTAGTGCACGGTATCAAGAGACAGATTGGTTGTTGCAAGATTGGAGATCACCTTGTGAGATTACTTGTGGGGTGGCAGAATATCGGATCTGATTTGCAATTGCAGAGGTTGCACAAGAATTGGTTAATTGGCAAGTTGAGTTTTCTGGTTATTGAACAAACCTGGTTGGTTGGGGCAGATTGTCGGATCAAAATTACAACAGTCAACAGTTATACTCAGATTGCCAAACCTAAGATATTGAAGATTGGCATCTTGGTAAACATGCTGCTTACAAGGACGAATCCTAGAAGACTATAACAAATGATGGAGGATTTCATAAATGAGATAGGGGTTGAGATCCAAAATGCTTTGGCTGGGGCTAAGAGAAACCCTGAGATTGAAGTTGGATTTGAGGTGGCTGTTGAAGAGCTTGAGATAATAGAAGTTGGAATTCTTGCCGATGAGGAAAGATTGTTGAGGGCTATGGTACAAATAGGTAAGAGTCATAGACTTGATGTTACAAGCTTTTTTGGTTCTTTACATCTAGAGGAATTGATAGATTGGATTAATGAGCTAGAGGATTTCTTTGAGCTTGAAGATGTACAAAGTTAGGAATCGGGTCATGTTGCCTAATGGTGGAAAGAATTACAGAGAGATGGGAAGCTAATGGTGAACCTAAGACCCACTAGATGGAGAGTTATGGTTTCTAGACATAACCCTAAATTCATATTGAAAGATTATGATATGGAATTGTTTAAGTGATTGCAAATCTGAAGCAAAAAGATTTGGCACTAAACTATTATATTAGGAATTCTACAAGATGACAATTAGATCTAGACACTAAGAGTTATCCAAGTAAAAGATGGCTAGTTATGTTAATGGTTTGAGACTTAACATTTGAGATAAGTATGTTGAAGATTAGTACAATTGAGAATGCTTATCAGTATGCCCAGAAGGCAGAAGACAAGTTAAGGAGAAGACAAGTTACCCCTAGGGTTAGGGATAAACCTGAACATGATCAGAAGATACGTGGAAGGATAAAAAACAATGGAGAATTCAAAGGTACATATTTCAAATGTGGGAACGTTGGTCATAGAGCTTTTCAATGTTCGATTGGTACTATCAAAGGAAATCAAAATCTAGTGACACATGAGGAACGAGCATAGAAAAATGAACTTGTTGAAAGAGAAGCTGCACCTAAGATGGGAGAATCTCTGATGTTCAGAAGAGTTATGTTTAGTAAGAAGGAACCAGAGCCTATGCAGAAAAGGTAGTTGTTTCAAACTATTTGCAAGTCTAGTGGCAAATGTTGCAAAGTGATCCTAGATGTTGTAAGTACAAATAACCTTGTATCTAAAGAAATTGTACAAAAGTTGGTATTGAGAAGATTCAAACATCCTTGTCCTTATGGGATAAGCTAGTTTTAGGATGATTTTATGGTGGAAGTGAAAGAATAGCGTTGGGTTAACTTCAACATTGGGCCTTACAGGGATGAAGTGTTATGTGACGTGGTTAACATGAGTGCGTTAAGAAGTTAAGTACACACACAGCGGGGTGGGGTGGGGGGAATCAGTTGTGAGCAATTAAACTTAATCCAAACCAATTAAAACAATGATGCACAACAAGAGATAAACCATACACAATGACACAATGATTTGTTGACTAAGGAAACCCTTGAATAGAGGGAAAACCCCTGTGGGGATGGCACCCACAAGATTGTGTACTTATATATGTTACTTGTGAAAGGATGTGATTATAGTGCATTCAGTAAAATAGTCCTTGTCAATAGACCTTGAACCCTTGTTAGAAGGTTCTAATCCTTGTTAAAGGTTAATAGGGAAAAGTTAGACCGATTGTCTAAATTGCTCTAGCAACTATGAAGATAAAAACTTTAGAATAACATATCCAAAGTACTGAACTGATTGATTTGCAACTTACTTGCCAAAATAGTTACTTTGAAGCCTAATATCATCATCTAAACCGATCTTTTCTTTGCTCTGCTCATCTAGCATTCAAGCTCGTATTCTTTGACCACATATATTCCATACATGATGATTCCCAAACAAGGAAGCAACTTTCCTTTATATCCATTCCAAATAACCAATTAGGTCGGCCTATTAAAGCTTCCTCAATGTACATTTAATTACATATGGCCACATTGAAGCATACGTGCCTTCTTAAGCATCATCACAATTATTACATTAAGGGGTATTAAATATTATTGGTTCCGAGAGGTGCGATGCCTACTGGTGTTGCATGGTTCTTCCTCCCTCGGGTTCCTTGCCTCGTACAATTGAATTTTTTTTTGCCTACGTTGTTCTCTTTCCCTTTCCCCATGTTCTTGAACTTCCACCAGCGTGCGAGCCAACAATCTCGGAAGGCAACCAAAAAGATCGTACATCGAACTATTTATCGCGAGCTCGACACATATGGTGGTATGGGAGATTTCTCTCTCTTGAGCCTTTCGCTGCACACACTTGTCAACTGACATGTCCCAAACCTCCTGTGTCAATTGGTCCTCTTGGGTCACTTCCATATTGTCCTCGATGTCATTGTTAGTTACTAGGACTTTTTAATTTTTAATTTTTAAAGAGGGGTAAACGCTTTGACCTGGAGCTATGAACCAGTGAGGCCACAAACGGGGGACCTCATCCCCATTGGATTTGAACCTTGATGGCAAGGATAACAACTTAACAACTTAACCATCACAACATGCCACTATTGGCACTGTTAGTTACTAGGACTTATTGGTCAAAGGTACAATCCATTTTACCACCATCCCACCTATCCTACTTTAGACCTCTAGGTTCAAACTTAGGCAACAATGCCAAAATGTTAGATGCCTAATCCAAGATGTGTTACTAGTGTAATGCAGTTATGGCCATTCAACAATAATACCAGATAGGAATCATAGATGACATCACAAAAATAATTAGAGAGAACACAACCTAAATGCAAGATATGACAGAATGAAATAAATTTTCATAGCATAATCATCTCCAATACACACCCCCTTACTTTGTTCTAGCACGAATACAAAAATAGGCCCGACATTTGGTTAATTCTGCCAACCATTGCTTTCTGACACCGCTTGAAAATAACTATTTTATTATTTTACCCTTTAATTTTAAGAAAAGTATTATTATGGCATAATAGCCACCTAGAGCATTGGAAGTCCTAAAGCTTGTTTAGGTTTATCATTATAAATGCTATAAGGTTCAAAACAATTACTATATATTCAGTTCAAGTCTTACATTTATACATATTACAACACTTTATGCAATTTTTGCAAGAGTGTACTTCTCCATCCCTACTACATTCTCTCTACAAAAATATTTATGCATCTATTTGACACTTTCTAAATATCGCTAGTATATCTATTTTATGCCCTTCTTCTACCTTTTATTTAGTTTCACCCTTTTGAACAGGTGGTGGAGAATGTCTCTGAATGGATGACAACAATTAGGCACATAATACCTGGCCTCCATTCATTCACTTACTCCTCTTCACTATACCTATCAATATTTCCAAATACTAGTTCAATGGAATTTGTCCCCATCATTATCCCCTAATATTAATTTGCTTGTTTTTACTTAGAGAAGTTAATCTTCTCAACAACAGAATGGACATTATTGGTCATGGTCAACACCTATAGAAGTTGAATTATTATTTTTTCTGAGATTTCTTTCCATCTCCCATTTCTAGTTTAAGTGCAAGTTTATTGGCATCAACTTCTTTGATAGTGCTTTTGTAGTGGGTGATGTCTGTCGGTGCTTTCTTTAATTGATTCAAACAACAATCATGAATGACCTATTGATAGTCTAGCTAGTTGGCCAAGTCACCTTTCAACTTTGAAGCTTCTTCTTGGATAGTGCTTAATAATACTTTATCAACCTCAAAATGTTTTTTTGAAGTTGAACCCTTGCTTCTTTTAACTCATAAGCAATTATTTTTATGCAGCTTTATCCTTTACAATACACTAATACTAAGTTACAAGTTCGGGTTCGGGCATGGATTTAGATACGAGAACTCGGTTCATGTATTCATGAATTTTGTTTTCCATTATGGTTTGTATGGGTTTGTGCATACACACACATTATATATACAAAAAAAGTAAGAGAAATATACATAATTGTAAAACTAGATCATTTCATAGTATGAATCTATGATGCTTGTTCATTGATCAATGCCCAATGTCAAGACTCAAAGATAAACATTAAAAATTTAATTACTTGATCATTCATCTATGCCTTGAATTCTAAAGAAAATTATCACATTGAATTACTGAATTACTAAGGGCCCCTTTGGTTGCTGGAATACAATCAGAATAGGAATAGAAAATTAGAAATCATTTTTAATTCTTTGTTTGGTGTGCCAAATTGGAATTGGGAATAGGAATACGTATTCCCATTTTGCCTCAAAATGAGCATTTGTCCATTCTCCAAAATACTTGTAATTGGAATTGATATTCCCATTCCCATTTTGAATTTTTCTTATTTGAAAATGTTTTCAGATCTGCTTTGTTATAACTTCCTGTTGGAGCTCCCCAAAATGAAAAATCATGGCCATTTTCAAACTGATGATACTGAAATTATATATATATATATATATATATATTCCTTAGATTCTACACACGGAAGACCAGCGCATAGTGGCCAACGAATCGCTCATCAGCACGATTCGATCGCTCGATGTGGGGATTTGGATTCACCTGCTTTACTGTTTTTTGCTTCAGATTCTTTTTGCAAATGCCATGAATTTGTTAAAAATAAGCGTGTGAGAAGATGAAACCCTCTATAAATTATGTTTTTTTCCTTTTCATTCATAAAATTTGATGGGGTTTGAACCTTCAATTTCAATTCAAGTTTGCGCAACCAAACAAGAGATAAATGGGATTGGATTGTAATTTCCTATTCTCATTCTCTGTTTCCATTCCCATTCGAATTTTCTCATCTAATTCCCAATTCCTATGCTTGCAACCAAATGGGCCCTAAATGAAAGTTCAGAATATAATTCATTAAAGTTTGAAACGTGATTCAATTATCATGAATCAAAGTGTTCATCATTGATCTAGCATCAAATGGGTTATCAAAAAAATCTGGATAGAGAAAAATAAAAAATAAACCATTTTTAAGTGAGCTTGGGCCCACTTTATTTCACTTTGGGTTGTGGGTCCTTGGGGGTTATTAAATGCTTCATGATTGATCAATGCCAAATGTGAAGACTCAAGACAAACATAAAAAAAATTTAATCCTTGTTTATTTATCTATGCTCACAATTCTAAAGAAAATCATCACTTTGAATTACTGAATTACAAAATGAAAGTTCAAAATATATTTCATTTTTGAAACATTATTCAATGTTCATAAATCGATGTTCATCATTGATCAATTATCAAATGGATTATCAAAAAATTCTAGATAAAGAAAAATAATAAAAGAAGCATTTTTAAGTGAGTTTGGACATACTTTATTTCACTTTGGGTTGTTGGTCTTTGAGGGTCCGCAGGGTTTCGCACGGGATTCCCTTGGGCCTACATGGGATCCCCTTGGGTTCATGCGAGATTTGTCTAGGGTATGTGTTCGAACATGTGGGTCTGTTTGGATTTGAAGTGGTGCAGATTGGGACCCACAAGTCCAAACACAAATCTTGGATGAATCTAGCACAGATTGGTCTGTGTATCCTAACCAAGTTCACACTCGGACATGGTTCAAAAGTCCAAGGTGCAAATACGGTAATGTAGCACTAATACAACCACTTGTTGTCTAAGTCCTCTTGAGGATGACGCATCCTTCTCCACAAAGGATTAGAATACCTAATTGGTTGTGGTCTTAATTTGTTGGAGTTTTAAAGTTGAACCTCCTCTTGGCCATTTATCTCAATCCATCGAAGTCTTGGACTTCTTTTATCCCAAGCACTACTATTTCTTAGGTGTTAGATAGCCTCTATTGTTGAAGTATACTTTTCATGGCAAAGGGAATAAATTTAATTGGCTTCTCCCTAGTTGGGCCAAAATCACTCTCAAGCTTTGGCCTTAACTAATGAAGTAGTACTAACATGCAGTAACTTTTGGTACTTGGTAGTGGCAAAGTCTTCCAATAAACTTGGCTTGCTCGTGCTAGCATACAAGTGGCAAGTTAGTTCCCTAATTTGGGTGTTAAGTTGGACGTGGAGGGAGTCCTTTGCTTTCTTCTAGTTTTGCTTGGTGTTTCCATTGCCATTTGTTTTTTGTTAGTGTCATTGTTGCTTGAATTTCCAAAGAACATTTGGTTGATAGGATGCCATTGTAACCTTGATTGGTTGGTCCAAAGCATGCAATGATAGATAAAGTTATAAACCATAAGGTCTTTGGAATGGATCTCTATTATCGAGGCAAAGTGCATGTTCGTCAAATTTGTTGCTAGTTGGCCAAGGGTGAAGAACTGGCCGAGTTCCCTCAATCACTTGCTCTTCTTGTAAACTAACCCTTTATCATGCCATTGTTTTATGATTTTTGGAGGTTATTCATACATCCCATGCACAAGTTTTAACTCTCTTGGCAATTCTTGTTTGGGCTCCTAATAATTATTTGCAACTTGTTATATTTTTTACCTCCATTCTTTTATTTTTCTAACCTACAACCACATTTGAATAGGCTGATTCATGCATGTGAGTCATGGGAAATGGACCACCTGCCTGTGGGGACATCACATCTATTACATAATATCATGTGGCCATTTCAACCATGCAGAAGGGAAAGGGCCTCTACATGCATGAGCCGAGCCATCTCAACCATCATGTAGGAATGGACCCCAATGAAGACCGACAACCGCCGCCCAGTAGGGTGTACATGTCGACAATCGCTCGTATGCGAACTATAGAAGTTGACATAACTGTAATCTGAACCGACTCATGATAATTCGTAGGTACTTTAGAGTGCCTTCGAGTGAACAACCCTTGCCCTATTTCCACATGTATTTTTGACTAGATTCATGATAATTTGTCGGTACTTTAGACCACCTTGGAGTTAACAGCCCTGGCCCTATTTCCACATTCTCTATTTTTTACTAGGCTTCGGAGTACCAAAAGTGTCTTTTTCCTATCATGGTTGGTTGCTTTGTAGCTATGCTGGTTGGTGGTTCCATACCTACAATAGATCCTTAAAAAAAACTTCCATTTGAGGCTCATCATCACTTTGAGTTTTCTAGTCATGTGGTTGTATTTACCTCTACCTTTAGCCATACTTGGGTTGGATTGTTTCTAGTCTTCCATTTGAGGAATTGTTATATCATTTTTGTGAATTTTTTGAATTGCTGCATTGGGGTAGCTTTAGTACTTAGCCCTTGTAGAATGCATTGTGTTGGTTGTCACTCCATAGTGTCTTCTTTTCTCAACCGTGCCTTTCCACTTTTTTCTCTAGTGGATTATGGGATGTTGGTATCAAAGTGTTGAGTTTATTGGGCTTGAATTTTGAAGTTTTTCTTTAGCTTGTTCTTAATCTCGTCGTAGTCATTGCTCTCTATTCTTGCATAGGTCCTCTATATGTGATTCTTGCTTCGAATTCTTGATAAACTTATGCCTTCCCTTTTGGTTGTAGCTGCTTATTATCTTTTTCAATTACTTTTTAGATTGCATATTTTTTTCATGACTGGCTTGGGCTCTAGTAGGATCCTCTCCTGCTTTATAGTTGGCATTTTAGGCTGCAATGAGCAGGGTGCTTGTTTTAGCCCTGTCTCGTAATTTACCTCATGAGCTATGGCATTGGTTGAGATTTAATGTGCATTATCAATCTTTGTGCCCAAACAAATACTTCTGCATCCAAAGAAACCATGATTTCATTCAATTATTCGGTCCAACTATTCACGATACTAAAGTTTAAGCTTTGCACCATTAACCTTTCTGGGTGAGGCTGTTGGAATCCATCTAAACACAAGAGAGCTTCATGGAGACAGTCCAACTTGATTTGTCTTTTTTAGCTTTGTATGAGCACAAGTGAAGTTCACCATCACGATTGACTTGAGGTGCTCTTTGTAGACAAGCCCAATTCTTGGGGGCAATGTCCACTCAAGCATGAATTGTCTAAACATTCTTCAATAAACCTTGCTTTTGCAACACAAGGGAGCTTCATGGGAATAGCCCAACTTGAATTGTGCTTTTTTAAATTGTTATGAGCACAAGTGAAGTTAACCATAACCATTGACTTGAGATCCCGTTTTTAGGCAAACCCAATGTGGGGATAATGTCCACTCAAGATTGAACTTACTGGCTACCAAAGTATAGCATGTATCCTTCATTGTTTGTACCTTTGGGTCATTACCATTGTGGGAATATACCCTCCCATCTATGTACAATGGATTCTCTTACCCTTCAATTAATAGAAACTCTTCTAGGTATGGAACCTTGACTTACTCCCACATCATTTCATTAAAATTAGTATAGAGATGTGCCTCTCCTTGACATGGTTCTTCTCTTCCACGTTTACAAGTTCCTAGACCATCTCGCACCATGGTTTTGAAGGCTAGTTAGATCACTTCATTGGAGGCTGAGTTAAACTTGGCCGGGACTGAAATCTTTGCACTGGTTACTCACACTGCCAACCTTCTCCCAGTGTCATTTATTGTATTTGAACATTAGCTTAACCAGCTAGCATTTCCATCCTTTATTCCATCTCCAAGATACTTCGCAAAGCATCCATTCTGTTTGAGCATATAATTTAGCATGGTATTCCTATTAGCCTTTTAACCTTTTCTTCAGTGTTAGTGTTTTGTTTCTTTTCAAGGAGAAATACAGGAACTATCTTCCTAAGGAAATAAATAGTCATATTGATATTTCTATCCAAGGAAAAATAGTTATACTAATTTGGAGGAGAATGTGGCACTAATAAGTCTCATGTTGCTCAGGTCTTTGCTACAAATAAATAAGGATCTTAGTGAAGTTAGAGTATAATAAAATGGATGAACTGAGCATTTTCATGTAGCACATCTTGGCAATGAAAATTGAATATTGAAATAAGATAGCTTGGTTTTCTAAATCCATAGTTGTTTCCACAATCTAAACAATGCTATATCAGAATCGCAACCTTTAACCCTATTTAGGAAATTTACTTAAATGTAATACTCAGAGACTAAAATATCTTGGAGATAGCATTGTTATGTCCATGTGGGTTAGTCTGGGTAAGGTGATTCATAGTTAACTATCAACAAAATGTGTACAAACAGATAAGAATAGTGTATATTTGAATAAGTTAGCAAAGAGTTGTAGATCCTTAGTTGTTTCCTCAATCTAAACAATCGTACAGAAGACTTTTAGCCTTTCACCCTATTTGGAAAATCAACTAGAATATAATTCAGAGACTAATATATCGTGGATAGCATTGTATATAAATGTCCATTTGTCTGGTTAAGGTAAATTATAGTTAGTTATCAACAGATACCTTCAAAAACTAGAGCTGATAGTTATGGAAGAAAATCAATGCCATCTGCCTGAGAAAGTGCCTGCTAGAGCTGCATTCACCATTAAATGAGTGAGTTCAATATCCTAGCTCATTGTATGGTGGAAGACTCATGATATTATCATGTAGTTGGTATTTTCTGTCTACAATTTGCTCTTTTCGTTTGTCTTTTGCTGTTTTCTCTGATGATTCATCTGGCTCTATGCAAGTTGTCGCTATCTACTTAGTATCAGAGCAGCAACTATTAGGACACCCTGTTTAAATTAGTCAGTTAAATGATCGTTTATTTTCTGCTTTTTCCATGTTTGTTGCTCTAGTTGAAATTATATTGCAATAGTAATTCTTTCTTTCTGTATTGGAGTCTATTCTAAATTAAGTGGTATGTTTCCCAATGTTGCAGGAGGCACATGAAGAGTCAAAATCTATTACAAAGGCATCTGCCATGAAAGGTTGAATCATAATGCATATAATTGTAACTTTCATGTGGAATCCTAATGCATTGTAAGAGAGAAAAATAGACTCCGAGCACATATTCTACTGGGAGTATTAAATCTGATGTTAGGGTTTTGCAGCAATTAAACAGCGCATGGAGAAAGATGTAGATGAAGTGGGGAAAATTGCACAGAATATCAAACATAAAATTGAATCTCTTGATGCAGATGTACGATATGATAGATATCATTTTGTTTGGCTTCTACTGTGCAAATGAAATAACAAAGAAGAAAATACATCTTTTTAGTTTTCTTAGCTCATATAGATTTTGCTCACAGGTATGTTTTCAAATTTATCGGTTGTCAGTAATAATTTCTATTCATTTCAATTGTTGTTTTACAGAATGTGGCCAACCGAAAGAAGCCTGGATGTGAGAAAGGCACTAGTGTTGATCGGTCTCGAATGTCAATGACAGCGTAAGTCTGTTATGCTTGGAAAATTTATTAAGTTACATTAATGATAAATGCTCAATAATATGTGGTTGCTTTAAAGTCATGGAGTGGTAAACCGTTTATAGGGGACTTGATGGGCTAGTTTTGACTGCACGTTGTTACCTATTAATATTTCAGCCATCTTTTAAAGTTCTAACCCTTTTAACTATCTTTTTAATCCAATTGCAGGACTTTGAAAAAGAAATTAAAGGATCGCATGTCAGATTTTCAGGTAACTTTAGAGTATTTGCAGATTTTTCCTATGAGCTTATTTATGAGTAAATCTATTGTGAATTTTCTTGTTTTTTAATTTGTTTTGACATTATTCTATTAAAATAATAGTTTGAAGTTGCCAGCTTTTATATTTCTCTAAATTTGTGCATATGGTGCAACAAAAACAGCAGCCATTTGCTCCTCTGTAGGAACCTAATGCCAGTAAGGCATATGGCTAGTTTTGAATAATTGGCTCTTTTTCATCATCATTTACATACAGCATGAGCATGATGTCTATTGCAAAAAGAGATAACTTGCAACAAAGAAATTTAGATCATGATTTTTGTATTTCCTTTTTTTGTAATCTAATTTGGGGCTTCTAGATAAATGAAAATATTTTTTTTGGTGTGTAAGCCAGTAAATGATTGATATAAAATAGTTTTGTTGATCAATTATACATAGTTTGTCTCCATCTACGTCCTTTTTTACTCTATATAGGTAAGTTTGCTAATTCAATCTTTTTCAGACTCTAAGGCAGATGATTCAGGATGAATATCGAGAAGTGGTTGAACGAAGAGTTTTTACAGGTTTAGTTCAATTCTCTGAAGTATTTATAAGGTTTCTTATTTCTACAGAGTAGTGACCAATTTGTACCAGGGAATTTCAATTTTCAAAAATTACTTTTAATGTTCCAATCCTGCTTTGACAAATTTCTGTATTTATTAACATAATTTTCTTATATTTTCCTCTTATGCTTTGTGGCAGTTACTGGAACAAAGGCAGATGAAGATGTGAGTTAATGCATTATGGGAGCATTTTGCTAAAATTGTAATTTATCTTACAAATGTGCAGCTATTTTATGTGGCTTGGTAATGTATATTTTCTGTGATTTATTGTCTAGACTATTGAGCGCTTAATAGAGACAGGAGATAGTGAGCAAATTTTCCAGAAAGCTATTCAAGAGCAAGGCCGAGGCCAGGTTGGTTTTTGATTACTTATTGTCTTTATATCAGTCGAAAAGATACTTGTACCAGTTTGTGAATGAAATTTTCTTTACTGCTCCAATGTAGATAATGGACACCTTAGCAGAGATTCAGGAGCGACATGATGCAGTAAGGGACATAGAGAAGAAGCTCCTTGACTTGCATCAGGTATTATTATCTAGTTTACACTATGTTTCCTAATGTCATGTTTCCTCTTGTACCTCATTGTTTCTTTGGAAGAATTTGATAGCATTTTAATTTATCATTTTGGGACAATACAAAATGAAATATTGTGTTAATCTTTTTCTTTGAATTAGAAGGGAAAGCTCCCATGTAACTAAAACCTTAAAATAAAACCTATAACTTATAAAAGCAGGCTTTATATGGGGCAGTTTAGATGCAATGCTTAAATACTTGCCTTTTTGCTATTGGGTATGGGTCCGCGGCTACCACAACTCTTCTACACAGGATTAGATATTTTATTATCTTTTGACTTACAACTAATGACCTTTAACAGAGAACAAACTCCCTTTTTCTTATTGTTTCTCTCAAGTTCTAGGACAAAGTGATTGGGAAGCAAACTTTTTTTTTCTCAAAATTTTAGGGATGATGTTGGTTCTCAAAGTCGAGGATTCTCAAAGCTCTAAAAGGTAGGCTGTTCTTGGAGTGCTGGGATGTCAAACTTTAGAGAAACCAAGCCCTAACTCATGATTAGTGAAGGAAACAATAGATATGTGGATTGAAAGATCTACCATAGGCTTGGTCCCAAAGGTTGTCACTTGACCCAAGTCTAATCCATTGCACAATAAACCTCTATTTAAGCTAATATGGATATCATTGCATACCATTGAGATGTGGTTATGGAAAACATTATTATTAAAGGTAAGAACATTTATGGATCAATGATCATTGAAGATGCTTCCCTGATTACTTCATTGAATAATGAAATACATACACAATGTCCTACTCCTAATCTATGGGTGGATGATGTTTTTGGTCTAAGCAAACAGAGGATCAATACTTCTATGATTTGTGCATATTCCTATAGAAACATCATGCCAATAGAAGAAATATGTTGAAATCAAATGGAATATTAGTTGTGTATAAACATGCACCACAAATAATGATATTGAATAACTGAGCATTTTAGTTATCCATCCCAAACTATATATATTCATATGCAATGAAGGGAAGACTATTACTAAGCTTGTAATCGATTAAAATTTTGTCATATTCATCAAATCTTCGTTAAATTAATACTAATAAGTGTGGCAAGAGGAAACCCTAATATAGGATTTTCTTAAAGATTCACAAATGGAATTGTGCACCATTTATAATAATAATACCTCCTTGTGATCTAAACAAGATGTTTCTCTAATTGTGACCAGAATTATAGGAGTTGAAACCCTAGAAGCTTCTTAGCACTTGTCGCACGAAGCACAAAAATGACTGACCTTTGTTATGGGAAACAAATTGATATTTATAATGTTCTATTTGACTGCTTAACCACTTGTGAGAATTTGACAAGAATTGGAAATACCATACAAAGCAAGTGGAGTGCCACAAATACAACTGCCTTAATAGTGGCATGGTTGCCCTCATCCTCCATTGAATTTGTAGGAGGATCTAACCAGGAAGTTGTAAGGTCAAATCCGACATCAAAGGCATTCTATGAGGATCTAGGGAGTGAAGGAAAGAAAATACAGGATTCATAGTGGAGCACTATTTGAGGTTATGGGTTAGAATTAGAGGGAATACGAGGGAATGAAAATCTTAAAGTCCAATGAAAGGAATGAGGACTATAAGATGTTTGCAGGAATTTAGTATGAATGTAGATACAAAGTTTTGGACATTGTAGTAAAGTTTGGATGTTTAGGGTAATTCTGTAAGAAGCTTTGGGGAAGATATTGAGGAAATAGATTGGGGATCTAGAGGAGGAGGATGGTAGAAGAGTGGGAAAAATTTGCTAATAAGATGTTAGAACAAGATTCAAGAATATGTTGAGATCCACTTTGAAAACCGACAAGGATGAAGAGAAGGAAGGGATTAAGGATTTTCAAGGATATTATGTCAGAGTGGATGATGGGTTGGGACAATAGAAACTTGCACGATGGGTGGTGGGAAGGGGAAATAAAGGAAGCAAAGGCTGAAAAGACCATGTAAAACTTTCATGTAGGATTGGGCATTGGAGAGCAAGATATTGGATGAGCATAAAATTTTGAGTTCCACACCGAATGTCCACAATACGACAAAAATAGTAGAAAATGACTAGAACACTCCCAATATAAATTGTTATTGGCTCGATTTGTGCTGTGGTAGGTCTTGCAGGTTTTCATAATCTGTCTCATTTCCCATCATGTATTCTAAAAAAGATTTCATGGCGTTTCGACGTTCTGGTGATGTAGAAAGCCATTTTGTTCAGTTCCATTTTCTTCCCAGCACAGTTGCATCGAATTGGGGGACAAGTTTCTGGGACAGGGGGACAAGGCGCCTCAATTTGGGGACGGTGGCGGGGGGAACGGGGGTATATAGTATATACCGTACATATGATACTTCAAATGCTAATTATAAAAATATGTATACCAATATAAAACATGAATATGAAGTATAAGTTCATCAAGACCGCTATTGCTAGTTTAGTTTTACATTGCATCGAACATTGAACAATGATTCATGAACAATAAAAGAGATCTATATTTTGAGTTCTAAGTTCTAACTTCTATCAAATAAAGTAAATAATTAAGCAAATTCAAAAGTCATAGATATCTATTATCAATTTAGCAAAAGTACGAGTATCATTATCTCATCAATGATTCAATGGCATCATAAACTTAATTACATCAAGTAGCATCAACCATGATATGATCACAATGTTCAATGTTTTAACTTTCAAACTTCAAATATCCAAGTCTCAAGTACATACTACAAAATCAAAAGACAAAATGTCAAGTAGTAATGGCCCAAGGGCCGCTAAAATGCAGTAAAGGTTGCTTAGAGGCCTCTAATCATCCATGTCAACCTGAGGTTCAGGCTCAACAAACTCATCCTCTGAACTCTTGGCTTCTTCAAGGGTAGGAGCCACGAGAGGAATACCAACCAACCCTGCATTAGAAGTATCTGCATGCTCATCAACCTATGAGGGCTCCTCTGGTTCTACATCCCATTGTGCTATAGGGCTCTCCTTGTACACACGTGTCTTGCGATCTTTGATATGCAAGGCACAATGTACAACCACTAGTTTCTCTGCTTTCTTAGAGGTAAGTTTGTTCCTCTTAAGAGAGTGGATGAAGCTATAAGTAGACCAGTTCCTCTTAGAAGTTGAAGAACTAGACACCTAAGATAGCAATCAAATGACTAGTATAAGAATCATAAAATTAAAATTGAAAGTCATGACTAAAACTAAAAGTGAAAGTGAAAAGTAGAGGTTCTAAAGTTGAAGAACAAGAAACCTAAGAGAGGAGGCAGATGGCTAGTGTGGTAGTTGTTGATTTGGGTCCATGACAATTCCACCACAAAATAGGATCCTCTCGTGCCATTGGTTTTATGTTGGCCTTTGCTCTAGTTGGATAGCCCTTAAGAGTAGAAAATTTGGTCCACTTAGTGCGAACCTTCCTTGCTGTCTCAATGTCATACATCCTATCAATGCACTTGAAGAATCCTTCCTTCACTTGAAATTAAAATTTTAAGATCAGTAAATTAAAAATTAAATATTCATAAGTGCAAGTGTATTAAATTGATAATAGATTACCTCATCATCATTCAATGGTGTAACTCTCCCAGGCCTAGGCATGTACCACTTCAGATTCAATGCATAAGCAACCATGTGTAAAGAAGTGTTGAGGCTGTCCCATCTATGCTGAATAATAGTTCGAATCTGCTCAATGTAAAATGCTAAATTGGGGTCCCTCTCTTGCACAAATGCCCTCATTTGGCCAAGCATAGCATCAATGCACTCGTACACCTCTCCAAGAGTAGCTACATCCCCATCCCCATATTTGATGACCTGGAAAATTGGAGTGATGAAAGAAATAATGCATTTTGTATCACTTCAAAATACATTGCTCTTTACTATCTCCTTCACCCTCATCCCCTTCTCTATCCTGGACCCATCCCACCTATTCCACTCATTCATCATAACCATGAGTTGCAATGACTCCTACAACTTAATCATTCTCTCCAAAAGAATGAAGTAGGATGCATATCGGGACTCACTGGTTTCAGGAGCTCCTTCCTCGCGAAGCTCCTAAAAAGGGCATGTGATGTGTGGTGATTTTAGATTAACATTTGCACATCTCTAGCATCACTCACTACTCCCTTAATCGAGGGAATCTTCCCCATGTCCTTAAGTGCATTGTTCATGGCATGCACACAACATGGAGTCCACCAAATATGTTTGTAAGTTATCTCAACAATTCTCCCTGTAGCTCTACACACACATGCTGCATCTGTCACTACTTGGACCACATTTTGTGGCCCAACCTCCTCAATAGCATCCCGAAGTATATTAAACTGAAAATCAGCATCCTTTCAATGCCTTGAACAATCAATAGCCTTGAGAAAAAATGGCCCCTCTGTGCATGTAATGATGATATTGTTGAGTGAATGGTTCCGAATGTCCGTCCACCCATCCATATGGATGTTGCAACCATACTCCTCCCAAACAGGCCTCAATTTTTCTCCT
Source organism: Cupressus sempervirens (assembly GCA_028749045.1). NCBI lineage: Eukaryota > Viridiplantae > Streptophyta > Pinopsida > Cupressales > Cupressaceae > Cupressus > Cupressus sempervirens. Next base: position 316,198,023 of record CM053788.1, read on the forward strand.
TCTCTAAAGAAATCTTGGCATACTCTTTATCCAAGACTGCAGTCCACAATTTGTGCTCACCTGGTGGCACAAATGACGGTCCTCCTCCCCTTGCCACCAACTGCATCATCTCCTTATAATAAGGAGACCTTGTCACATGAAGAGGTATGCCATTGGAAAAAAGAAATCTACTAATGGCTTCTTCTATCTACTCTCTCAGGCAGGCATTAAATAAATCAGCAACGGGGTTACTTTCAGATGACACCTTTCTTTTCCCCTTGGTAGTTTGTGCTTCAAGCATAGTACTAGATGTAGAAGAACTTGAGGCTGCCCCTCCAAATGATGTAGGTCTCTACTGTGGTCTACCCCTAGGACTAGGAGTAGGAAAACATGGCTGCCCCTGCTCATAAGCCTGCTGAAGACTCTAAACCTGTTGCCTACCAGTCAAGGTGGTAGGTACCTCAACTCCCAAGTCATCTAGATGTAATGTCCCAGTTTTGGAGGAGTTAATTATTTATAAAGTTATCGATAAAAAAATATATTACAGGGTAACTTTATATTTAATTAAGTGATATATCTTATAAAGTCATTAAATAAAATAATGTTCTAGAGGTTGCTCGAAGGAGCAGAGAAATAATTAAAAAAAGAGAGGCCAACCTATCGAGGAAAAAAGAATAAATAGGCATTGAAGGTTCATTGCCTATCATCGGGATTAATTATTGATTTTTGCTGATGTGCGTTGTGGAGCCTAGGGTTTCTGCAAGTAGTCACAATTGACCATTGATAACGAAAACTCTCAAATGGTACACAATTTTGAGGGTGTGAAAGATCACCTGAATTATTGCAGCTGTGGGAAGGATATTTCAGTCCTTTCACTTGTGCTTAATTGCTGGTTTGGAGTTTCAAGTGGAGTTGCATTTTCACCATATCATCTTCAGCATTCAGTCTCCAGTATCTGATCAATCCAGGTTCTTCATTTCAGTTTGTAGTTGTAACAAGTTCTCAATTGTATACAACCAGTTAGGGTTTGTCTGTAATGTGCCATGTCATAATGTTTCGGTGCTGAAAATTGCCATATCATTTATAAAACATTTGGTTTTCATTGAATGAATACATTGGCACTATTATTTCCTTATTTCAGCAATATACTTTAGTAGTGTATTAAATTTAGGGTTTTGTTTAGTGGCCTATTGGAAAGGGTCATTACACTAGAACACCCCAACGCTTGGCGAATTCAATTCTGTAACGCAAATTTTTTTCATATGTCAAGAACTTGCATGGACCCACACCTTTCCCTGTCCAAAAGAGGAAATGTGCATTCACTCTAGTGATGCTCCCAAACCATTTTGTCTAACAAATGTTACATTTCCACTTCCTTGTACCACCACCTATAGCTATTTGTTCAGTCATCCTTGTTGCAAACTGTCCGATAGGAGATTTAGGATCATAACTACCCCTAGCCCACTTTGCTAAAAGAGTGGAGGGGCAATCTATAGCTGGTGGATCGGGTGGCCAATTATCTGTTGATTTTGAATCTGTTTCTTCATTCTCTTTATCGTGCTCAGCCTTAGGGTTATTATCTTCTTGGCTGCTATCACTATGAGAATGGGCCTCTAAATCCATCTCATAATCACTGTGATTTGACCCACTTGACTCATGACCTCGGGAGCTCATTTTCAAACTGCTTTTCACAAAATGAAAAAAATATAAAATAAATACACGCTTTCAGCCAAAATCATAATCATAATTTTTTGAAGTAAAATTAAAGCAATAAAAATGTGGAAATGAAACAAGAAAACTCCACTAAAATCTAGAAATGAAATTCAACTAAGAACTAAAAGCTACAAACTAGAAACAAAAAGCAATGATCTTGATTTGCACAATAAAAATAATAATAATAAAAATACTATGAAAACCCTACCTTTTGCTTCACAAATCTCTTGAACAAGCTGAAAAATCTTGCTTCTCTTCTTCTTGCTCCTTTTTCCTCTTTGCCTTGCACACACTCTCTTCACTCAAATAATCACCCTTCTATGAGCTCTTCACTCTTCTTGCTGCTGTTGCAAGAATTAGAAAACCATGACATGAATAGAAATGAGAAAACATAGAGATTTAATGGGATTTCAACCTCTAAATGGGCCCCTCATACCCTAGGGTTAGAATTTTTTTATGTTGAAAAGTTTTTTTTTTTAAAATCATATTTTAATGTGTCGAAAAGGGGGCCGGCCGACTGCCCCCAGCTGAGTCGATGGACATATCCCCATCCCCAAGTCCCCAAACGGGGACATGGGAACATCCCCCTCCTGGCGGCGAGTTGGTGGCACCGTTGGGGACATGGGAATGTTGTCCCCTTGTCTTGGGTGTGGCACCCAAAAACGGCGGGGACGCATCCCCATGTTACTTTGCTTCCCTGGTACCCAAATTAAAAAGCCAAAATTCCATCAAGTGCAAGTGCCACCAATTGTTCCATTTCTGTAAACATCCGATTGGGTTTCTTTGTTTCAAATTTGGTAAGATCTAACCGAAATTGAAGAAGTTGTGTAATTGTGGGACTTTTCTAGTCTTAGGGATGGCATGTTTAAAATTTGAGGGAAATTTGACTAAATCTTTTGCAGAAATTCCACTCGTTGCCTCCATTGCAGAATTTCCACTCCAATATGGATATCTCCAATCTGCAATTCAAATGACCCCTGAATTTCTGCAGTGGAGTACATACCACTTGAATGTTGGCAATGGAGAAATGACCCCAATATTTCTGTAATGTCCTGTTTTGACAATATTGGAATTAAGATATTATTGAAGTCCTTAAAATATATTAAAAAGAGGAATTAAATCTAGTTATTTTATATTATTACCAAATGGAAAACTTAAGGTAATATTAAATAATTATTAAGCGAGTAAGAAATTAAAGTTGCTAATCAGGCAACTGTCAGGAAACTGGAAAAATATAATTATAAAAGAGATTTTGGGGATTCTGTTTTGACAATATTGGAATTAAGATATTATTTAATTCCTTAAAATATATTAAAAAGAGGAATTAAATCTAGTTATTTTATATTATTACCAAATGGAAAACTTAAGGTAATATTAAATAATTATTAAGCGAGTAAGAAATTAAAGTTGCTAATCAGGCAACTGTCACGAAACTGGAAAAATATAATTATAAAAGAGATTTTGGGGATTCTGTTTTGACAATATTGGAATTAAGATATTATTTAATTCCTTAAAATATATTAAAAAGAGGAATTAAATCTAGTTATTTTATATTATTACCAAATGGAAAACTTAAGGTAATATTAAATAATTATTAAGCGAGTAAGAAATTAAAGTTGCTAATCAGGCAACTGTCAGGAAACTGAAAAAATATAATTATAAAAGAGATTTTGGGGATTGATAAAGGACATGACTGGATTAATATTTTTCAGTATTAATTTGAGAGTTTCAGTTTCTCAAGTTTGTCCTTGGGATGTGCCTGATAAGGAGTTTCTCAAGTTTGTTTTCAGCAGTGAGAGACCAGCTCTATGAGGAGGACAAAGAATCATCTCGGATACACAGATAGATGACACTCGTGAAGATGGACACAGTTAGGGCATCATATAATAATAACATCCCCTTAGATACAGATATTATGTACTGTCTCCAATTGCAATCGGTATTATAAAAACCTGTATGTATGTACATACTATGTGTTACAACACCCCCATGCAGTGAAAATTTGGTATATTCATTTAGATAAAAGAAAATCTGGATTATGAATGAGATGAATTCAGCCGAGACTAGATTTTTCTTATGAATTTCAGCAATTTTCTAGCATGGAAGGACACGTGTAAATTTTCAACAGTAACTGCCCCAGTGTGTGCTCTTTATCTCTCCACATGGTCATTTTATTATTTTGTACTTGAATTGAGTGGGGTCTGTAAATTGTTTAAAAGGGGGATAATGCTTTTACTTCATTATGTTAAGTATTGTTATCTGTGTATTATAAAATATATATTTTTGTAGCTAAGTAAGTTATGTTGTCAATCTTTTTTCTTTTGGCTTATGTAGCGTGTTTATCATACTTTGGTTATGCATGTTTGTACTTGGATTGAGTGGGAAGGGACTCTCAATTGTTTAAAGGGGGGATAGTGTTGTTAGTTCATTATGTAAGTATTGTTTATCCATGTATAATAAAATATCTGTTTTTTGTAGCCAACTAGGTTATGTTGTCAATCTTTTTTCTTTTGGCTTATACTGTGTGTTTATCATGTTTTGGTTATGCATGTTTGGGTATGGCAGTTGTGTCTAAATTGACAACTGTTTGATTTTCAATATTAGATGATATACTTTAGTGGACATGTTAAACATTTATATATTTTCAAAGCAGCAGGGAAATTCATTATAGGAAATGATATTTTGCTGTAAAATCCCTGGTGGATACCATGCCACAATACATGTTTGAATTATATAATCATTCGCTGACATAAAGCTCTCAACTTCAATTGCCTGTATTTGCCAGATTTTCCTGGATATGGCTGTGCTTGTAGAGTCGCAAGGAGACATGCTTGATAACATCGAAACTCAGGTTTGATGTTTCATTTCATTGTCTGCTTTCTGGATATGCATTATTCATTTGAATATTTGTTTATGCTTGCTTGTTAAATTTAATACTAAATCCTTTGTTCTAATGATTAATCTATGTATTCTCTGCACATGAAGAGGTTGAAAAATTGCTGAATGAGTGGAACTGAATGCCTTATAAGCTGAATATTTGTTTGTGTCCAATACTGTCTGTTAGCATGAATTCATAAACTACAGACTTAAATACTCCTATTTGAATAAAACAGTTTAAAAACCAAACTCCCTCTCCACTTAGCATCTCTGCTTTCCCCTCTGCTGACATGCAGGATTGACCTGAAATTTATTGGTCCATTCTCCTAGAAAGGAGGTCATGGGCTCCTTTCTAAAATGATCAAGCTCTTATGCAACCACGGATTAAAAGCAGTTTCCTATCCAACCTTTGCTTCACAAAAGGAAAATAGATGCTATGCGAAGAATGACATTCCTCAATTTAAGAGTATGCATTCCTTAGAAGAAATAGAGTACTGACTTTGGTTGGCATGGGCACAGCCCCAATTTGTAGATTTGTTGGACCATGTCCAAAACAAGACACTAAAGAAATGAATCTGAAATGAGTGGAAATCAGCTTGGATGGTCTATATTCTGATACTCATGAAAATTTTATTTAATGGCTGTCTTCTCTGGTAAAGATGAAAAGGATGCAATCTTTCAGAGAGGGGCTTGTTTCCCAAATAAGGCAGGCCTTTCATGAAGCCATGGATCTCCCACTTGGAGCCCTACTGATGAGCTCTTAAGCTTGATTCCTGTCTGGATCAGACTTTCTCTCTTGCGCTTTTTCTATAAGAATTCCTGTATGGAATGACTTACTATTCAATCAGCATCAATCAGAAATGATGGAAAACCATCATATTCCATTTCCTCTCATCCAACAACTATCCAATAGAATGAACTCTTCCGTCTTTGTGTTTTCAGGCTCAATCCAAGCTACATTTAGGGGAAGACAAAGTGGCAAGAACAAGAAATGGCTCTTTGGGCATACCTTCTTGAGATTTTGTTCCCTTGAAATGATGATTTAGAGCTTTAAATTTTTGCAAAATAGAGTGATTCATGTCTCCTTAAGAGCATCCTCTAACTTCTGCAATGTGTAACAATGCTCTTCACTCCATTCCTTGCTTCTGCAATCTCTCTGCTCTTCTCCAATGTATTCAACACAAAAGCTTACTCTCTAACCAAAGAATTTGCTACCAGGCTAGAATGGATTGATGAGAGTATAGGACTATAGACAAGAATGTTGTATGCATCTTTCTTCCAGTTCTAGGATATGCACCATCTCTCATCTCTCCCAAGAGCTACCATCACATGTGGCATTAAATTTCCCAAACAGGGCCATGAGCTTGTCATGGGTTCTTGTAGCTTCCACCATGGGTTTCGTAGTTAATGACACTTCACACATGGGAGACCTTGTTTTCCATTCCAAGAAGTTGTTTTATCTTAAAAGTCATGTAGATGGGAATATGCCTGCATAATCTCTTTCAATGGTTGATATAAGGGACGCTCTTTATTTCCTAATGTCACAATTTTCTAATTTTCATATGTTTCCCCTGAAACGATATTTAAAATTAGTATTCCACTCTCCTAGGAAAAGATTAAGCCACCGTCTCCTCATGGAGAATCTCCCATTGATCCAGGGGAGGGTTCAATATTCCATGTCATCCAACATGGGTTATGAGCAGTCAACTAGCTTGCCACATCATTGCTTACCATGTTTAGACTAGTTTAAGGGTTATTTTCTTATTTGGAGGTAATATAGTTATGCTGTTGGAAAGCTCATGGAATGCATATGTTGTTAGCTTACCACAACTCTTTTTCTCCAAGTATAGCGGGGCCTTTGTTCCCCACTGTCAAAGTCCGTATTCTGAGTGTGTGTAGTTTGTAGATGTAACTACAACATCAGAGCACCACATTTGCAACACAAAACAACATTAAATAAGGTGAAAAATTTAAACAAACCAATTGTGATTAAGTACATCTAGTTTTCTGTATGCCTTTCTTGAACTGCAATGGCTTTCTCTGCTCTGCCTAATCCTGTGCGACCATCTTCGTTCAGCTCGGCTTCTCCTTGCAAGTATGCGATTTCAATTGAAGTGCTTGGATGTCAAATCCTATTGCGGAGCCACTAGTGGACTCTTTGGTTTCATTCAGCAAATAATCTTGTGTGCCCTAATGCGAGTTTTCAGTGCTTTAGGGCATTAACTATTCTCTCAGAGAGTGCTGGGGATGATGGGATACCTGCTCTCCTCCGTGCTTCCAATTACAAAGCAGTGTTTAGTTGTGAAGCGCTTTGAGTTAGATTTCCCTTCCTCTCGCATCAACAACCCTTCATCATTCACACCTATGGCTTTTTTTGGAGTGTGCCCTTCTCTTCCTATCCTCTCTTCGTATTCAATTCCTGAGGTTTGCTTGGAGGATTTGACCAAGGAATTGGAAGATATTTTTGCAGTATTATGCCTTAAATTACAGATTCACAAAGGTTTGGCAAAAATAAGTGATCTGCATTCATGGAAAATGGAGCAGTGGAAATAATTCATGGAGGGTGAAATTTGGATTTATCCCTGCGCCCAGGGATTCTTCATTCTGGAATTTCTCTTAGAAGGATTTTTATTGGAGAATGGTCGTTTGATCTTCCAAGGTAATTTTCTGTGTATGAAACCATGGTTTCCTGCCTTTGATCCACGCGTAGAAATCTTTTCCACAACTTATCTCTTGGTGCGGCTACTGTATCTTCCTCTTTAATTTTAGGAAACTGCTCTTGAGCCATTGGGAATAGCCTGGGGAAATATCATTGCATCTCCAAGGAAACCATTGATTTCCAGAATACCACCTGTGCTCAAATTTGTGTTGAAATGGAGCTGTCCCATGGGCTTCTTGTTGAAATACTATTGAAGATGGGTAGTAGAGGTTGGATGCAACCGGTTAACTATGAGAAAATTGCCTTAAGATGTAAAAGATGCTTCTTAACAGATTACCTCACATCCCATTGTCAAAAACAACTTGCTGTGGGGAATCCAACATCTCCTGGTAAACCTTCTTGTAGGGATGGGGTTAAGCCTCAATATTATGTTATTCCTCCTACCTCTAAAGACTTGAATCAAGCTTGTTGAAGATCCAAAGGCTCTTTCTTCTTTCCCTTTTGGGGATCGCCTCCCTTGTCCTTCTGTTATCCACCACAATAAGGGGTCTATTGTGGAATCTGAGATTTCACAAATGACACCCTCATTGACAGATTCCACCTTAGCCTACTCTCCAAAACCGTTAGTAACTTTTGTGGTGACGGGCATCCAAGTTGGTGTAGAAACTGAGAGTTGCCATCCAAATGATTCTGGATGGACTGAAGTAAACATTTTGATTTGGGCAATATGGCCTTTTCTGTAATGGTTCCTAGTTGGGAACTGTCTTTTTGCACCCTTATTTTTGGCAGTTGCATTTTATTTTTTCAACTTAATATAATCTATTTCCGCAGCCTGGGCTTATGCATTACTGATAAAAAAAAATCCATCCAGTTTGTATATTGAAAATAAAAGATGAAATATGCAATACAATGATGAGCAGATAAATCTGAAAGCTGGTGTATCATTGTATATCAAAAGTATCATGAATATATGCTACTATCGGTCATAGTTTGAAACTCAGACTCTGGGCGGACTTGGTAGTCCAAAATAGGATTTGGACTCGCGACTCAGCAAAAAACCTTGACTGGGGCTTGGAAAAGGAAAAACAATGAAGGGGGTTTTTGATTTTGTTTTTGGTGTTTCCTAAAAATTTGCAAGTCCCTCCCAAAAACTTGGGAGTCCTTCCTAAAAACTCTCAAGTCTTTGCTAAAAACTTGCAAGTTGTTTACTTGGACTCGTGAGGAACTCGACTCATGAGTGCATGGAAAGTCAACTAGGCCAGCCACAGAACTTGTAAGTCTTGGTGTGCCGTTCGATGAGTCCGCCGAGTTTTCTAAATATACCATCGACCACCACGAGAAGAGAGTAATCAAGTAAATCTAGTCATTAAAGCATCCTTGCTAATTGAATATAATAAATCTTCTCAAAAACATGGCCACCTAACAAGGATGAAATGAAAAATAACATCTGCGAGGCCAAAGCAGTCTATGGGACCCCTTAAAATAACAAACACCCCAAAATAGGATGCCATAGCCTTAAGCAATTTGTAACTTCTCTAAATCTTCTCTTTGACTGAATTTTGATCGTTAGGTATGCTGTCCTGTCTAGCTGCGTTTCTTCAAATAAGGCACTTAAATTGTCTGGTTCTAAAATACCCACAGAGTTGGGGTTGATGTAATTGTATGTGGGGACTCCTTGATAGAATGTTACTCTGTCTCTACACTCCCATGTTGCAAAATAGACATATTCTCTCTAATAATTACAACAAACTGTATTAGAGCACCAATTACTTGTAGTTGATAGTTGTTACTATAATATTAATAAATAAACCAAGATTTCTAATTGCACTTGCATCTATCTGGTAGATTCTCAAGATTAATTATTCAGTAATGTAATAAAGCAAATCAGATTTGAAAGATGCCTTCCCCACTATCATACATAAATATGGCCCAAGTACTATCTTTTGACATATTTGCTTACAAGCCTATAATTAGGTTTTACTTATTATGTTTGGGCCATGTGGAGCCATATCCTGTTTAAGGTTATAAAAGGAAGACTAAAAATATATAAAAAATGAAACATCAGAAAACAACATGTTTACTAAAACATTTGTCAAAATATATAAAATTTAAATCACAAAATAAAAGACTGTGTTGCAGTTTTGGTGTTCCAGTTTGCCATTTTTTCTCCCCAGGTTTGATATGACTGGGTTTGGCCATATGTTGTCTGTGAGCCACTGGGTATGCCCATTTTAGGCCTCTAGTAAACTAGACAGGATATGGGTTCTGTGAGATACACTGGGACAAACCCACAGTACTGGAGGACCCTGGGCATACCCAGTGCAAATCCAGAAAAGAAAAGGAACTTTTCTTTTGAGAAAACCTTAGGCATACCCAGGAAAAATCCTGGGCTGGGGAAGACCCTGGGTATAACCAGGGTAAAGCCAGGATAAAGAATTTCTACTTTAAGAAGAAACAGATTTTTATGACCAATGAATTACAGTATAAGCTATGTCAGTTATATTCTCATAAAAGCTTTTTTTCAGTCGCAGTTAAAAACTCCAGTTTTTCTTCTCATAAATCATAGATGTCCACAAGAGGGTTCTGTCAATGAATGAACTTGTTGCAAACATATGTTCTGAGCAATATCTATGACATGTTTTTGCACCATACATGCTGAATTCATAGATTATATGTGCTGCTTGAATCTATCTTTTGTTTTTTGCATGTTAGCCTGCAGGTTCTACTATTCTTGATGCCAAACTGCCAATTGATATCCACAGAGGAAATAAATATTTGACAATATAGTTGAATGTCAGATATTCTTGTTCTTTAGCTTTTCCTTAACAATATTTTTACTGGGTGATTGCTTATCTATATGTAGTATTTGAATGCTTTGCAATCTCTGGATATGTAGCAGTCTTTGTTCAACAAATTGTTGAATTTACTCTCTATCTCATTGTATGTTTAATGTTATATATTTGTAAGTTATAGTAATATATTTTATGCTTCGTAGTTATGTTTTTATATCTATATTACTATATATGGATATAAAATTGTGTTTTATAAACTAATTTATTTAAATATTTATATTTTTGATATATATATTGTAATGCAAAAATTCAATACTAGAAGAAAATGATTGTACAATTACTTTGTATCCATGATGAAGAGTTTTTGAGAACTTGGAATTTGAATGAAGTGCTGGGATGTAGCAAATCTTCAACAGAATAAGTCTGCAACTTACACTCCCCCCCCATCTCCTCCCCCCCAGGCAGGAGTCGAACAGATGTGTCAAAACCAAAATTTACAGACAATTCATCCACGTAACTCAGGTCAAACCCCACTGGGGTCTTCACCCAAAGATGGCATTCTATGTGGCCCACTTTCTTGAGATATGAGATGAGATTATTGTTCATCTCCTGTACCTATCCTACCATTGGTGTCATGCCCTTAGGGTTCCTATGGGCTCCTTCAAGGTTGGGTCTCATCAGCTTTGCATCGAGACAGATCGCTAGTTAGTGAAAGAGCTTAGGGTGTGTCAACTTTGTAGTATCGAGGAGCCTTTCATTTTTCGTTGCCCTATTTATTATGAGATCAGAGGGAGACTGGACTACTTGTTTAGAGAGTCTCAGGATATTTTCACCTTCTTCAGACACATGGATCAAAGGTGTCTTGCTCTTTACATCCAAGAAGCTTCCAGGCTTTGCTAGCACACATTGCAGCACCAGTCTCCTATTCCTGTTCAGTCACATTCTTTCCGGCTTATTACTTCCTTCTTCAATGGGTCCCCACTGGCTCGGGGTACCAAACCTAAGCTTGGTCCCTCCCTAGGATTTTCCAGATTAGCTAAGGCTCGCAGGGGCTCTTGTCCACAGTGGCACACATCCTCCTGGACCCTACAGCAGCGGCCATCCTCCAGGACCTTTTAGAGACAGTCCAGGGCCACTCTTCGTCCCTCGTTCTACCCGTCGGTTCACAGGTTCTTTGCTGTGGCTGGGGCTTCGTCTTCCTAGGTGTAGCGTGGTCTCTTTGTTGAGGTCCACCCTGCTTCCCTTTGTTTTCGTCCTTGCTTTGTTGGGTTGTAGTTTTTCTCTTGCTTCTTCTTCTTGTTTCTTCGGGCACTGTTTGGTGCCCCTGCTGTGGGCTGGCCCCTTGATGTACTTGTCCCTTTGACCCATTTTGTGGTCATTTGTTGGACATTAATACTTTTATCTTATCTTTAAGTGGCTTCCTTGCTTAAAACTGAGACTTACTCTGCACTTTTCTTTTCTTGTCTGATATTTTTGAACATGTACATGTAGTTGAACCCAATAAAGATTTGTACGTTACTTTGTCATATTGTTCTCAGGAAACTGAGACTGGTGGGAACATATTACTGAACAGGACAAGAAAATGCTGACATAGATATAGATAGCTTAGCAAAGAAGGTATTGCAGAGCTTGGTTTGAATCCAATGTTGATTCAGTTGTACACTGATCAGAAAGGCTAGACTTTTGAAACATAAGTATTCTGTGTACAATGAAGCCTTACAGTTTAGCCAAGTTTAATGAATATTGTTTTATATGAAAAATATGCATACAGATAAGGGGATTGTTCCATAGCTGTAGAGGTGTTGTTTGTTCTCTTTATCTTATAAGTTCCACAATTGGGTAGAAGGTTAAGAAATCACAGAGTATACTTTTTCATAATCAGAATGCATCTGTCTATCAAAAATTGAAGAAGAAATGTTTACTTTATTTGTTAAGAAGCAATATTGAATCATTGCATTATGAAATAGTTCTTGTAATCTTAGATATTTTGGCAAAAGAAACCCCCAATCTTCAAATTGGGGTTGCTCAATGATAGCGGTTTGATTGTAGCACAAACTTAGATATACGCTACTTCCTGATAAGGCCAAATAGTACAACACAACTTTTTGTACCATGCAAGGTATTCCATGTTTAAACCCTTATTGAGAAAGTTTTGAAGTCATTCTGATTTCCATAGGGGTGTTTCCAAACCTAACTTTAAACCTTCACAAACCTTGCTTCACAAATGATCTAATTTGCATTTCAAATGTCATGTAAAATGTTACACTTGTGTTGGTCATTATGCCCCTGCTTGTCCATAAATGAAGTAGTCCTTCCTGATTAAAGCATTTTTTTGGGAATGTGCAAGCTCAAGTATGGAGGGATATTATATCACTACAACAAGCTTTGCAAGAACCTGACAACTAAAATTATGGATTGATTGGATTTTTCGTTAAAAACTATGAGACAAATTAGCAAGGTAAAGAATGCTTGCTAAAGCAAAGAAAAGTATCTTTAGATGAAGATGAGGAGAAAGATATAGTCAAAGATAGTTTCAAAGAATAATTAGGCACAACTTGATCAAAGTTGACTATGACTGAAAATAAAGAAACATATAGACAAGCCAAGACAAAAGAAGAAATGGGTGTAGCAACACAAGTTAGAAACTTTGAATAAATTGACATTCAATAAATATTTGAAATGGTACAAGCATTTGGTAAAAAAGATGAAGCTGCATGTTTAGCCTTCAAATATCTAAATTTTAAAATTCTAAATGGAGGAACAAAAACTTCAACTCGTAGATGATTATGAGCAATAAATATGTTGGCACAAAATCCAAAGAAAAATATGTAGATTAATGACCAAAGCCAAGTAAGCATTTTAAATCTACTTTCCCTAAGTTGGATTTTCTTGCCCATGGTGTCACGGATTTTCTTTCAGACTATGGCATAGATTTGAAGTAGCTCTCATGTTTAGCTTCCAAATATTTAAATATTAAAGCTCTAAACGGAGGAAACAAAAACTTCAACTAGTTGATGATTATGAGCAATAAATTTTGTTGGCACAAAATCCAAAGAAAAAAATGTAGATTAATGACAAAAATCAAGTAAGCATTTAAAATCTACTTTGCCAAAGTTGGATTTTCTTGCCCATGGTGTCACTGTTTTTCTTTCAGACTATGACATAGATTTGAAGTAGCTCTCATTGTGGATATTTTAAGGTATAGGTGGGTGGGCCTTAACCTCAAATGTGACAATCATAAGATATTGTAGAGACTGGAAACATGCCTAATGCTGATAACAAAGATTTCCAGGCTTGTCTTTTATTTACTTGATTTCTTAAATGCTGCTTTGGGGGTTTAGATAAGGCTTCTCTTTCACCATTGTTGGTTTCAGATTTCATGGACTATTTTTCATGGATGCTTTCCATGAACTGAAAGTGAGGTCTCTTTAATCTGGTAGGCTTTGTGGAGCAGATGCAGAAGGGTTTGGAGGAAGGAAATGGTGGTTTTGTTTTGATTGATATGAATCAACTTTGAGTTGCTATAAAACTGCACTCCTCATCTGGACTGTGAATGAGCAGCAAGGGCTAGATGGGCCACAAATACCTGGAAAGAACAACAGGGTTGATGATGACAATGGAAGATAACTGAAGCTGTTCCAAGAAAAACACAAAAAGTAGCATAGCTCTTGTATAAATTGTGTCTAATTTTAATTCAATATTATATTTAATATACTTTTTTTTGCTATCTCTAATTATCCATCTCATATTTAAAAAAAATGGCACGTACTCATCCAGAACCTGTACCTGATAACTACGATATTCGCATTTCATGTGAGGTTACTGCTGACAAAGCAAGCTGTGGTTTTGAAGGCAGATACTGCAAATTATGTGTTTGTTTCAAAAAAGTGAGCTTCGCCTGTAGGTTGGTGACATGGAAATGGTACAAGAAGGTACTTGACCATAAGGTTGTACAGAAATGTCATGTAAGTCATCCTCTAATTGAATCTTCTTCGCATCTGGAAGTGAGGAACTGAGTGAGAGTACTTAATACTTAGGAGTAAGATTTTCATTCTTTCAATGCCAATGCATCTTGATGCTGCGTCTATCTCTTTATTTCTGGACTTTTTGAGCACCCATTGCAATTCCCACAGTGTTTAACATTGCAGTCAGCCATACAATTCAATGCTGCCCCAAATAGCTTTCCAGTGTGTTCATGTACTTGGGCAAATGGTCAGGGATGAATTTCTATCATCATTATTCAAATGGAGACCCTAATTTTCTCAAAAATTAGGGATCCATCATGAGGGAGCTGCCCCTCTCAAATACAGAGGAAGATTGTGATCTTGGATGACTTAAACATCACACACGAAGGTTTCATTCCTAGACTAAAAGTGTTAAATAGTCAAAGATGACTTACTTTTTCTAAGCTTAGTTAAAGGGTCCATTTGGTTTGGGAACTGTAGAAATCAAGATTTCTGCAAATCTCAAATTAGCCAAATCAAGAATTTGCAGATCTTCAAAATGATTTTTGGAATTTTAGTAGGTCTGTTTGGTTGATGTGGAAGATGAATGGGAAGATTCTTTAATTTTCAGAACAGAAGATGGAAGGTAAAATCTCACAGACTTAGAAATTACGCCATAATCCCATTTGGTTTAGAGGCATTTGACCTTGGGCATTGCTCGAACAGTGACATGTTACTCTTTGAAAATGACAACTCATGCAGAACAGAGATGTTTAGAAAAATTAAAATAAACATTTTCCATGAGATTTAAATTAAGCGGGCCAACTAATTATTGAAAGGGGATGACTCTATTCCACAAAGGGAACTCTTTAGAAATCAGATGCGATGAACCAAAGAAGCGCAGGAGGGCACGATTATAAATCTTTGGAGGGAGAAGCAAATTTTAAATTAACATACAAAGTATAGAAAGGTGTTTTATCGCATAGATTAAATGATTAACACACACAGACAATGAACACGAACAGCAACAACAGTACTCCTTTATTCGCATATGCCAACAGATTACATCCAAAGCATAAGATGCTTTACAATGTTCCCAGTCGGATACAGAATGCAAAATCTACCGATGACAAAAGGCAAGTCAAAGTCTTGTGTTAATGTTTGGTAGCTTTAGTTGGATAAAATCAAGAGACTGAACTGAAGTTATATATATATATCTCTGTGTGTGTGTAATTAATCATAAATTGTTATATTAATTAAATTTAATGAATAGAAATGTCCTATGAAAGGACATGTCTATCCATATCTCATTCACAATATAAAGAGAGATTGCTGCACTTGGAACACACACATACCGAAAAGGCAGTGTTATTACATCTGCAAGTGATCCTCCAAAAATAACATGGTATCAGAGCCTTAATACAAACTTGGTGCACAAATGTTATGATTTCAGAAGTTTAAGTTTGTTCATACTCTCTCTTCACAAATCTGTGAACCATATCAAGAAATACTTGTGCGCTTTGTAGTTTCAATACCCATTGAAAATTCAATTCAATATCATGCTATGACCTTTACTCAACAATAACCAATGAATGGTGAAGTGAGCAAGCTCGTGTGGATATCCAATGTGGCAGAAATTCCAAATTTGATGCTAGCATAGATGATGAATGCACTCTCTCTACGCCAGGCATTGAAGGAAGAAATCTTTTTATTATGATACTAACCATGTGGAGAGTTCAACCTCCATCCATCTAGTGATATATTCAGCAAATCACATTCGAAAGATAATTTATCTTACATGGAACGACTTTGAGCAATTGTGTTAGAAGGAACTACAAACATGCAGGGAATATCAACGCAAAGACCCGAGCAATAATATTGCATGCCGAAGTCAGAAAATTAAAGGAGAAATAACATTAAATAATTAGAATGGTTTATGACATGCAAGCACCATTCAACCAAGAGATGTTGATTATTGGCTAGCATAAATTTGAATGTATCTGCTAATGTTGGGCAACATCATCGTCCCATTGTCACTAGTAATGGATGCCTATCCTCCAAATGATAGCCTGCCAAGTTGTTAGTAGTAATGGACAACCGTCATATTATATCAGTGCTATAACCATACTCTGCGCTCTCACTTATAGGCATTTGGAGGTTGTTTCAACTGAATATAAGGAGTTATCTCTATTTATTGCTGTTGATATTATCGATTGGAGTCAACTCTAATGAAATAACACTTGTTAAGGGAGGGGTTTAAAACTAAATGTATCGAGACCTCACGTGGTATCCACGTAATCAACATGCGGTTGGTATTGAAAGGAGTATCAAGGTAAATCAACATTCATATATAAACACATACTATAATAAAGATTAATATTAAAGAGATAGTATCAAAAAAACAAGAAGTTTGAGGGTATGCGTCGGGCCCCACATCACCGATAAGGTAATATGTATTCCAATTTACCTTTACACTATTGAGACCATGGATATAAATATATATGTATGGCTCTATTTATGTATAATTTGGTATTATAATTATATAGAAATTGATATTAATTCAAATTACTGATATTTCTAATCATTGAATTTTAATATTTAAAGTAATAAAATAAAATTCTTATAGATTAGGGATTTTACTTGACCTTATATAAATTGCTTTGTGTCAGTGTAAGATTTGGGGTTGTCTCTATATAAATGACTAAGTTGAGTATTATATTAGTCTCTCTCTTATTTGTATTTTCTATACGTACTATAAGAGCTATTTGCCTTGATCTTTCCTTTCACTCTGAGAATGGTGTTGTAGGAAAACAAAGATTGATATCAGATTTAGAGGGACTTTGACACATCCGTCTGAAGGAGCAGATTGTGGATACGTTTCAGTTGATTTTTGAAGATCTTGATCATATTAGAATCAAAGGGAGTTTTGACTTCATGTAAACTTTGGGTATCATGTATGTGATTGCATGATTTAATGGGCCTACCCCCTGTGTACATCATGAGGAAGTGATGGCTTCCAAATGATTATCACTTGTATTTGTAGAAGTTATTGAGAGGTGACGATCTTACAATAACTTAATTTTCTATTATGATGGATGTCTTACGATGTCTATGCAGATCATGATAGATTATGGTGAATGTATGGTACGCATTATGAGAATGTGTGTGCACATACCTTATAAACATTTTTTAGCACATGGTGAATGTTATGCAAATTGATGTTTAGGAGGCCATTACACAGAGTACTTGGTGAATGTTAAATTAGTTGACATTCAAGAGGCCATCATTACTCACAATACTTGGTGAATGTCAAATGAGTTGACAAGGAAGCCATTACTCCCAATATCATTACTCAAAGTATTTGGTGAATATCATATGTTGATATTTTGAGGCCAATAGTCATGATATCAAAATATTGAATATCTTCTAATCAAAGATATTCTTATATTACATTGAGTTAATATATGGTCATGTGTTTATCCTCCCTAGCTAAGGGAGTGTTAATGTTTGGTATCTTCAATTGGATAAAATCAAGAGACTAAACTGAAGTTATACATATATATATGTGTGTGTGTGTGTGTGTGTTGTGTAATTAGTTATAAATTGTTATATTAATTAAATATTAATGAATAGATATGTCCCTTCATCTATCCATATCTCATTCACAATATAATTATATAAAGAGAGATTGCTTCATTTGGAACACACATACCGAGAAGGCAGTGTTATTACCTCTACAAGCAATCCAAAAATAACAACTTGGGAAAAGAAAAAACAAAATAAAATGAATACGGCTAATGAAAGTCTTTGTTGATTTGGGTTTGGCTTGATATTAAATCTTCTCCCAAAAAAGATGCTACTCATAGATTTTAGGATTGCATGCAAACAAAAAACAAAGAGGCCAGACCACAAAATCAAGTTGAAGAAAAAATTGGTTTTCGTTCCTCAAATTATTGTCAGCAATTGAACAGATGATACCAAAATGTTATAGAATGCGGCTGTGGTGACATTTTACACACTTCAAAAAAGTGTAACCAGGTTTTGATTTTCAATTCCAGGTAGCTAGTGGGAAGTATGATAGCCTGGTTTTGATGTAAAATTGGATTTCTGCAATTCTAATTCCATTTTGAAAGTTTGACACAACCACAAAATTTTCCAAATCCGGTTTTTGCAAACGTCAATTCTAGTCTAATTCCACGAACCAAACAGACCCTTAGTGTGTGATTTCTAAGGGTGGCCTTCTGATCTCTTCTATTGTTGGCACAATTGTTTTAGATTAAGGTAAAAACAAGTTTTGAAGGGACCCAAAACCCTTTACAAAAAACTAAAGATAAACATTAAAGCACCACCAGGTTTTATAAGGACCTGAAACCTAAAGTTTAAAACAAAGAAAGTAGGTTTTACAGGGACCTGAAACCAGAAGCTAAAACCTAAGTCACAAGGTTCGAATTCGAATTCAAGTTCGGCAACTATAAAATTCAAATGAAGTTCGGGAAAAAATTCGAATTAAATTTGCCTTATACAATTTTAATTATTTTCTAGATGTATGTAATATATCTTATCAATTATCAAAATAGTAAAAATTGCTAAATAGATCTCACAACTTCATAAGCCTGATGAGGCATTTATTAAGTACAAAACATAAGAAACATGTGAAATCACAATAGCAAAGATATTTTTTTGTTGTGAAGGTACAATCAAAAGTCAAGACTTCATAGCTTCAAGAAAGCTCGAAGTCATCAAGAGCACTTGGCTCAGATGGTGTAGCATCATCATCAGTATCACTACCCAATTCTTCCTCAAAAAAGTCAGGCTCATCTGCGTTTGGTACTGCTATGTCTTCCAAAGTCTGTTGTTGTGAAGATGACTCATTTGTTGATTTGTTCATAAGCAATTTTAAATTGTTGCGAACATAGACAAGATCTCCCAACTTTCCAGACAACAACTTGTTCCTCTTTTTGGAATGGATGTGGTCAAAGCAACTCCAATTTCTCTCACAAGCTGATGAACTTGCTTCTTGACTCAAAATTCGAATGGCAAATCGCTGAAGTTCAGAAGTTTCTGCCCCATAGCTCATCCACCATCTATAACTAGGTACCTCATCTCGTGTCATATCATATTTGGCTGTTGCTATTCGAAACATCCCTTCCGCTTTTCTATATTTCCAACATTGTTCACTAATTCGAGATGCAATTGTTGGATCTGGTTCAAATCTACTAATGGCTTCATAAAACCCTGCCATAATTTCAGCATCACCTTGTCTATCAATGTGAAACAATTTAGGCTCCAAATAGCAAGCTGCTGCATGTAAAGGAGTGTGCATCATTTTCCATCTTGAATCAACAGTCTCCCATATCTCTATGTACTTTGCTTCCATATTATTTAGTGCTCTCTGAATAGCTTCCTTGCAACGGTCCATGCTTTCATAAAGCATTCCAAGGCAAGGAGTGTCACCATCAACCATGCGGAGCACGTCAACAATTGGACTGCATATATTTAAAACCTTTGCCCCACTTTCCCAAAAGCTACCATTTAAAACAATTTTCTCTATCATCTTCACCTTACCACTTTTTGAGAGAGTTGAATTTTCCCACTCATTGGAACAAATTATAGATCTTAAAGCCGCTTTCTCTTCAACCACTCTTCTCAAAGTGATATAAAATGAAGCAAATCTTGTATCACAAGGCCTCAACAACTCTCTAGATGCATGTTGCCTATAAAGGCTCAATGTGAGACGATGATTTCGTATGAAATTCACAACTTCTCTTCCTCTATGAATTACTTAATGTATCCAAGGGAATTTTGCCAAATCATGAAGCAACAAATCCAAACAATGAGCTACACATGGACTCCAATAAATTTCTAGGTACTTCTCTACAATCAACTTGCCAACTCCCACACAATTTGCTGCACTATCAGTAACCACTTGAACCACATTTGCAACCCCTACTTCAAGAATTGCTTCCTCTAATATCTGAAATATATATTCAGAAGTTTTTTTATGATTCATAGTGTCAATAACCTTCAAGAATACAACACCTTCAGGACAAGACACTAAAACATTAATCAATGGTCTTTGACAGATATCCGACCATCCATCACTCAATATAGTGCACCCTGTTGCCTTCCAAGAGGCTTTGACCATAGCTAATTTATCAGTCACTCTATCTTTTTACCTCTCTAAGAGAGTTGTTCTCAAAGCCTCAGAAGGAGGAGGTATGTACCCTTTGCCAAACTCTCCAGCCTTTTGAAATACAACATGATAAAGTGGATTTCTAGCTACATTGAAAGGAATTGCACTAGTATAGAATAAATCAGCTAGTAAATCATCAACTACTTGTTTCTCACATGGTTTCCAAAAGCTATTCAGAGTTCCGCTCTCTTTTGTTGCCTTTACAACCTGAGGTAGACATGAAGATGACGGTATAGTTGATGTGAATCTAGAGACGTCTTCAATTCTTTGTCTCTTTTGTGCCTTCTTCATCTTTTGAGCAATAGAAGCCGAATGCTCTTTCTCTAAAGTCGCCCTAAGCTCTTGGGTCACAGCTGGATATGCAGTAACACCCCCACCTTTACTTGCTGTAATACCAAGCAAGTGATCCATGACCCTTGTTAAACTTCCAGTAATAACTTTCGGACACAAGTTACACTGAGTTTTATTAGGACCGTTTTGAGTCACATGTTTCCACGCCTCCGAAGTTGATTTGTGGGGAGCCATATTACAATCTATAAAATTAAAAACAAAATAATATATTATTATTTCAAACTTTAAAACAAAATAATTCAATAAATAATTGAAAAATGTTAATTTAGAATTAAACATGTTAAAGTTCAACTTTTTACACTAATAATTATATTATTTAAAAATTGAAATATACATTTATTAAACATAATATAATATATCTATTTATTTATTAAATTATAATAAAAATTATAAACTTACAAAGCAAAATAAACATAAACTCTAATATTTTAAAAGTTTTTCAAATTATGTTAATTACAAATTAATATATCACTATTTTAAGTCAATTTTAAAAAATAAATCAAATATTGAATTAACTATTACAAAATAGATTACAAAGAATTATAAAATGATTAAATTGATTACAAAAACTATATAAAATGAAATAATTTTTTTATACAAATTATATTAATAAAAAACTATATACAAATTTTATATCTAAAAACTATATTAAAAAAACAAAACTAAATATAAAATTAATACCTATTGAAAAGTAAAAACTTATCCATATTATTACAAAGTTACAAATCTACAAATAAAACTGTATCATATTATTACAAAGTCACAACTTGGAAACAACTATTGAAATTGCGAAAAATAAATATATCGCAGGCTTGCGTTGGGTTCAGACGGGTTGCCTTGCGTTCACCCAGGTGGGCACGATAGAGCCAGGAGAGGGAAAACAGCATTGAAGGCAGGACGTAGGAGAGGAGTTAAATGCCGCTTCAACAAAAAATGCCGCTTCAACAAACTCTGCTCGGGACAAACGTTTCAGAAAACGCAGCCTCAACAAACTCTTCTCATTCGCATTGGATTTTCTTCTCATTCACATCGGATTTTATAGACATATTTGCTTGACGATACCCTACAAACTCCGCCGGCAATTTCTAAATTTACTTGACGAAGTCCGTTTTTGGCAGTCGAATGAATGGCGGATTTTAACAAATTTTTAAGGCAAGTTTCAAATTCGGCAATATCCGAATATCAAGCTTGATATTCGCTGAATCTTGTGACTTAGGTTAAAACCATAAAAAGCAACCAGGTTTTACTAGGACCTGGAACCTAGAGTTTTAAAGCAAGTTGGAAAACAAAAAGTAAAAACCAGAAAAACCGCTCGGACCAGCAACCAGCACACCAACTCCACAACCAGCACTTACAACAACTCTTTGATGATATTTGCCACCTCTTTACCTACTTCTGTAGTACTTTGGATAGTGTTAGCCGAAGCAAGGACAGGAGCCTCAAGAGCCTTAGTGACCTTTTTCCTCATGCTTTCCCCAGTTCTCTTACTAGGTCCACCTGGACTCCCCATCCCAGCATTACTAGGAGACATTATCTCCTCGTTACTCTTCTTACCCAAACTGGCTGCCGCAACACACAGACTAGAAGTGACCTGTTCCATTCTTTGACCACTTTCCTTAATTAAGTAACAAAGCTCCTGCTCATATTCTTTAAGCTTTTCAGGAATGTTACCTATTTGTATTTCCATTTGAGCTCTCGTAGTACGTTCAAAGTCCAATTGTTACAACTCATGGGAAAATAGGGTTAGTTAAGGCAAATCCACAGTGACAAATCTGTTTACCAACAAATGTAAAGGAGACAAAGTCATCATGGGTCCAGAGATAAGTATGCCCTTGGTTCTTTTGTATACTATGGGAAGTGAAGAACCAATATCACATTGTAATATCCCCTTTTTGAGACATTAGGAAATTGCAAAGCGAATTAATGAAATATTAACAATGGCTTAATTGGGAGCTGAATGCAAACTATTAAAACTCAATTTGATATTGAAAAAGGGAAAAGCCGAAAGGTGACAAAAGAGGAAGAAGTCTAAAGGCAGAAAGAGGAAGCTGAAGAGTCACTGCTTGGGCAATAACAGAGAGGGACCTGATTCATTTCAGCTATGCTTGGATATTGATTTGGATCTCAATTTTCTCTTTGAGAAACATGGGAAGCTTTCAGTTTCCATGTTCAGAACCTAAGGACGGAAACCTTCAGACTCTTGGTGGATTGGATGCAAACCCAATTCTCATTTGTGGTGAATTGACGGTGGAGTACACATGGATTTACAGGTTCTTTTCTAGTGTTTTATCAATCTGACTGTTGTTGCTGTTTTTAAGATTGGATTACATTATGTTTTTGTATTGCTGGTTAATAATAAATATAATGCAATAACAATTCTGGGAGTGTTGATTTGAGTATTTGGTGGCTTATTTACTGGTTATTCTGAAAATTGTTGCATAAATCTATTTGTTTATAATTCTGAAATTATTTGTGAGAAATTTGGGGAGGATATTTTCCTGGGGATATTACACACATTTGCATTGGTTCTTTTATATACCATGGGAAGTGAAGTACCAATATCAATAATTTTTCAAATTTTACAACTTAAAGTGCCAGAATACTTTGAAGATGGCCCAAGGAGTAATGCACAATTTCATGGCAACCACATAAGAGACCAACCACTCTCTTGCTTACCAAGGGAACAATTTGTTGCAAATTAGTTGTTTACACTAGGAGATCCATTTGAGGGTGCTTACGGAACTGAAACCAACTTACCAGTGAAGTGCGCATACTTTTGTGAGGTCACAATCATTAGCAAAATGTGGTGCTAAGAACTGTCAGGTTTGCATCATTGGCAACTATACCATGTCAGAGTAATGACCTGGTCCGAGCCTCAATGACTGGTGCAAAACTGATGGATTACTGTAGACACAGGAGAGAATAAAGAGAATGGTTGTATGTTGAAGCTCGAGTGCACTAGATAGATTACAAAATTGATAGCACAAATAGCCTTCAAATATTTTCATAGTAGGTTTTTGGGCGACCACATGATTGCTCTTTTATTTCAAAATTATTCACGACTCGTCATTCCAAATAATCACCCAGATTACTTTGAGAGGATGTCATTCATAATATATATTCATGCAACCCCGAAGGAGCACAAAAGCCTGGTTTTAGTTATTTATAATCAATAGTAATGAAATCGTGAGGAGCATAAACATGGTTTATGTAATAAGGATTTGAATTTCTTTAGTAATTTCTAAGACTGAATTACTCTTTCACTTAGCTGAGACATATAAGAGTAGCCATAGAAACAGGTGTATTGCTCTAGGAACATCTTTTTATTTGTATAAAAGGTAATCACAAATAAGAATAAAAGAGAAATTGATCCATTTGGATCTTCCCAAATTGCCCTAGATGTGCTTGGAGACATCTTAAATTGGACCATCCACTTGCTTTCCTTTTTGTTTGTTGTACTATAGAGATATTTAATTACCTTATATTAACTGAGAGTCAATCACCGTTTTGAGGTTAGATGACATATAATGCATGTTATTCCTGTTTTCAGTCCTTTGCATCTTGTAGTTTTTTAGTCAAACTCATCTGTCACGAGATTGAATGGAACACTTAGCACTCATTGCATCTAGGTGATGCTCATGGGTGACCTCCCGAGAAGGCTTGATGCTTCACCACTTGGAGCATCACCTAGATGCAATGAGTGCTAAGTCTTCCATTCATTCTCATGAGAGATGGGTTATTGTGAACCACTACTCATGGAACATGGGTCAACAAGTCTTACAATTGAATTCTAATAGCAATATCACTATTTGACTTGCTGTGAGAAATATCTCCTACTTATCCTTTTCATCTATTATTCTTTTCCCTGATGTTCTTAGAGCTCCTGAAGTACTCCTAACTTTCTGAGGTACTGTAATTTCCCGTTTGGAGGGGTCCAGACTCAAAAGAAGGATACATCAATTAGTTGTTCCAAGTATGGGCTGAATGAATCCTATACAGAAATTCTTAGACAACTCAATTTTGTTGCATAAAAGAATTTTGGGATTCATGAACATTTTTTTCTCATTTCCTAGTAATGCTACCTTGAACCCTGATATGTGTCTGGTTAAATTGCTTTATTATTAAAGGTTCAGTCAATCTAGATACAGTTAACTTTCATGCATAATAATGGACGGTTATGAAAATCTCCACAAAACTTTACACCAATTTACATCCAAATCCATGCATGAAGAATGCTTTTTGAAAGTATACTGCATCTTTGTAAAAAATGTCATTATCATTCCCATTAAAGTATTATGTGGGCACAGTTTCTTACTAGCTGAATGTGACTTCCAAAAACAACCCAATTCTAGAGGGAAACTCTACCACGCTGGTACTTTGAAGGTTATCTTTGTGTCCTCTGCTTCCGTGTTAGTTTGACATTGTCCTGAGTGTACTTGCATTAGACCCTCTGCCATGCAAATAGCATGGTGTCTTTGAAATTAAGGAAGAAACTAAATTTCATCGAAATGTTTTTTTCTTCAGCTTTCATTTTAGTAATTGTAAAATGTGGTTAATTTTTACTATATTTAAAGGAGCAAAGATCCAAGTTACTGGTTATGGTTCTCATACAGCTGCATGGGGTTGAATATGCAGATATGTAGTGTTTTGGGGGCTTTATTTGTTTTGCTTTTTCTATATAAAAACATGTGTGTGTGTAACTTCCATGCGCGCACAAGAAATTTGAGAAAAAAATGAAAATAAATTAAAAATAAGCTCTACTCATACCTGGAACAAATTGAACCTGAATCCAAATCTGGAATGAACTGGAGTCAGATCTGGGGGTTGTCCCAGCAACCTGGTTGCGGAAAGAAAATCTTAGTTACTAGAAACCATGATATTTTACAGGGTGAAAGCAGTGATCTTTGGTCATTCTCTGCTGGACTTCCTTTATTCAGTCAAATTTTTCAGGTTTTTCTTTTTCTTGTTTTCTGCATCCATGCCCCATTTACAAATAGAAGTTTGGTAAGATAGTAAAGGAAGGTTGAAGTGTAAAGGAAAAAGGAGTAGGAGAAAGAAGTCCTTTGAGGAAGAAAAGGATATCCAAGATTTCACTAAATGAGAGCTTGTACCAGCAAGAGCTGGAGGCTGTACAAATCTTGAAAAAGCTGTAGCTTGGGGTGGTTTGTTACTTTGTTTTTGTTCTTTTTGCTGATGGTGTCTGGCTTTTCTTTTTGCAAATGTTTTGAGATGTTTTAGCTAATCTTCTGCTGGTTGTAAAAGGTTCCGAGGCCCCATCAAATCTCGTTTCACCTATTTTATAAAAAGCATTTCTACGGCCTTTTACTTTTTAGGTGGACAATTGTTGATGTTTGCATTAATATAATATCTTTGTTCTCTGCATTTAAAAGCATTCACGCTGCTTATATGTTGAGGTGAAATTATAATATCTTTGTTCTCTGCATTTAAAAGCATTCATGCTTCTTATATTTTGAGGTGAAATATTATTGATGTTTTCATTCATCTATTCAATAATCTTTGAATGAGATTAATCGTGCTAGCTGGCATGTCAGTGTTCTGTGCATGTTGATTAAGTCTGCAGTTCCATGTGCTAATGTAAACTTCAATGCAAATTGGCTTTCCTTCAGGTTTCAAATGCTGTGGACCATGTGCAATCAGGAACTGTAGCTCTTCAAAAAGCCAAAAGTTTACAGCGGAATTCAAGGAAGTGGATGTGTATTGCCATTATAATTCTTTTGATTATTGTCGTCATAATAGTTATTGCAGTAATTAAGCCATGGACCAGCAGCAGCAAAAAAGCTTAGAGAGAGTAGTTCGATTTACTGAAAATTTCTTGTTGATTTATGTGAGAAGTTTGGGCAACTGCATCTGAAATCTTGTAATCTGAGCTGCTATTTCAATGTTTTGAAACTCTTCAGATTACTACAGTTTCAGTTTTTGTGGTCATCATCAAAGCTTTACACTATTGTTGATTTGTGTTATTTATAGCAGGCCTCCATTTCTTGTTTCTTCTAGGTGACCACACTATACAAGATATGTCTTTGAATGTAATGCACCCATTCGTTGCATCTTCAATACCGTGTTGAATTTCTAGGCATTTTTTTCGATTCTTTGATAAGATATTTAATTTGAAAATGCAATAATTGAACCATTTTACCTTATTTTTGTAATTGATAGGGTTTCATTTTTACAATGGAAGAATATAGATAGTTGTGTTAGCATTGTAGAAATTAGAAGTGCAAACAGCGCTTTTCCTCTTGTTTTAGACCACTTTGGACATATTTATGATCTTAAAGGGAGTAGTTCTAGAAATAGCTAATTTTGACACATGTTTATGCTCTTAAGGGGGTTCTAAAATTAACCAATGTGTGCACATTTATATTCTTAGGGTGTGGTCTCATGGAGGGGGGCTTCCTAAAACATTTCAGTGGCTACTCTAGAGATTTTTTAGGATTTTTTTCTAAGTGGGAGGTCCCATGAATTTTGTAGTGGAGCTATTCTTAAAAAGTTCCCCATAATTTATGTAAGTGCGTGGTCTCATGATTTTTTTAATTTTAACATATTCAATTCACTTACTAAATAAATAAATATGTTTAAAATATTTTTTGATAAAAAATAGAAATTAGTATATGATTGAGAAGTGGCACAAGAAAAGCCTAAGTTGGTGGGGCAATTTCTAGCCCCCCATCTTTTCCACCCACTTAAATATGCACCTTTAAAAGTAGAGGAGAAGATTCCAATTAATCTCATAGCAAACTTTTTTTTGATTTCATAGGACCACCCACTCCACAAAAATAGATCCTATAGCCCCCCTCATGAGAGCGCACCTTAGAAGGGCATTAAAAGGAAAATGTTAAGTTATTTATCTAGGGTGTGTATTTAAAGTCATCCCTATCATTTTCATCTATCATGCAACATCCATTATCCACCAAGCATATCATAGCCTTCAACTATTAGGAAATGAATTTGTTATGAAGGATCATTTGTCATCCATTGTTCAATTTTCCACATTAACATGTGCTCTTGCATCAACATATGGCCAAACCTTAGCCATTGCATTGTCACTCCATCATCCTTTTGCATTGTATTATGTTGGACCAACTCACTAGTCTCTATCACTAAGCTTATCAAGTCCCCTAAGGTCATCAGAGTACAACTTTTGATCATCGATAGAAACATTTGGCAAGTCATTTTGTGTAGGTTATAAAGGTTTACAAACGACAAAATTATATTTGTAGGCAATGGTCAACTTTATGGGTGCATAATTTGACCTTATGGGATTTCTAGAACATAACTCAGATTTTGTTGTTTTGTATCCAACACATTAATATTAAGTGATTTTGAGCTTTGGTTTAAAAGGAACCAATACAATATACCAGGCTTGGAATTTGATAGCCGTATTTGCCGTTTCTCTACTTTTGAGTCATATATGATGGGGTGAAAACTTGTTGGACTGTATTGATTGACAGGATAATTTTTTTTTAAATTGTCAATATGATACTTAATTTTATTAATAAACCGTCAAAATTTGTTATACCAATAACAATTAAAATATTAGTATGCAAAATATAAGCTTAGAAACTTTCTAAAGTTAACATATATTGTTAATTTATAATTGTTTTGTAGAAACTTATATTATTTTATAAAATATATAAATTTAGAGACTTCTAGATACAAGATTTTTGTAAATATTACTAATTTATACATATATATTGTTTAAATATTAAAATTTACAAGAATTATTAAACTATTAAACATAAAATGACAACCAATATTCATTATAAAACGTAAAGTAAAAGGTATTATCATGACCAAACCCATCATAAAAAAACACTCATGACAGGCAGGGGTGGTCGTCAAATTCCAAGCTTGCAATATACAAATATTTGTTGATGATTCAACTGAATCTTTTCGGTCTTACTTTCCTTGTTCTACTATTATATTATATTCTTCGTGTTTTTTAATGGGTAATAGTAACTTGCAAGTAGGGTAATCCATTAGGGGCATAGAGCCCACAAGCACAACAACCTAGCAAAGGTTGGCCCAATGTAATAACCCTCCTCAAATCTGCCCTCAAAAATGCTGATGAAAGCTCAAGGAATTTCATCAAACAATTCACATGCAAGGGACGTATGACTGATATAATATTTCAGCTAGCTTCAAATGACCTTTTTACAATTTGCATCAATGAAAATCTTGTGCTAGAAGACTACAATGGACTACACAAATGACCTAACATGAGTGTGCTACTAAATTTGACAATATTCAGTGCATATATATGATCTAAGCATGAGAAAAGAACACCTACAGCCAACTGGCATTTTTACAAACAGTTGGTATGCAAACTAACTAGCTGATAAATAATGATATTAAATTGCTTAAATGACACCAGCAACTATTATCTTCTTAATTGCAATGAAAGTTACAATGCTCATGAAATATGGCCAAGACTTTGGCATTTACATGGATTACAAAATGATAATGCTGGTATAATGCACACTTACAGCTGAAAGCTTATAATACCCTAAAAACAATACTAACAAAAGAACCTGGTTGTAGATGGGTGAAATAATTTCCTTCTATGCTGCCCCTTCTGTTTTGCTTTTTTCGAACAGCTTTTTCGGCATGCTTTTTCGTACTCGCTTTTTTAGCTTGCTTTTTCGGTTTCGCTTTTTGAACTGCTTTTACGGATTGCTTTTTCCGCCTGCTTTTTCGGTTCCGCTTTTTTTGGGCTGCTTTTTCGTATCTGCTACCATGTTGAATCTCAAGACCATATCTTTCAATGGCATCAAGATTTCCAGCTTGAAGGGATTTCGTCCTTCAAACTATTGAGATATAATCTCCAAAAAATTCTCCAATTTCTTTGATATTTCCAAGCCCGAATAAATGAGAGCTATCCTCTTCCTTTTAATCCCTTTCTCACTTGCTCCATGCTTCCGTCTTGCCAATGTGGGATAATACATGACTTTTAATATTACAAGAATGGGCTAACGACAACATACCTCCAAACTGGCTAAGTGGGGGACATTACAGTCCGCCCCTCTTGAAATTGCTTGTCCCCAAGCAATCTCAACTCAGGATGCTGAATAATCTCCTCTGCCTCCCATGTCGCATCCTCAACTGGTAGGTTCCTCCACTTTACTAGGTACTCCCCGATAGTCCGCCTGCGAAGCACCCTCTCCCTAGAGTCAAGTATAGCCTCAGGAATCAAGACAAGTTTTCCCTCATCATCGAGAGGTGGCAATACTACTGAAGGCACCACATTATGCCCCAATGCCTTCTTAAGGCGTGACACATGGAACACGTTATGTACTTTACTGTCTACAGGCAGCTCCAACTCATAAGCTACCTCACCCACTCTCCTGATTACTTTGAATGGTCCATAGTAGTGTGGTTTCAATTTCTCTGCTCCACTCCTCTTGAGAGAGGACTGTCTATACGGCTGTAACATGAGGTACACCATGTCTCCTACCTCGAAAGATCTCTCAACCCTGTGCTGATCAACATATTGCTTCTGCTGATTTTGTGCCCTTTGCAAATTTTCCTTCAAGGATCGCATAATGTCCTGACACTCCTGCAATATATCCTTGGCCTTAGGCACCCTACTGTCCCCAAATAACAAATCCAGAAAATTAGGAGCATCATACCCGTACAATGCCATGAAAGGGAACATTTGAATAGACATATGGAAAGAGGTATTATAGCAGTACTCCCTTAGATGTAGCCACTTCACCCAAGCCTTCTGCTCTCCTGCAATGTAGTTTCAAAGGTACCCCTCAACCCATTTATTCACTATCTCTGTCTGCCCATTAGTTTGGGGGTGGTAACTTGTACTTGGAGCTAGCTTTGTTCCACACAACTTGAACAACTCCTGCCAAAAGTGGCTCATAAACCTACTATCCTTGTCGCTGACTATGTTCTGTGGCATCCCATGTAATCTAAATACCTCTCAAAAGAATAGCTCTGCTGTCTGTACTGCTGAATATGTGGACGAAATCGCAAAGAAATGTGCAAATTTCGTCAATCTGTCTAACACAACAAAAATACAATTCCGACCCTGTACCTTGGGGAGGCCTGTAATGAAATCCAAGGAAATGCTATCCCACTTCTTCTTTGGTATGGGTAGGGGCTGTATTAAACCACCTGGAAAGGAATGTTCCTGTTTGTTCTGCTGACATACTGGGCACTCCCTAACAAACTGAAGCACCTCTGTTTTGAGTCCTTTCCAGGTGAAGCGCTCTCTCACCTGTCGATATGTCTTAAAGAATCCGGGATGTCCTGCCAATGGTGAATCATGAAATGCCCTCAGAATTTTCTGCTTCATAGCAGACCCGAGTACTAAATAAATCCTTTCCTTGTAGATGATCAAATCATTTACAACAGTGTATCGACTATCCTGAATAGTTCCTTCAATAACACTAGATGCCCAACTATCCTTGGCATACTCTGCCAAGATCAACTCTTTCCAATCGTCCATGACTATCCCAACAACAAGCAAATGAGGCCTTCTGGATAAAGCATCTGCAACGATATTTTTCTTCCCTTTGACATAGACTATGTCAAAATCATAAGCCTGTAACTTACTCACCCATTTCTGTTGCCTGTCATTGAGATCCTTCTATCCAAGGAAATGTTTCAAGCTGTTATGATCTGTTTTTACTGTGAATCGGCTCCTTGCTAAGTATTGCCTGAACTTAGCTAGCGCGTGCATGATTGCTAGCATTTCTTTGTCATAGATGCTATAAGTTCTCTCAACACCTCGTAATTTCCTGCTCTCATATGCGATGGGATGTTTTTCTTGCATGAGGACAGCTCCTACGCCCTCTCCTGAGGCATCACACTGCAACTCAAAAGGCCTGGTGAAATCTGGAATGGCTAAAACAGGGCATGTACTCATCAGCTCCTTGAACCTATCAAAACAATCTTGAGCTTTCTCTGACCACTTGAAACTGTCTCTCCATGTCAAATCTGTAAGTGGTGCTACTATCTGTGAAAATCCCTTCACAAATCTGCGGTAGAACTCGCAAAGCCCAAGAAATCCCTTGAGTTGCGAAATGTTCCTCGGTGGTGGCCAATCCAGAATGGCCCTGATCTTGTTTGGGTCAACTCGAACACTTCCTGCACTAATAATATGCCCTAGATAGAGCAACTCTGTCATCCCGAACTCGCATTTACTCATCTTGGCATATAATGACTCCCTCTCTAGAATGTTGAGCACTGCATCAATATGCTTCAAATGTTCCTCCCAAGTACGACTGTATATCAGTATATCATAAAAAAAAATCAACACAAACTTCCTCAACTGATCTCTAAATACTCTATTCATACAGGACTGGAAAGTGGCAGGGGCATTAGTCAACCCAAAGGGCATGACTAAGAACTCAAAATGTCCATAGTGGCATCTAAAAGCTATCTTCTCCACATCCACCTCACTAACCCGTATTTGGTGGTAGCCAGATCTCAAATCAATCTTAGAAAAGTAGCAGGCTGTAATGTCCCCTTTCTAGCATTCATAGCATGATGTTTTAGTTAGCCTATTTCCCCACAGTCCCGTAGGCTAACTAGGACATTAAAGGGGCTTAGAGGCCATTTGGCCTAGACAGTTTCAGTTGCAGGTCTTTCTGAGGGGTTCTGGGGCAACTTTGGGCATACGTACTATTTATAGTACGTCATCTTGGACATGGCCGGACATTCAGTCACAGTGGTATGTCGATGGTAATTGTTTAAAATCGACAGGAAAACTTATTTATCATTGATAAGATTTGTTATGCATTGATAAAGCCATTTTATAAAGTTAAATTTAAATATTTAACTTTATTAATGCATAGACTATAGTTTGTGGGAAATATTTAAATTAAAAGAGTTCCCTTTATTTTTATAACACATTGGAGACATAAGGTACATAAAGGGAGTTATGTTTTATCCCACATTGAGAAAACGAAGGATTGAACTCTTGTGAGAACACTATAAAAGAAATGGAAGAGTTTTTTTTTGTATGCTTGGATGAAGATTAATGTTATGTTGCTGGATATCTGATTATCGGGCTTGGAGGACGGAATCCCTCTTTGCTAGCATTCTCTTCGCTGTTGGAAGACATAGTCAGGAGGATCAAGGGTGTTTTCACTTCAGGAAACACACTGGGTTTCATTTGGGGCGTTCGCATAAAGAAATTTACAAGGGTTTGAGGTGCAGATCTGAAGTTAGTTATTGTTATAGTGCTGCATGAACAATATTTTGCTACAGTCGGCATGAACAGTATTTTGCTACAGTACGGCGTGAACAGTGTTGGTATCAAGTTTACTTGTTTTTTCTGCTAATTAGAAGTTTGGAGGGCTGCCGACTACATCTGCAAAATACTATGGCAACTAATTCCAGGTTTCTTCTGTCAAATTTTGATACTTTGCATAATAATTGTTGAATACAAGTCTGAATAGTTGTTGCAGCCTTTAAGGCAGTTGTAAGTGCACATCTACATTTAAAAAATCACCCTTTTATTAGCAGATTGAAAGAGTTTCCAAATTTTTCATATACTGTTGAATGTGTGCCAAGTGTTTGTGAAAATGTTATGATGTGTATTATGCATTTTAATGTCACTTCATAGTTGTTCGTAAATCTACTCATTGGAAAGCAATTTATTGAGGAAATCAGCTTTATGAGTTTGCATAGAAAGTGTTTGACAATATTCCTTAAGTTAAATTTCTACAAGTCAAAGTTCAAATCAGGGGAGGATATTACACAGGCACCGTGCAATTCATCAATAAGCTCATCAATGTGCGGAATAGGGTATCGGTTCTTGATTGTCTTCTTGTTTAGTTCCCTATAATCAATGCACATCCTCATTATACCATCCTTCTTCTTCACCAATACTACTGAAGAAGCAAAAGGACTCTTGCTTGGTCGTATGTGCCCCATGTCAATCAACTCCTTGATTGTCTTTTCTATTTCATCTTTATATCTCTTTGGATGGCGGTAGGGTGTAATGATGACTGGCTTAGCCCCTTCCTCTAACTCAATAACATGCTCGATTCCACTATCCGGGGGTCTCCTTGGAGGTATCTCACCAAACACCTTGGTATTTTTGGTTATTATTTTTTGTACATCAGGGGGATACTCCTGTTTATGTTGCTCTGTCACCTCAGGCATTACTCTGAACTCTGCTGTCCACTGCACCTGGTCGTGTCTGAAGAAACTCTACATCCGCTTGAGTGACACCACTCGTAGTCTCCCATCTGACAAACCTCTAAGTACTATCTTCTTACCATTTGCCTCAAACTTCATTTCCATTTTCTGGAGGTTAAATGTAAACTCTTCTAGAGATTTCATCCAATTCATCCCAAGCACCATATCCTGATCACCAATGTTGACAACAAAGAAATCTCCCACCATGTCATAATCTCCCAAATGAAGCTGCAAGTTGGAGATTTTCTTGGTGCAGTTGATTTTGAAGCCGTCGGCAACCATCACCTTAAATCCCCTATGCTCTTTTGTATGTAGCCCTCTACGTGTCACAAACTTTTCATTAATGAAGTTATGTGTTGCCCCTGTATCAATGAGTGCCACAAATCTTTGTCCATCCAAAGTTCCCCTAACTCTGAAAGTGATGGCCACCTGTATACTGGATAACTGAGCTATCGTGCTATCACTGTGTGCTTCCTCATGTGAAGAATTATCATCTCCATCTGATTCTGATGACTGCTCTAAATCTCCATCCACTGACTCTTCGGCTGAAAAGTACTCCATCTGCTTGGATTTTGCTTTCAATGGACACTTATGTGACAAATCCCAAGGCTCCCTGCAATGAAAACAAAGCTTCTTCTTCCTGAGATCATTAAGTGTCTCATTGTCCAACCTCTTACTTTCCTCCTTAGGTGGCTGACCCTCTCTACGAAAAGGTTTACTGTCCTTACCTTTCCTCGAAGGGAAACTCTTTGCTTGGAATTTATTTTTAGAAGCTGAAGAGGAATCCATGTCACGAGCTTTCTTAATGGCTTCCTGCAAAGTGGGAGGGTTGAGAGCTTTAATCCACCCTCTCAACGGATCAGCTAACCCATCCATAAATAGAACCAGTATCCTCCATTCAGACACATCTGTTACTAACACTGCAAGTTTCCGAAATTCTGAAATGTATGTTTCCAATGATCCCCATTGTTTAAGCTGAGCTAACTCCTTGAAATGTAGTTCTGGATCCTTCCTATCAAAATGTTCAATCAATCTCTTCGTAAACTCCACATATGAGGTAATGTGCGCATGACCCATAGTGACCATACCATGATGCCACCACTCGTGTGCTAACCCATCTAGATGAATTGCTGCATACTTAATAGCTTTTTCCTCAGGCATAGGGTTCAATTGAAAGTATGTATCAAGCTTTTGAACCCAAGCTCTTGTTGTAGACTTCCCCGAGCCATCATAATATGGTAACTGAAGTTTCCCTACTTTCTTCCGTAGCTCATAGCTCTAGTTCCTGTCATGTCCACGTGGCATATGTTTCATCCGCACATCCATATACTCCCTAAAGGTAATTGCAGCAGTAAAATATGGACCTCCGGCTTCCCAATCTCTCCTCAACTGGTCCTGTATATCAGTGATCTGGGGCTCTGGTATGGGCTGCTCTGGAGCTCTAGGAGGAAATGTGGGAATCATGGGCCTCGAACTCACTATCCTAGCTTGCTGGGGTGCATGACCAAAATTGTTCCTGACTTGTTCACCTTCATTATGTGTCCCATCCTAATTATTCCCATTCTGATTGTTACCATTCTGATTATTTCCTCCACCTATGTTAGCGTTCAACCCCATTTGATGAGCCATCATTTGCATCATAACCTCCATTCTCTGATTTTGTTCCTGTGCCCTCTGTTCTGCTAATCGTTGTCCCTGTGCCAAGGTCTCTAATAACTGTAAGAATCTTTCCTCTCCAGGATCCCGAGCATTCCTGTCATCTCGGTCACCCATATTGATGTCTTGATGAAAGAATACCTCCTCTGTGTCTGTATGACTAGATTCTATGTCCACTTGCACGGATGAACTAGATTGTTTGTTCTGCAGGTTTGAAGTCCTATTTTTTCTTGCTCTGGTATTGCGGAAATTATAAGGCCCCTGTCGCATGCTCAAACAAAAAATGCTCTGATTTTAGTGTTTTGACATTTCGTCAAACACTTTCCCCTCTATCTGGCTGTTCCAAATTCCCTATAAGACCTCCACAGGATGGCAGGACTTATAGCTCTGATACCACTGTAATAACCCTCCTCAAATCTGCCCTCAAAAATGCTGATGAAAGCTCAAGGAATTTCATCAAACAATTCACATGCAAGGGACGCATGACTGATATAATATTTCAGCTAGCTTCAAATGACCTTTTTACAATTTGCATCAATGAAAATCTTGTGCTAGAAGACTACAATGGACTACACAAATGACCTAACATGAGTGTGCTACTAAATTTGACAATATTCAGTGCATATATATGATCTAAGCATGAGAAAAGAACACCTACAACCAACTGGTATTTTTACAAACAGTTGGTATGCAAACTAACTAGCTGATAAATAATGATATTAAATTGCTTAAATGACACCAGCAACTATTATCTTCTTAATTGCAATGAAAGTTACAATGCTCATGAAATATGGCCAAGACTTTGGCATTTACATGGATTACAAAATGATAATGCTGGTATAATGCACACTTACAGCTGAAAGCTTATAATACCCTAAAAACAATACTAACAAAAGAACCTAGTTGTAGATGGGTGAAATAATTTCCTTCTATGCTACCCCTTCTGTTTTGCTTTTTTCGAACAGCATTTTCGGCCTGCTTTTTCGTACCCATTTTTTCAGCCTGCTTTTTCGGTTCCTCTTTTTGAACTGCTTTTACAGATTACTTTTTCCGCCTGCTTTTTCGGTTCCGCTTTTTTCGGGCTACTTTTTCGTATCTGCTTTTTTCAGACTGCTACCATGTTGAATCTCAAGACCATATCTTTCAATGGCATCAAGATTTCCAGCTTGAAGGGATTTCGTCCTTCAAACTATTGAGATATAATCTCCAAAAAATTCTCCAATTTCTTTGATATTTCCAAGCCCGAATAAATGAGAGCTATCCTCTTCCTTTTAATCCCTTCCTCACTTGCTCCATGCTTCCGTCTTGCCAATGTGGGATAATACACGACTTTTAATATTACTTCTTTTTTTCTTTTTACAAAGTCCATGTATGTACTCAAAAGGGGGACTCTTGATTTTTATAAAGTGACTTTATGAAACATTATAATATTTAATTTAAATAGTCACTTTACCGTTGTAACTTCAAACATTAAAATAAATACCAAATAAACTCGAAATCCCACATATAATAGCTCATTAGAAAGAGCCCAACAAAACGCATCTCATCCTGTCACTGAAAATTGAAGGCACTGCATCCCCCTATTGGCTTACTAAAAATAGTAAGTCTTCCTGACAACCCAACAAACGAACTCCGTTTGGCCTGTAATTAAATTTGACTAGGCCAAATAACCTCAGGATCCCTTTTGAAGTCCTGGTTAGCCCTCGGGACCATACAAGAATGGGCTAACGACAACATACCTCCAAACTGGCTAAGTGGGGAACATTACACCCAAATCGACATTAATACTATTTTATTTGGGCCATGTGGGGATTCGAGCACTTACGTGAATTTGATTGTATTGTTTTTAATTTTTATTAAAACTAAATATAATAAAGATATATATAATTTGTTTTAGTTTAGTGAACTTGACATTTAAACCTCTTGAGAGCCTTACCCTAGGATTTTGACCAACTTTATATCTTTGATTTTGAGTATTTTTTATTGCATTTCATCTCTTGTTGATTGTGATTTGTTGGTGTTTTTAAAATCATGTATTCATATTATTCTTTAAATTTTCCCCTTGTGGATTCTAAGCTTTACTCAGTTTTACCCTTTTGTCCTTGATAATATTCCATCTTTCTATAACATATATGATGCTAAATGTCACATTCATATGTTCAGTGGTTGTCTAATCTTTCATTCGTTATGGTTCTTATGCATGCTTAACAATATATGTTATAGCATTCTACCATGTAGATTCATTTTCATTATACACCCATTTGATAAAAGTTGATACTTCGTATCGACCTCACATGATACGTCTAGTAGTGTTCATTCATGTGATAATGATAATGCACTAGTAACTATATCTCATGTTAGTTTTCCTTGTTTATTTATTATGTCCCCTACTTTAGCCTATCTTTTAACATCCTCCCTCAAGAAACCTAGTGATCTATATACATGTTACACCTTTAGACGAGGTTTCTAATCTTCTTATTTCCAATGGTTTGATATTGATTATATTTTTAGAGGAGCATCATATAGTTCTTTATCCTCTCATGATGAGGTTGATGACTATGTCAAATCAATTTATGATAGATAAAATAAAGATACAGAGTTACATGATAGATCATTTTTCTTCTCATGTGATGCTTATATACATGATAATGATAATTTGATGCATGAGTTTTGTGATACATTGATCGATAAAGTAAAACAATTATTAGATTTTGTCATGAACATCATCCATCATTCTATTACTTGTCATACTCTTCTATTGATCACTTGTATCTCTAGGTCTTCTATATCTTGTAGTTCTTAATCTTAACGTTTTTAGTGGATTCCAATGGACATTTTGATGCATGATGTATGTTGTTTGGATGACCATGGAGACTTTGTTTTGGATCACTGTATGCTTTCATATGGTATACTTTTTGAGTACTTGTGTAGCACCGTCTTATACATCTTCTATGAGTAAACAAATGACCCTACTTAAAGAATGAGTATCTTTAGCAATGTTTACCTTGCTTGTTTGAAGATAATTCGTAAGATCTGAGGTGCAGGAAAATTAGAAATCATTGTATGGTAGAGCAACCACAAACCCTAAATGCATACAAAACATCATCCTAACCTAACATTAAAGTGATTGAGAAGGAATATGTAAAATATGCAAAAACACTATAAAGCTCCCTCAATTTGACTTCAACGTCATTTTCTGCTTCTCCAAGAGTTGATATGCAACTCCCTTGATGTGAAGGAAAAATGACCAAAATGAGTAAGTAGATTTGAAAGATATTTTTTTTATGAAAATACAAATTGAGAGGAAATGAGCCCAAATTATAGAGTTGTGATGAGAAAACACCAAATTAGTAAGCGATGCACAATTGGGAAATGCATCATAATTTATGATAAAGTATAACAAGATTGAATTGCATTTT
Source organism: Cupressus sempervirens (assembly GCA_028749045.1). Taxonomy (NCBI): domain Eukaryota; kingdom Viridiplantae; phylum Streptophyta; class Pinopsida; order Cupressales; family Cupressaceae; genus Cupressus; species Cupressus sempervirens. The sequence goes on from CM053788.1 coordinate 316,236,785, forward strand.
GGTATGCAAAAATCAAGGAAACTCGGAAGGGAAAGGGAGAATCTTAATAAGCAAGAAAAGGGAAGAGGAAAGTTTAAGGAATCTGGAAGCTAGAAAATAGGGCATGAAAGCTAATTAGTAGGAAATGAATCCCATGTTGAAATGTGAGATTTTTTTGACTTCAAAATTCAATTTTCTCCCAAATTAGTAATTAGGGAATTCCAAAAATCTAGTCAAATAATTAATAGGAATCAATTAATTGTGAGACTTAGGAAAAGGGACAAATAAAAGAGATTTATTTATCAAAGCTAGGATTAGGGGTAAAATGATGGTTGTTTACTCCTAAAGAGGACAAATTAAGCAAATTTGATGGAATTGATATGACAATGATTGTATTTGATAAGAAATCTTTGATTTCATACATGATTGATTAGGTAAATCAATTAGGACATCATGCAAATTAGGGACAAAGATTAGTGATTAATTAAACAAATTTCAATGTTTCATCAATAAGGAATGTCATGATGTTGAAGCATGATAAAGACATGTACAACATAGAACAATTAAGGTTTATAAGATGATGTTTCGATCATAATGCAAAAGTGTTAAAAAGTGATGCTCTAGGTGTTAATGAATTTTAGTGTCTACATTTTGCCCCTCTTTGAGACAATGCAATTTGAGCATTGTTTCAAAGAAAAATCAAGAAAAACCCACATTTAAAGTTGCCCCATTAATGATAGGATATAAGAGTGACTGCTCGAAAAGTTGATCATAAAATGTAAGTAGGTCAATTTATCGACAATGACGAGACAAATGTACACAAAATAGATAAAAAATCAAAGCTCAAACACAAAATATATAAAGCTCAAAGTGAGAAAAGTATTGTGGTCCTTACAAAACTCAAAGAGTGCATGCCCATCTAGGCAAAAAAAGCTCTAAAAGGGCTTGGTGAGGGGAAAAGAGTTCATTTCACTCTCATTTGGAAGATTTGGAGCTCTGGAACAAAGAAGATGGTGTATATTTTGATGAAGAATCATTATAGCGAGTACATTCATAGCTACAAATGATTAGAAGATGCGGAGGCAAAGGCATGTACATCAAATTCCCCTTGTTAATACATATTTATTTTACACATTTCAAGGTAGTATTTTATTGTTTTTTCTAGGGTCAAACTAGGGCAATGTTATGCAATTAGGCCAAAAATTGTGTTCTTGGAAGGGATTTTGCACAGTCAAGAAACTTATTGCATAGTTGGGACAAAATTTGTGTAGTTGGTCAAAGTGGTGTGCATGTGGTCAACGTATCGTGTAGTTGGGTCAAAAAGTACATTCAGGATGAAATTTACATTGTTATAAAAATCAAAACTACATTTGGATGGCCGCAACTAGAATAGGTACACATTAGGTTAACCCAGTCAAACTTGGTCAACAATAATATTAGGTAACAAAAAGTTGACACATGTATTGCTTATTATACGTAGGTTGATTTTTCCTCATTGCAAATACATAAGAGAAGGTTAGTATGTATGGGTTTATGACATTGATTGAAAAGTCATGAGCAAAACATCTTATCAATATTAGGTTTGGTGCATGCTAAGAATTCCCATTCATGGTGAGCTAGTAGTGTATGAGTTGTCAACATTGAGAAAATTATTTGATTGTGATAACAATGCACTAGTTATTAGAGATTATGAGATGATATGGGAGACTCTAGCTGAACAATATGAGAGACTAGTGGTAGTCATGAATGTAGTGATTGCGGGACTATTGGTGCTAGATAGACGTGTGTTAGATAACTAGAGCATGTGGGGGTGTGAATGAGTTCTCACCATTTATTCTACAAGCCTTAAAATATTATTTTTCAAACTTAAACTCTTTGATCTTTCATAGCAATAGCTTGGTAACCTTATCGAACATTCAACTTTATCTTCCAATTAAACTTTTAATTACTTTTACTGAGTATCAGAGTAAATTTTTCTATGTATACCGAGTTGCAACAATAAATAATAAACATGAAATAAACATGCAACACAATAATCATTCACACAAATTTGACACAAGTATTTAATGTGAAAACCCTATAAAGGGAAAATCCACCTGGGAACCAACAACCCAAAAATTTTACTCTTCTAAAGTAAGTTCTACTAGAAGCCAACCTTGTTAAAGGTTACATGCACATTATTAGTGTGACCTTGTTAGAGGGTAAAGATCATCTAGACCTTATCACTCCATGAAACATCTAGAGAGTGGTTTTCTCTAAAGGAATTACAAAATATTAAATATAATATCACCATACAATGGATTTATACATAAGACAATTAGGTATACTCGATTAAGGGATTTTATGCTACAATGGTTAGAATGCAACAGTGAAATGATCTATTAGGTTTAGCACTACCTTACTTGTTCATATCTCTCTGTTGCTCAATATATTTCCTCTATCTTCCTTATGTCTCGTTTAGGCTAATCCACTCACTCACACATCCACTTAAAACTTCTCTTGTTTGATCTTCACAATGCATCCCTCCTTAGTTATCCACTGACTATCAATATCATTCTTCAACTTAATCAACAACAATGATCATCCTGTCCATCCTTTAAATAGAAAACTTGTGTCGTTCCTTTAAAATCTTCTAAGTTTTTCCACTTAATCACAATCATCAATCTTTATCCAACTCAGGTTCATTGAATCTAGACCCTCCGTTAATGCACCTTCACCTTAAAATTTGTGCTTCGCTTCAAATCATCAAATCACCTTCATCAAATCTTCTTTGAATTTCTCTAGTCGTTGATATCATAACTAACCTCATCCTTATTCTTTAAACTTCTTGAACAATCTATATTTTCATCAAATATTGACCTTAGATTAAATATTTTCTCATTTTTGTTGCTCGGTTGACATTATCATTGGGACCCTTTATCACCCATTCTCTTCATCATTTTGGCTGAGTGTCTAGGCAGGATGATATCAGATAACAAGAATTTGGGGGCTTTGAAAGGGATTAAAGCTTCTTCTGATTCCTTGGTTTTCTCTCATCAACAATTTGTGGACAACACCATCATGGGGGGAGAGGCTATGGTTGTGGAAGCCAGAGCTATCAAAAAGGTTTTGAGCTCTTACACTAAGGGAATGGGGTAGCTTATCAATTGGAAGAAGAGTTTTGTCTTTTTCATCAATACTCCAGCAACGAGACAAAGGAAGATGGTTGCTATTTTGGGATGTGTCATAAGTAGTCTTCGCTCCATTTATTTGGGTCTTCCTATAGACCTCAAGCCCCCTAATTCTTTCTGGAACAGTCTCTTTAATAGGTTCAACAAGAAACTGACTGGTTAGAAGGGTATTATCTGAAGCCAAGCAGGAAAAATTTAGTTAGTCAAATCCACCCTTCAAAATCTTCCTACCTATGCACTGAGCCTCTTTGGGATACCAAGTAAGTATGTAAATCTTATGGAAAAGATCCAAAGGAATTTTCTATGGTCAGGTTCAGAACATCAGAAGAGATTCCCTCTTATTGCTTGGGACAATGTCTGCCTCCCCAAATAGTTTGGAGGTCTAGGCATTAGAAAGCTAAGACCTTTCAATAATGCTCTTCAAGCTAAACAGATTTGGAAAATTTTTTCTAGTAAGGGGGATTGGGAAGAGATATCATGGTGGACAAATATCTTTCGATTCCTACCATTTGATTCCTTTTCAACGTTGATGTCATTCCTGAGGGTTCAACTATATGGAATGGCATGCTCAGAGCTAGAGATACTGCTAAAAGAAAAGTGAAATGGAGAGTGGGGAATGGTAATGACATTCTTTTCTGGCAGGACAACTGGCTGATCTAGGGGCCTCATCAATTTTCTTGGTTTTGAAAGATGGGCTAATGCTTGCATTCAGATGTTTGGTATTAAAGTCAGTGGCTACAAACTAGGAAAAGAGTGGAGAGACCTTCCTTCTATCTCGTAGGATCTTAAACCTTTGATGACTATTATTCACTCTATGATTTTGAACAATGATCAAGATAAGTTAGTGTGAGAGAATACGTCTAATGGAATTTTCTTGGTGGCTTCTGGATACCAAGCTTTGATGAAGCAAGATTTCAAACAGGTTTGGGTGAATGCTTAATCTCTTGAAAAGGGGCCTCTATATTCCTAATAGATGTGTCCTGTACAAAAACTAGGTCGAGTTTGTGGATCACCTGTTTATTCATTGTAATTTTTCGAGAGAAGTGTGGCCCATTTTCAATCAAGTTTTTGGTTTGGATTGGTGTGTCCTTGCTATGACCACGAACTTCTTCATTCAATGAGACAATTCTTGGAAGGGAACTGATCTTCACACCATCAGTAAATGGGTCCTACCCCACTTTAGCTGGGGAATATGGAAAGAATGTAACAATCATATCTTCAAGGATGCCAACCTTCCTACCAAGATCATGTCAGGTAAAATTCTCTATGCCCTTATGGAAAACTTTCTCTTTTTTAAAGGCTTTAACCATTTTGTAGAGGCAATAGTAGAAGTAAAAACATACAACAGAGAAGAAATGATTGTTAATGGTCTTTGCCTCCAAAAGGGTGGCACTATGCCAATTTTGATGGGGTAGCTAAGGGAAATCTAGGGGAAGCTAGTAGTGGTGGGGTGATAAGAAATAGCTATTGTTATGGCATTGCAGCTGTCACCTTCCCTTTGGGGCACCAAACCAACCACTTTGTTGAGGCTTGCATTGCCCTTCATACCACTCAGCTTGCCCAAGAAATTGTTTTCAGATGCCTCTGGCTTGAAGGGGATTCTAATAATATCATTAAGTTCCTCAAAGGTGAACATTCTCCATCCTGGTCTATTGCGAACATGGTGGAAGAAACTAAACAAACCTTTGAGAAGGTTTACGTGTCGCATGAATATATAGAGGCTCATTTGGTTATTGATTGGATGGCTAATGAGGCGATCAAAAGGGACATGTCAACTAGGTGGACAAATGGTGACGGGCTTCTGATGACAGTTAAAAGTATGGTTGAGAAAGAAAGAATCCCAAGAAGGACTGGTATTATAAAAAGTAATGAGGATAGGTAATGTTTTCAGTTCTGCATACTTCTTAATGAACGCCAAGCATAGGTCGAACATGAGGGATCTTAGTTCAATTTCTTATTGGCATGCTTTCTGGGTGTTTTAAAATTGCAATCATTCTTATTTTGCCGAGGGTATTAGCAAGTTTATTTTTGGTGAGAATTATCGAAGGATTGCTCACTTCTTCTGAAGATTTCAAAGAAGCACACCTACTTATTTCAGCACTATGGTGGGAGAAAGGTACCATAGAGAGCCGAAGGATGAAGTGACGAAATGGAAAAGGAGGTCGAAGGTCTAGGAGAAGCTGAAGGAAGGATGCATTATGAATTATATTGAAAAATTGCATGGTTGGAAACCTATGGTGATAAAGCTTATGGTGAATTCTTGGAGAGATGGGAATGTGAAAATTGATGGTGTTGATTTCCAGGTTAACGAAAGGGTAATTGCAGAGGTTACTGACTCACCTTCCGAGGGCATCAATTTCTTCAGGGATAAGAAGGTCTCCCTCAATGCTATCAAATATTTTTCCAAGAATGCTAAGGAGTTGAAGGATTTGATGAAGACAGGGGCATACTATGAGCTAACATCCATCAAAAAGCTTTAGAGGTTTATTCTTAGGGTGATCATCTCTTACATCACGTTGGATACTAGGTATGGTCGAGTTCGCACCCATCACTTTGTATCCTCAACCACTTTCGATATGGCACTAAAATATCCATCCCTTACTACCTCTTCTTCTCTATTAATAAGAATATCATGGGGTATAAAAATAAACCTTATGCCAATCTTGCTTTCCATGAAGGCTTGCTTTTGTTAATTTATGAGCACTTTAAGGCTCAAACTCATGGCATGTCCATAGCCTAGAAAGATGAGTCCTCGAAGGACACTGATAGCTCTTATCTCTTGTTTGATATTGAGGATAACGTTGGCCTTCATTCAGATGATGCTAAGGAGGTTGTGAAGATTATAAACGATTTGGGGAAGAACAAGAAGAAATGTGAACCCAAGAAGAATTTCATCAAGGATGGGAAAGACTCGGCAGGTCATAATATCAAAATTGATTTTAACAATGCAGATGACTATAATGAGGAGGATGAGGGCATGGATACAAAGAAGGATAGTAATGTGATAAAGGAGGTTACAAGCAATGTCCCTACTTGTAGGAAGGTGGAGAGCCTGACCAAGAAGAAAAGAGACAACAATATGGGTGGTGATTAGGATCCTGGTAAGGGACACAAACCCTCCCTTCGTGCCTAGGTAGAGGCAAATGAGGATCATGGAATGGATAAAACTACCTACACTATCGGCTCCAAGGGTAGAACAACAGTCTAGAGAAACTTTGAAACTCAGACAACCAAAATGGAAATTGTTAGAGAAATCATTTAACCTAAGGTTTTGGAAGGAAATGATGGTAGAATTCATCTGGAGGAGCTCATTGATCCAGCTATGGTGATTCTCAATGATAATGCTAGGGAAGTGGAAATGAATCTCCTCAATCATGCTAGGAACAACATGGTGGACAACTTTAGGTCTATCAAGTGGATTTTTCACGAGATTGAGGAGATCAAAAATAGGTTGCTAGGTTTGGAAAGGAAGGAGGGGGAGGATGGGAATGACATAATCACCTATCTGGACAATAGGGTAACCGAGGTGGAAAAGGATGGACAAAATGAAGAGATCTCTCCACAACACTACTAACCAAAGCTGCCATATTATCAAAACATTAAATGATAATATCATATAGATGCACAATATGATGGAGGTTAGCACTAGGGGAAAATATGACATGGGTAAAGATGACAACAGGGACAAAAAGGATGATGTCCACTTCCAAGATGAGGGCCCTGGAAAAAATACTAGACCAAGCACCAAGAAGAGTGACAAGGAAGATTCAAATGATGATAATTAGTTGATCAGTGATGTAGTAGAGACAATGGAAATGTTGGAGCTCAAGGCTACTGAGTTGGTCAAGAATACGACTCCCTAATTGGTTCTCCTTGGTTTTTAGGTTTTCCTTTGGTTTCTAGGTTGTTAGGCTTGTCTGCTCTTTCAGAGGCTATTCTTTGTTTTTTTTCTCTCGTGGCCTTCAGTGGTCTGTTGTGTATTTGTTGTTTGGTTTATGTTTTGGACTTAAATTTGGTTTCTTTTGTTAACTGTTGGGTTTTAGGCATCCGTTAAAACCTATTTTATTTAATAAAAAACATTGCATGTTTCTTGGTTAATACTAGGCTCGGTTAACACTTTAACTTCTTAGTTAATATTATAATTCTTCACTTCTTTATTAGGTATGCAGTGACAACTATACTAGCTCGGTTAATACTTGACTTCTTCATTCACCAACCAAACTAGCTTCTCTTCTCAATACTTCATAACTTGTTTATACATGATCTCAACACTTAATCAAATCATGTAAAACAACAAATCAACACTATATTGTTAAAGTCTAACTTATTCAAGTGCCCATTGAATACCATACACTTATCATCACTTACATCATTGTACTATCTTCAAATCTTCTTCATCAGTCAAATGATATGAAACTCTACTGAATTAGCATAATGTTTCACCAATTAAGGCTTGAGATCAATGACAACATAACAATTGATATGCCTCTTTCACATACATTAACAACATTATCAATTGGGGTTGACATTGTGAACATGGGTTTTTGATTAAAGGGGGTAGAGAATAGAGTTGATGATCATAGATGGGACAATGTTTGCATGTAGATTATGTATGCATGG